>JBBDGP010002342.1:0-210000 GCA_037952835.1 Lithobates septentrionalis | reverse complement strand
GATTGACATTTAGTTAGATATTTAGAGATTTTGTTCCAGATATAGAGAGAGATCAAAAGATTATTAACTATATTTTGAGATATTGATATCTATCTATCCAATATGTCTTTATAATGTTAAATATTGAGGTAAAATAGGAACTCTACACAAACCACTTCACTACAAATGTAGGAAAATTACTATGTCCTAAAATATCTGTGTGCTAATTAGATTAATAATAAATTTTGGGTTTCACATAGGGGAAAAATCACTCAGCCAAGAACAAGAAGACAGTCCACCCCAAGCAAAACCTGATTGGGCAATCAGCCCAAGTCCCATTGAGGATGTTGAGGAAGGAGAGGTGGGTGACATGGGCACCCCACCAGGTGAGTGTCTGACACACCAGCTTACGTTAATCTATGCATGGCTGCCTTTTGTTTAATTTAATTTGTCTACTCTATTTTAGGGGATCTGGTTGTGCTTCATTCAAGCAACAGTGCCACCCCCGAGGATGTGGAGGAATTAGGCTACATGGGCACCCCACCAGGTCAGTGTCTGAGACAACAGCTTTATTTATGGTAAGGTAAACTATGTATGTGTGCATATTTCTAAAGACATTTTTTGGTTTCATTCCACTTTAGGTACAACAACAACAAGTGACTATTTCACCTCTGAAAGTGCCCAACGGCTAATTGGTCAAATAATGGCCTGGAATAAAGACATTGATGAAATGCGTAATCGGCTGGATCGTATGCAGCAGGAAATGAAGGACATGATTGATGTTTTGGGTAGAATCTAAATGCCCTTTTTTAAACCCCAAAACATCAATCATGTCCTTCATTTCCTGTTTTGCTGACCCCATTCTGGGCCTTCTCTTTCTTGTTTTGGCAGAACATAAATGGCTGTTTAACCTAATGTCAAAAAGGAGGGCTGTTTCTCGTATATAGCTCAAAAATCCACAAAAAATAAAACTTGATTTTCTAAAAAACACAAATTAAAAAAAAAAGTGATTTTAAATAACCAAAAAAAAAACCAAAAAATTAATTTTAAAAAACCAAAAAAATCACAAAAATTTATTTGAAAAAAACCAAAAAATTAACAAAATGATTTTCAAAAAATAAAAAAAAATATAAATTGATTTTAAAAAACCCAAAAAATAAAAATAATTGATTTTAAAAAACCAAAAAAATAAAAATAATTGATTTTAAAAAACCAAAAAAATAAATAAATTGATTTTAAAAAACCAAAAAATCAAAAAAATTGATTAGAAAAAACCAAAAAAATTAAAAATTTGATTTTAAAAAACACAAAAAATAAAAAACTAGATTAAAAAACCAAAAAAAAAAATTAAAAAAACTTTATTAAAAAAAAAAAAAAAAAAAAAAAAAATTGCTTTTAAACAAAAAAAAAAAAAAACTTGATTTTCCCAAAAAAAAAAAAAGCCTGTTTGCGAAAATCAAAAAACAAAAAATATTTTTTTGTGGATTGTGTAGAAATATTTAAATATAATTATATTTTGCTACATTATTAAGATATCATTATATTTTTGTCTATGAACATTTTCTACTAAATGCAGAACTGAATGCATAACAACCATTAATAAAAACATCTCCTTATAGTATTTTAAAAAATGTGTGGTTTGTTATTTCAAGGCTCAGTATCAGTTTGGTTATAATTGTAAAAAAGTTGTTTACAGTGGCAATGGAGCTTATTTAGACATTTTTAAAATTCTAATACAGTTGGCACTACAACTGCTCGACCATAACCTAGGAGACAGCCCAAAAGAAAGGCAAGCAATAAATATAATGCCAGATTTCAGCAATATTTTTTTTTATTCTAAAAAATTATATATCCTGGCCCATTGCAATGGCCCCCCTACCCATAAAATAATTAACATATTGCTGTCTAACTTGACGGGAACTTTGGGGGGCCAAGCCAGTACGGACAGTATCCAGGCCTGTAAGGTTGGCTTCTATTTGTCCGGCCTCAGGCCCAACTGTGCCTATAATAATTGGCAGAATGTTTGTTTAAAAAGTTGTGCAGAATGCAGCAGGTTAAAATGATAAAATTCAGTTTGTATTCCGCCAAATTAATGGCTGTTTGAAACAGGCGGAACCGGCTGGCCAGAATTCCAAACGCATTCTCAACCACTCTTCTAGCTCTGGCCAGCCGGTAATTAAAAACCCTCCTCTCTGGGGTGAGGGTTCTTTGGGGGAATGGCCTCATGAGGTGGTTGCTGAGAGCGAAGGCTTCATCCGCAATGAAGACAAAGGGGAGTCCTTCCACGTTATCCTCATCAGGTGGCAATCCCAGCCCACCACTCTGGAGACGCTGGCAGAACTCCGTCTGGGCAAATACTCCTCCATCCGACATCCGGCCATTCTTCCCCACGTCCACATATAAAAAATCATAGTGTGCCGACACCACCGCCATTAAAACAATACTGTGGAACCCCTTATAATTAAAATAATATGACCCCGAATGGGGTGGTGGCACAATGTGGACATGTTTCCCATCTATAGCCCCTCCACAATTGGGAAAGTCCCAACGGCTGGCAAAATGGGATGCCACAGTCTGCCATTCCTGTGGCGTTGAAGGAAACTGGGGAATCAAACAAGAAAACCAAAATCAATTAATTTGGAAGCTAACATTGCAAGAAAATTTGACAATTAAAACATTATTCCCCAGCATCAGTATAACATTCAATAATTTAATTCCTCTGGAATAACTAATATGGAAAGGCACACTTATCAGATTGCTCACCCCCTCTGATGGAACATTGATTACATTTTAGGGGGTTGTGAAATCCCTAAAAAATATTTATTTTAGGACACGCAGGAATTTAGGGACTAAAAAGGCTACAAGACTGCAGTTGTGGCACTCTGCAGGTGCAGTTGCTAACCAGCTTACAGTAAATGAGGTAATGTAAAAAGGCATTCATGTTGAAAGGAGTACACAATCACAGGCAAGGGCAATTAATGAAAACACTTTGAGGCTTGCATATGATTTGATGATGGAAATCAGCAGAGCTTCTGCTCATTTACTAAAGCACTGGAACAAATGCACTTGTAGAGTGCACATGCATTTTGCAAACTGAAACATTATATTTGCTTTAGACAAATCAAGACCACAGAACATTCAAGCAAATTTTAACGAGGGTGGGGGTGGGGGGGTTGTGAAATCTAGATAATTGCTCATTAGCAGCACACTATTTGGATTGAGTTTAGGTGGGGGGGGGGGGGGGGTTGTGAAATCTAGATAATTGCTCATTAGCAGCACACTATTTGGATTGAGTTTAGGTGGGGGGGGGGGGGGGGGTTGTGAAATCTAGATAATTGCTCATTAGCAGCACACTATTTGGATTGAGTTTAGGTGGGGGGGGGGGGGGGGTTGTGAAATCTAGATAATTGCTCATTAGCAGCACACTATTTGGATTGAGTTTAGGTGGGGGGGGGGGGGGGGTTGTGAAATCTAGATAATTGCTCATTAGCAGCACACTATTTGGATTGAGTTTAGGTGGGGGGGGGGGGGGGTTGTGAAATCTAGATAATTGCTCATTAGCAGCACACTATTTGGATTGAGTTTAGGTGGGGGGGGGGGGGGTTGTGAAATCTAGATAATTGCTAATTATAAGCACACTAAATACACTCCAACAAAATACATTCAAAATTAGTAGACTAGGTGGATATGTTCCCATCACTTCATGCTGGGAAGGTTATTAAAGGAAAATATACATGCATGACAAAAAATAACAGGAAAAAATTCCAGCATGTGTGAGGATAAAAAGGGGACATTCACACTATATTGCAATGATGGTAAGTAGTGTTTGAAGCAAGAAATACATTACATTATCAAAGATTACATAAAAGAACATGTGATGCTAATAAAAGAAAAATATCTTACCTTAATATAGTCCTTCTGCAGGACCTGTATGATGGCAGAACAGGTCTCTGGGATAATGATCCCCAGAGCCTGGGGGGAGATGCCTGTCGAGAACTTAAGGTCCTGCAGGCTTCTCCCTGTGGCCAAATACCGCAAGGTAGCGACCAGCCTCTGCTCCGGAGTGATGGCTTGCCTCATGCAGGTATCCTGCCTGCTGATATAGGGGGTCAGCAAAGCCACCAAACGATCAAAAACGGGGTCCGTCATCCGGAGAAAGTTCCTGAAATCCTCAGGATTATTCTCACGGATCTCACGGAGCAAAGGCATATGAGAGAACTGGTCACGCTGAAGCAACCAATTCTTGGTCCATGAACTCCTCCTCGCCCTGTTCATGGACTGGTCTTGGTCTGAAGAATAAACTACAGCACCAAGCACATACAATGCACGAGCTCGACGACGAGTACGTACAGGTAACATGGCTTCAAAACGGTCGGCTGGTCAGAACGCACTAAACAGAACGCACTGAAGAACAGCAAGGCCTGTGAAGAGCGACCTGAAAATCAGGAACGAGCGGCCAATAAAACAAAGATTTCTCAATGCCAACTGACCAAACGCACTGAAAAGCAGATACAAACCTCACAAGCACAGACTGAACAACAGTTAAAACGAACTGAAAAATACGAGTCTCACAAGCGCGAATCGTCTCTCACCAAACTTCTACTAACACGAGATAAACACGAGATTAGCAGAAGGAGCCCAAAGGGTGTCGTACGGGCTATTGAACTTCCGTTTTATAGTCTCGTCGGACTTGGTGTACGTCACCGCGTACTAAGCTTTCGTACTTTTGTGTGGTCGTGTGTGGGCAAGTCTGTTCGTTAGAAAGTCTGCAGCAAGTCCGCCGCAAGTCCGCCGAAAGTCTGCCGGAAGTCTGTCGGACAGGCTGTCCGACTTTTGTAGACGAAAAGTACGACCGTGTGTACGCGGCATAAGGCCGCATATTTGTGTTAGGTCGGCGTTAAAGGGGTTAAGCTTAGTTAGGAACAGCCTGGAATTCCACTTTAAAACTGAACTCTGGCCTTTCCCTTAGTTGTCCTTTCCTGTACTGAAATTGCTTACTCCGATTTCGCTGCACACTGTGAGCATCTCACAATATGCATTAGAAGCTGCAGCAAGTCAGATAGAGCCCGTCTTATTTCTGGTCAGCTCTTTTCATTTATTGGATTTATTGGATTTCAGTTCTTCCAGTCATAGGGGCTGCTTAGGAACACTCATTCTTTCACTTTGACACCCTCCTATCTAGGTTTTTAAAATGTACATAACTCCTCCCAAAAGCCAGCCCACAGCTTGCATGATGGCTGGGGGCTGTTGAGCAGAGGACTGAGGCAGGGTGCTGTGATGTTTTTAGAAAGCTACATACAGCACCCTGCTCCCACCAGCAATGATCTGCCTGCATTGCATACAGAAGCATAGAGACCCAGTGATGACACTCACTGGGTCTAAAATAAGGTATGCAATGAAGACAGAAAGGTTTTATTTAGAAATCTCATTACCATTGTAACACTGTGCATTGTTACTGTAATGCAGATCTTTATTTTGACCATAAGATGGCAGTGTTCAACAACTCTGTTTATCGCAATGTCCAATACAGGAGTACAGGGTCGCTGGAACTTGTATGCTGGAAGCAGAACTCTTCCTACAGCTTAGTTGAGATCAAACTACACAGCCCAGGAGCACTTGCCAGGGGGCGGGGGCATATAAACAAAAAAGCCCGGGAACACAAGGTGGGGAGAGAGAAAGACTTGGCTGCTGGAAGGACATGTGAAGGGGAGCTGTGTGGAGCCATGTGGGCCTGGGCTGGGCCAGGAAGCCACGGGTGCCATCGGAAAGCCGGGTGACCTGAGAAGGCAGACTAGTGAAGACCTGCTCGCCGTTGGATTGGGAGGTCATCATCGCCGCCGCATCTTTAAAGAGCAAAGGGGGCCCCCTAGCCAGATGCTCATCCCACGCTTTCCTTGGCATAGGGATCGGGTGAGAGGGTTCCTAACCCACGTAATGTTACCCTTGTTGTAAGTGTGTTTGCTGTTGAAGTTACTCCAAGTTTAAGGACACTGTACAAGACAGGCCTCTACAATCGACACAGATACCATAGCCCCATCTATTGCTGCAGTCCGCCATGCTTATGCAATCTACACATGTGCCAGAGCTCATCCATTGCAGTCTACCACTCTTACCCGCTTCTACCAATACTACCTGCAGGTTATCTGACAGAGTTAACCCTGCTATCCCATGCTAGACAAAACTTGTGTTTACTTTAGCCCAAGTTTAGGCCACCTAAAAAGGACATACATCATACAATCCTCCCACCTCTCTTTTCTTAAAGTGATCATTACCAGCAATTTAACCACAAAAGTGACTCTTGTCTACATATCAACATTCTTAAAGTGACCTTTCCTACCAATCCTGCATACAAAGGAGAACTCTGCAAATGACTTTACCACTAAAAGGGATTAATCTGTTTCCTTAACACCTTAAACGGACTGCACCCTTCACTGCGTGCCAACTAAGGGCCCCAACTAAGCCGGCAAAAAGAACCCAATACATAGTTTTAGTTGTGGGTGGTAGCTTTGACAAACATTCTGAAGCTTAAACTTTGTCTCTTCCAATTGAGGGTCTACAAGTGAGTTAGCCTTGTGTTTTTTCTTTTACTCCTTTCTTTGCTCACTTGAGGAAAATCTCTCAGTCCTAGAGCTATTGTTTACTGTACATCTTCAGTACTGCAGGATGGGTGGGCATGTCTTAAAGGGGGTACTGTGCTGTGTTTCCATTGTTCCTTTACTGTTTTAACCTCGCTTAGGCAGCCCATAGATGGTGCAAATTTCTTTCCTGCAACTGCGAGTTGCAGGAAAGAAAATTGCACGATTCCCCCTTCAACACAGACAGTGCTGACAGGGGAATCCGTCCTGCCGAGCCATCGTCTGCTCCCTCTGTGAGAAGACAGTGATTATTGCTAGCGGCTACAGCAGCCGCTTGTGATAATCGCAAGCGAATCCGACAGGCTGGTTGTACCCAAGTTGATTGATCGATCAACTTGGTACATTCAGCCTGCCCATTAATGGTTCAAATCTCGGCCTGTTCCTGCTGAACCGACCGAGATTCGAACCGTGTATGGCCGGCCTTAACAATAGTTTCAGTGAACTGTATTCTTTGCCTGCCATACTATTTTTTGGTTGTAAAGCCTCAAGGTTTTTCACCTTATTGCATTCTATGCATTAAAGTGGAGTTCCACCCACTTTTACAACTCTTCAGCATCCCTCACTAAACTGTGCACTGTGAATGAATTGGATATTTTAAAAAAAAAATTTCTCAGCACCTACTGTATATCTGCTGTATTCATTTTTTACTTCCTCCTCCCTGGCCGTGGCCCATCGCATCATTTCCTGTTTGCAATGCCTTCTGGGAAGGGGCGGCAACATCCTCTGACACTGCCGTTGCTATGGAAACCTGACCTGAAACCTATTACACTGCTTGTGCTGCACTGAGCATGTGCGAGATCTGCAAGGATGAGATCCAGGAAGAAATACAGTCTGGCTTCAGATGCCCACACTTAAGATGGCCACGGCCTGCTGTAAGTTTATAAAATAACAAACTACTCCTATAAACTAACAAAACAGACCTTAGTTTACAGACTAACTTTACTAGAATACATTAAGCTTGTGTATTATAGGGGTATTTTTATTTAAAAAGTATAATTTTGGCCAGAACACCACTTTAAGGTGAAAAACCTTCTGTGCTGCAGCTCCCCCCAGACCCCCCTTTTTTTTATCTGAGCCAATCCAGCGATGTGAATGAGTGCAGTGGCTCCAGCCACTGTCTCTCTCCTCATTGGACAGATTGATAGCAGCAGGAGCCATTGGCTCCCTCTGCTGTCAATCAAATCCAGTGACACGAGAGCGGGGGGGCGGGGCTGATTCCCGCTGTCTGTGTCAATGGACTCTGCAGCAGGACTCAGGATCGAGCCCGCAGGGGTGCCCCCAGGGAAAGTGACTATCCATGGGGACACCAGATGAAGCGAAGGGGCCCGGAGCGCCGACGGGGGACCCCAGAAGAGGAGGATATGGGGCTGCTCTGTGCAAAATGATTGCACAAAGCAGGTAACTATAACATGTTTGTTATTTTTTTTTTTAAACGAGGGTTTACAACCCATTTGGTACAACTTATCCCCGGGTCACACTGCCGTGACTTTGAATCCGACATGCCGGCGTGACTTAATCTCAGCTTGCATATGACTTTTTTACCAGAAGTCAATGCAAGTCGTATTGAATTCACACCAAAAGTAGTACAGGAACCCTTTTCAAAATCGGAGCGACTCAAGTTGCTCCGATTAGAACAGTTCAATTGCTGCTAATGGGTCGGGACTTGTCATGCGACTTTGAACTCTCTTGTTGCATGACAAGTCGCGGCAGTGTGAACCAGGGCTTAATCATTTATTTTACAAGTGTGTGCGTATTTTTCTTTGTGCGCCAGCCAGGAAACTACCTGGCCAAGGTACTTTGGTGGTGTCAGCAGGGTTGGTGCTCTGCCCAGGGCTCAGTGACAAACAGAGAACCCAAATATTCCAGCGGCTCCTGCGGGGGGTAGCGCTACACCATGTTGATGATGGGAGAGAAGAGAAATAATGGAAGGACTAATATAACCTGATTAAACTTCAGCTTTAAAATGTATGACCAGCCAAAACTTTTTGAATGTAGTGTGGATGGATTAGAACTCCTGTTGGGTCTTTACAGCTATCTAAGTATAGCAGGCAAAAGCTAGAACCCCTGTAATTTTTTTTTTCCCTGTCTATGTCCCTACCGAGGGAGCTCATTTCCTGTCTGGTAAAACCATGATTACCAGGGCAGGAAGTGAGGGTAGATGTCTCTTACGGGGCCTCGGATGGCAGTAATAACCAAAACATGGTTGTTATCCTTCCACACCATACAAAACTAAAAACAAAAAAAAAAAAGAAGGTTCAACTATGAAAGAATTATAATATCCCTGTTATTTAGCTTTTGTTACTTGAGAGTCAGCTACCTGACTACATGCTGACAACCGCATGATATCAGCATGGTGTCAGGCAGCAGACAGTGAGCACCAGTCAGACATCAGAGAACCTTTCTCCCTTGACTCTATTAAAGTGGAGTTCCACCCACTTTTACAACTCTTCAGCATCCCTCACTAAACTGTGCACTGTAAACAAATTGGATATTTTTTTATTTTTTTCTCAGCACCTACTGTATATCTGCTGTATTCAATTTTCACTTCCTCCTCCCTGGCCGTGGCCCATCGCATCATTTCCTGTTTGCAATGCCTTCTGGGAAGGGGCGGCAACTTCCTCTGACATTGCCGTTGCTATGGAAATCTGACCTGAAACCTATTACACTGCTTGTGCTGCACTGAGCATGTGCGAGATCTGCAAGGATGAGATCCAGGAAGAAATACAGTCTGGCTTCAGATGCCCACACTTAAGATGGCCACAGCCTGCTGTAAGTTTATAAAATAAAAAACTACTGCTATAAACTAACAAAGCAGACCTTAGTTTACAGACTAACTTTACTAGAATACATTAAGCTTGTGTATTATAGGGGTATTTTTATTTAAAAAGTATAATTTCGGCCGGAACACCACTTTAAGCAAAAATCCGGCTCAGGCAAAGCAGGTAAAGCACAATAGGAGAGTGTTATATAAATCCTTCATGGGTAAGTCTGCACAGGTACATACCTCCCAACTTTTTGAGATGGGAATGAGGGATACCTATCAGCAAAAGTATGCAGGCATAGGACACACCCCTTGCCACGCCCCCTTAAAGGAGAATTGTACAAAAAAACAAGATTGGTTGAACCCGCAATTGCTTTTTTTACCACTACTATTCCTTTATATTGGCTTTTGGAATTTACAAATGCAGAAATTTAGAAATCAGATGAAAGGTTTAGCACTGGAAAACACTTTTCGATAGATAAAAAGTGAATTTTATATACAACTATATGGATCAGACCAAAATGAGGGACAAGTGAGTAGGAAAGAGGGACAGAGGGACATTGCTCCAAATCAGGGACAGTCCCTCGAAATCAGGGACCGTTGGGAGCTATGCAGGTATATTGAACTTGAATATTCAGATCCTTGCCCAGTTGTGAGTGATTCTCTTTAAAGTCAATCTTTCATGCAAACTGTGATTGAATTTCTCTTTCACCTCTGATGCAGTACTTACCGTTCCCATGGGGTATACTGGAACATAGGCCGTGCAGGGTTGAAGGTGCATTGGATACCCGGCGGGTTGTTGCACATACCCTCCTACTGGCATGGTCCCCGTGGGAGTGTGCGTCTGCACCACATACCCCTGGGGGGTTGGTGGTGGGCCTGTGAAAGGCGTTTCCTGTAGGTATCCTTGGGCGTCCTGGCGGGGAAGGGTGGCATTGGATGGCTGGGGTGGTGGATCATTATAACCTGGAATAACCCCATTGCAGGGGCCTTCCCCTCCGGGCTGATTATAAGGTGGGGGAGAGTTGTGGGGTCCGGAGTCTGGAGGGCCTGGGGAAAGCAAGGAGAAAGAGAGAGAGAGTGAGACAAGGGGAAATAAAAAGAGGGAGACAAAAAGGAAAGTAAGGGAAGGAAAGAAAAAAAGAAGCAAAAAATAGAGAGAGATAAGACAGGGAGACAAGTGAAGAGAAAAAAAGGAATTCAAGTGTTACTAAACCCACAACAGTAAGATCAGTCTGTATATGCAGCAAAGAATGCTTGTTATACTCACTGTGGAACCTAAGGGGTTAATCGTCTGCATTGTGTAAAAAGGATGTTTGATCCTGGCTTTTCTGATGCTCCCCTTCTTCTACACTCCCCAATCTATCTCCTAATAGAAAAGAGGCTAGGGGACAAGCTGCACATGCTCAGTTTGGTGTGTATTGCTAGAGAGTAAGGATGAGCTCCGGCGTGTTCGCACAGCCCACGTGCAGAGCCCGCCAGGAAGTCGGCACTGCGCTGCGCTAATCACAGGCAGTGAGACATTTCCCGATCTCTGCAGCCGTACATCGGGAAATGTCTCACTGCTTGTGATTAGCGCAGTGCCGACTTCCTGGTGGGCCCGGCACGTGCAGCTTGTGAACACGCCGGAGCTCATCCTTACTAGAGAGTTTTGTTTTTCTTGGGCGGGTGCATGTGATCAGCACAGGGCCAATCAGCGCTGTCCAGACAGAGGGTCAGGGGTCCTGCAGCCTCATAGGACAGTCAGAGCAGAATGAAAACTCCTCCTACAAGATTTAACCAAACACTGACAGAAGTCATAAGACTGCTATATACTGATGACGAGAGGAAAAGGCATGTAGCAGTTTTATATTTACTAAAACTATTGCATTTCCATGTTCTGTGGACTGTGGGAGACCAGATATAGTGAATGCAGGCTCCTGGGTTTAGTAACACTCTAAGACACAGAGAAGTCAAACGGAGGAAGAAAGAAAAAAAAAAAGAAAGAAAAACAGAAAGAAAAAGAGGGCGAGAGAGAAAAAGAAAGAAAGAAAGAAAGCAAAAGAAAGAAAGAAAGAAAGAAAAGCAGGAATGAAAAAGAGAAGGAAGGAATAAACGAAAGGGAGGAATGAAAAAAGGGAAGGAAGGAAGGAAAAAGCCAAAGGGAGTTAGAGAGAGAAGTGAGGGAGTCACAGAGAGAGGGAGAAGGAGAAAGGATATGAGTGGGAGGTAGAGAGGGAGTGACAGAGGAAAAGTGAAGGAGAGGGAATGAAAGAGAGAGAAAAGCAGAAAAGAGGAAATAAGAGATGGAGATAGAGACGGAGACCAGTGGAAAGAGAGGAAGAGAGAGAAAGAGATGGAGGAAAGAAAAAGAAGAAAACCAAATAAGAAAAAAACATTGGAAGGAAGGAAGGAAATGGAGGGAATGAAAAAGAGAAAGAAGAGAGGAAGTGACACAGAGGAAAAGTGAAGGTGAGGGAGAGAGAGAGAGAGAGAGAGAAGGAAAGAAAGAAAGAAAGAAAGAAAGAAAGAAAGAAAGAAAGAAAGAAAGAAAGAAAGAAAGAAAGAAAGAAAGAAAGAAAATGAGAGATGGAGAGAGAGAGCACACCCGAGAGAGAAGTGTAAGATAGAGATAGAAGGAGAGAGAAGGACACAGTGAATGTGAGTGACAGAAAGAAAGAGAGAGGAAGAGAAAGAGAGAGAGAAAGTGAAGCGGACACAGATAGGGTGAGAGAGGAGAGGACGCTGTCACACAGAGCTGCAGATTACAACCTCCTGGGGCAATAACAGGTCAGAACACACAAGAAGTGACAGGGACAGCCACAGTACTCTATATATAGACACTCAACACATATACTCTATACATACTGTACACACACACACACACACACACATATATATATATATATATATATATATATATATATATATAGGTTCACAGTATTTTAAACTACCGTACTTGTCAGGGGGACATTGTACATATAAAAATACAGAAGTGGCACATGGTGACATGTACATGTATGAATACATAGGTGGCACACAGTGACATTGGACATGTATGAATGCATAGGCGACACCCCGTGACACTAGACATGTATGAACACATAGGTGACACCCAGTGACACTGGAAATCAAGATATAGGTGACACCCAGTGACATTAGACATGCATGAATTTATAGGTGACACAAAGTGACATTGGACGTGTATGAATGCATAGGTGACACCCAGTGACACTGGACATGTATGAACACATAGGTGACACCCAGCGACACTGGAAATGTATGAATACATAGGTGACATGGACATGTATGAACACATAGGTGACACCCAGTGACACTGGAAATGTATGAATACATAGGTGACATGGACATGTATGAACACATAGGTGACACCCAGTGACACTGGAAATGTATCAATACATAGGTAACACCCAGTCACATTAGACATGTATGAATTTATAGGTGACACACTGTGACATTGTACATGTATAAATACATAGGTGACATTGTGCATGTATAAATACATAGGTGACATTGGACATGTATGAATACATAGGTGACATTGTACATGTATAAATACATAGGTGACATTGGACATGTATGAATACATAGGTGACATTGGACATGTATAAATACATAGGTGACATTGGACATGTATAAATACATAGGTGACATTGGACATGTATAAATACATAGGTGACATTGGACATGTATGAATACATAGGTGGCATATGGTGACATCTGTATTTGGACACATACTGATACACACAGAGGTGCCCACAGTGTACCCGGCCTAGCACAGGCTGACATCTAGGGGTGCCAGTCACACACTCACACACAGCCCCCCCATTCTTTCTTCTTCTCCTTGCATCTGACCAGCACCTATATGTCAATGAGGATGACGATGATGACGAAGATGAGGATGGTGATGGACCACCAACACAACACGAGACACACAGACAAGATACGTTATCATTTATTACGGGGCGAGCGGAACACAGGTGCGTGATTTTCTGGATAAGAACATTTGGAATCGCTCTTAATATCCCCTCCCCATTTTTTTTTTTTTTGCTCGGTCCATGAGCGCATCTGTATTCTGATCACTCTCTCACCTGTCTTCTCGCTGGACATATCTCTGGAGGGGGGGGAGGTGTGCTGTTTTTTTTTTTTTTGGGGGGTCCTCAGATGGATTTGTCGGGATACGGGGATCTCTCCTCGCCCCCTGTCAGTCTCCCCCCCTCGGTGGCTTGCTCTCTCCTGATCCTGCACCAATTCCTCCTGCAGCAGCAGCAATAGCAGCCTGTCTGTGAGTCGCCCTCCCCTCCTCCTCCTCCTCCTCTCTGGTTCTCCCCCTCGCTCTTCTTTCCTCTGTGATTCCTCCTCTTTTTTCTCTAATTCCCCTTTTCTGTATTTCCCCCCCACTGTTCCTCTCTCCTCCACCTCCGTTTCCACTTCTCTTCCCTCCTCCTTCTCTCCTTTTTTATTTTTTTATTCCTTTTTATTTATTTTTTTATCTTTTTTTTTTATTGTTATTTTTTTATGTCATCGCTGTCCTGCTGGCTTTTCTCTCTTTTTGATCTCCTCTTAAAGGTCATTTGTCAAAACAATAGACTAGCCTTAAAGATGATGTCAACATTTCTAAGGAAGGCATCAATTGGATTCTCCCCAGGGGGGTGGGGGGGGGGGGGGGTGGGGGTCCAGATACGGATTTAAATCCTAACTGGGCACTTGTGTATTTACCAGTCAGAGAGATGGTGGAATAATGACACAGGACAGGCGGATGCCAATGCTCCTGCCCTTGATAGAGACGCCATCCTGCGGGAAGGTTCAAGGGACAAATAACGGGAAATGTTACAAATTAGAAAGATAGAAAATGATTTAGATTTAAAGGAAAATGTGACTTATCATCCTACAGATGCTGTTTTTTTTTTATATCATAATAATATATGAAGTACACAAAACACCACCCATAAACAAAAATTAATAGTATTGCAGCTTACCAGTCCTTAGATGTGGTGGCTGCATTCGTTTTTGTTTTTCACACTTATTTTTTTTTTAACCACTTGCCACCCATGGCAATTCTGGCACTTCTTTCCTACATGTATTTTTTTTTTGCTAGAAAATTACTCAGAACCCCCAAATATTATATATATATATATATATATATATATATATATATATATATATATATATATATATATATATATATTTTTTAGCAGAGACCCTAGAGAATAAAATGGCAGTTATTGCAATTTTTTATGTCACACCATATTTGGGCAGCAATTTTTCAAACGTGTTTTTTTTTTTAGAAAAAAAGAAAAAAACACTTTCATGAATTAAAAACAAAACACAATATTTTCCCCATTTTTTTTTGTATAATGTTAAAGATGATGTTACTTCAAGTAAATAGATACCTAACATGTCACGCTTTAAAATTGCGCACACTCGTGGAATAGCACCAAGCTTCGGTACGTAAAAATCTCCATAGGCAACGCTTTAAACATTTATACAGGTTACCAGTTTAGAGTTACAGAGGAGAGTACTAGAATTATTGCTCTCGCTCTAGCGATGGCAGCGATACCGCACATGTATATCGTTTACATATGGGGGCGCGACTTACGTATGCATCCACTTATGCGTGCGAGCACACAGGACACTTTGATAAAAAAAAAAATTTTTTTTTATTGTTTATTTTATTTTTACACTTCCCCTTTAATTTTTATCACTTTTATTCCTATTACAAGGATTATAAACATCCCTTGAATATGGCATGACAGGTCCTCTTTACAGTGAGATCTGGGGTCTATAAGTCCCCACATCTCTCCACTATGCTGGAAAGCCTGAGATTAAAAAAAAAACATTTCCAGCAAAAAACTGCAGTGTTTACATCTGCCGGCGCCGGAAGTGACCTCATGACATCGCTTCTGGCCTCCGAGGGTCATAGAGATGAGATCAGCTCTATGGTAAATTACCATTGCATAAATTCTCAGAGTCCACTATCCACGGGCGAGACCGGAGAAGCAGTCTCTATGATGGCTTTTACATTGCAGGGAATCGCCTGCTGTAAAAAAATGATATCTGAATGATACTTGTAGTTGCAGGTATCATTCAGATATAGCCACTTCAAGTCCCCGACGTCATATGATGTCAACACAAGGGAAGTGGTTAATCTGGTGATCCTGCCATTAACTAACTTCCTGTCCTAGGGTGACAACCGTACTAAGCAGAATTGTCACCCTAGGACAGGGAGTGCATTAGGACTACATAACACCTCCCTTTCTTCTCCATAACAAGGGGAGGTGTTTTAACCACTTCCGGACCGCCGCATGCCGATATACGTCCTTACTTTGAAAAGGAATATCGTTGTTATGGCAGCAGCTAGCTGCCATATCCCCAGTATCCTCTTCTTCAGCTGGCGGTCCAGTTTTCGATAATAGTGGTCTCTGTGGCAGATTCGCCGCAAGATCACTTTTATTGGCGGCGGGAGAGGGTGCCCTCCGCCGCTTACCGGAGGCGATCGGATGCTTCTCCTTCCTAGGTATGGAGACGAGTGAGTGGTAGATGGCCCCCACCCGTCTCCATATCATTGCAGGGCGGAAGCGACATCAAAACGTCACTTCCGGCCAAAGCTCTAAAAGGGCCTTTTTTTTTTTCAAATGACCACATTTTTATTTATTCATTTATTTATTTTTTATTGCATTTTAGTGTAAATATGAGACCTGAGGTCTTTTTGACCCCAGATCTCATATTTAAGAGGTCCTGTCATGCTTTTTTTTTTTTTTTTACAATCATGTTTACATTCCTTGTAATAGGAATGAAAGTGACACTATTTTTTTTTTTTAAAGAACAGTGTAAAAATAAAAAATAAAAGGTAAAATAAATAAGAAAAAAAAAAAAAATTTAAACGCGCCCCGTCCTGCCGAGCTCACGTGCAGAAGCGAACGCATACGTGAGTAGCGCCCACATATAAAAACGGTGTTCAAACCACACATGTGAGGTATTGCCGCGATCGGTAGAGCGAGAGCAATAATTCTAGCCCTAGACCTCCTCTGTAACTCAAAACATGCAACCTGTACAATTTTTTAAACGCCGCCTGGAGATTATTAAGGGTAAAAGTTTGTCGTCATTCCACGAGTGGGCGCAATTTTGAAGTGTGACATGTTGGGTATCAATTTACTCGGCATAACATTATCTTTCACAATATAAAAAAAAAATTGGGCTAACTTTACTGTTGTCTTATTTTTTAATTCAAAAAAGTGTATTTTTTCCAAAAAAAGTGCGCTTGTAAGACCGCTGCGCAAATACAGTGCGACAGAAAGTATTGCAACGACTGCCATTTTATTCTCTAGGGTGTTAGAAAAAATATATATATATGTTTGGGGGTTCTAAGTAATTTTCTAGCAAAAAAAAAAAAACAGTTTTTAACTTGTAAACAACAAATCTCAGAAAGAGGCTCGGTCCTTAAGAGGTTAAAGCATGCGCTGAAACTCTCTCTCTCTTGTTTTTCTTCCTGCTCAGGCTCCATACTTCTCGATCTATTATGGGCTCGGGAAGTTCAGGCTTTAAGCCCCGTACACAGGATCAGAAAATTGTACGAAAAATACCACTTTCGAAGCGATCGTACGATAATCGGATCGTTAAAGTCCACGGAGATAGCAGGAAACAATGCTAACTGATAACAGTCTAGAGGCAGAGAGTGCAGGAAGTTATCAGCTCACAGGATCTCTGGCTGGATGACCAGCTTATTATTTTCTTTGCACTTATGGAACAGATATGATAAAATACTATTGGTTGTATATATACACAAGGACAAAAGGGAGCAAATTAGAAATGTATTGCTAAGAGTGTGTACAAACACCTACAAACATACAAACAAAATCGAATTCTCTCCTTCCCAGGGTTAAATGTTAATTACGTCTAGGGGTGCCAGAAGGAGATATACTTACATTATGCCCCACTTCAGCAGGGTCCCACCATGGTACGACCCGGTCCCATGAAGCCTCCTCTCTAAGCCACCCACGCCCAACGTCACACACTTGCAGGCAGGTGCAGTCTACTTTCTCCACTGCAAGTGGCGCTCATCCGCAGCAGCCCTGTAGCTGGAGAGGAAGTCACGAGGAACACAGTTCCTCTACGGCTTCCTAAGTCACTGGGAAAGCAATCTAGTTGGATGATGTCACCCTGTGTGACTCTGGCAGCCATCTTGGGTCAGGCAGAGCCTATTTAACAGAAATAAAAAGAGAGAAGGGCGCACCGGCCATGTGTATTATCTTTTGTAAAACATTTATTTAAGTAAATGATAAAGGAAATTACTCACAAGCAGTAGAGTATCATGTGCCATGAACCTTGGACATCAGCTTGCAACAAGTGGTTAAAATGATGAGGAAGGCTTTGTTCATCATTTTAACCACTTGTTGCAAGCTGATGTCCAAGGTTCATGGCACATGATACTCTACTGCTTGGAGTAATTTCCTTTATCATTTACTTAAATAAATGTTTTACAAAAGATAATACACATGGCCGGTGCGCCCTTCTCTCTTTTTATTTCTGTGTCTGCTAGGATTCCCCATCCTTGAGGGCAGCAAGGCCAGTGTATCCCTTTGATCTATTGGGTCGACCACTTGTGCGCAGGAGTCATTTTCTGTTTTTCTAGAGCCTATTTAACCACTTGCCTACTGGGCACTTCCACCCCCTTCCTGCCCAAGCCAAGTTTCAGCTTTCACCGCTGTCGCACTTTGAATGACAATTACGCGGCCATGCAACGCTGTACGCAAACAACATTTTCATCAGTTTTTTTTTAGACAAATAGAGCTTTATTTTGGTGGTATTTAATCACTGCTGTTTTTTTTTTATTTTTTGCTAAACAAACAAAAAAATACCAAACATTTGAAAAAAAAAATGTTTTTCTTAGATTCTGTTATAACATTTTGCAAATAAGTCATTTTTTTCCTTTACTGATGTGCGCTGATGAGGCTGCACTAATGGGCATTAATGAGGCGGCACTGATGAGGCAGCACTAATGGGCACTGACAGGCATCACTGATATGCATTGAAAGACAGCACTGACAGAGTTTACTTCCTCTTTAAGGTGTCAGCATACCAAGACATTTTGTTGCTCCCAACTTTGTGGAAATAGCTTGGGGACGGCCCCTTCCTGTTCTAACATGACTGCACACCAGTGCACAAAGCAAGGTCCATAAAGACCTAGATGAGGGATTTTGGGGTGGAGGAACTTGATTGGCCTGCACAGAGTCCTGACCTCAACCCGATAGAACACCTTTGGGATGAATTAGAGCAGAGACTGCGAGCCAGGCCTTCTCATCCAACATCAGTGCCTGACCTCACAAACGCGCTTCTGGAAGAATGGTCAAACATTCCCATAGACACACTCCTAAACCTTGTGGACAGCCTTCCCAGAAGAGTTGAAGCTGTTATAGCTGCAAAGGGTGGGCCAACTCAATATTGAACCCTGCGGACTAACACTGGGATGCCATTAAAGTTCATGTGCCTGTAAAGGCAGGCGTCCCAATACTATTGGTAATTTAGTGTACGTGCACATAAACTGATGGAAAAAATGTGCAGATTTTGCTCGCAGAGACACAAGTTGACATCAGTTTTCATGTGTGTCTTTTATGTTCCCTGTTCACACCACAGTGTTGATGTCACGCCAGTTTTTTTTTCCACGCAGAAAACTGCATACACGCTGCAGATTCATGCGCAGAAATAATCTGCACGTTGTGGTGTGAACAAGGGTATTAGACATAACAAGCATTTACCTTTGCAGTTTGTGTGTGTGTGTGTGTGGGGGGGGGGGGGGGGGGGCACTGTAAAGGTAGATTTTTTTCCATTCCTGGAGTTGGGCTTTATATAATGTTAAAAATATTATATATTAAAAATAAAAAGCTCTTCAGTCTTTTCAAGGCACTGTCCCTGATTTGGAGCAATGTCCCTTTGTCCCTCATTGCTCCTCATGTGTCCCTCATTTTGGGTCTGATCTATATAGATGTATATGAGATGCACTTTTTATCTATCAAAGTTTTTTCCAGAGCTAAACTTTTCATCTGATCTCTAAATTGCTGCATTTGTAAATTTCAAAAGCCAATATAAAGGAATAGCAGTGGTAAAAAAAGCACTTGTGGGTTTTAACCAATCTTGTTTTTTTTTTTTGTACAATTCTCCTTTAAGGGGGTGTGGCAAGGGGTGTGTCCTATGCCTGCATACTTTTGCTGATAGGTGTCCCTCGTTCCCATCTCAAAAAGTTGGGAGGTATGCATGATCTTTGCTGAAGAGTTGCTGAGCTTAAATCAGTTGGCAGCATAGAAAATAGTCTAACTACTTAATGACCGTGCTATAGCCGAATGACGGCTACAGCGCGGCTCGATAACTCTGGGAGGGCATACATTTACGTCCTCCCAGAATCCATCCATACTCAGCCAGCCATCCATACTCAGCCAGCCATCCATACTCAGCCAGCCATCCATACTCAGCAATACTCATCCATGCTTATCCATCAATCCCTACTCAGCAATACTCATCCATGCTCATCCATCCATCCATCCATACTCAGCAATACTCATCCATTCATCTATCCCATCCACCCCCATTCCATACTCAGCCATCTCATCCGTACCCAGCCATCCCATCCGCACTCAGCCGTACCCGGCCGTACTCAGCCATTCATGCTCAGTCATCCCATCCATACTCAGCCATCCCCATCCACGGCTCATCCATCCCCATTCATGCTCATCCATGCCACATCAGTTCACATCCATGCCACTACAGTGCCTCACAAAAGTGTAATAGGTAGTCAAATTAGATTTGACATTTATGCCCCTAGAACGCCTGATGGCGCTCCCTGCATGTTGGTCCTCTCTATGTGGCCAGGCTGTGTAAAAGTCTCCCACATGTGGTATCTCTGTACTCAGGAGGAGTAGAAGAATCTTTTTCGGGGTGTAATTGTTGGTATGTACATGCTATGTGTTAGAAATATTGTATAAATGGACAACTTTGTGTAAAAAAAATGCGTTTTCATTTTCTTTACACATTTTCCAGAAACTTGTAGAAAAAAATGACATGTTCAAAAGACTCGATATGCCTCATAGATTATACATTGGGTTGTTTTCTTTTCAAAATGGGGTCATTTTTGGGGCTTTTCCATTGTTCTGGTTCTCCAGGGCCTTCAAAAGTGTAAGAGGTAGTCAAGAAATGATATGTGTAATTTATGCTCCAAGAACGCCTGATGGCGCTCCTTGCATGTTGGGCCTCTGTATGTGGCCACGGTGTGTTAAAGTCTCACACATGTGGTATCGCCATACTCAGGATGAGTAGTAGAATGTGTTTTGGGGTGTAATTTGTGGTATGCATATGCTGTGTGTGAGAAATAACCCGCTAGTATAACAATTTTGTGAAAAAAAAAAGGAAAAAAAAAATCTTGATTTTGCAAAAAATTGTGGGAAAAAATGACAACTTCAAAAAACTCACCATGCCTCTTACTAAATACCTTGGAATGTCGACTTTCCAAAAGGGGGTCATTTGGGGGGTATTTGTACTTTCCTGGCTTGTTCGGGCCTCAAGAAATGAGATAGGCTGTCAGTACATCAGGTGTGATCAATTTTCAGTGATTGGCACCATAGCAATCTATAGACTCTATAACTTTCACAAAGACCAAATAATATACACCGATTTGGGTTATTTTTACCAAAGATATGTAGCAGTATAAATTTTGGCCAAAATTTATGAAGAAAAATTACTAATTAGCAAAATTTTTCAAAATTGACGCTCTTTTTTTGTGTATAGCGCAAAAAAATAAAAACTGCAGAGATGATAAAATACCACCAAAAAAAAACTATTTGTGGGAAAAAAAGGACGCAAATTTCGTTTGGGTACAGCATTGCATGACCGCGCAATTATCAGTTAAAACAACGCAGTGACAAATTGTAAAAAGTGCTCTGGTCAGGAAGGGGGTAAAACCTTCCGGGGCTGAAGTGGTTAAACCCCACGGCCTACCTGAGTATTATCACTGACCATGTCCATCCCTTTATGACTACAGTGTCCCCATCTTCTGATGGCTCCTTCCAGCAGGATAATGCACCATGTCACAAAGCTCCAATCATCTCACCACTGGACAATGAGGTCTCTGTACTCCTATGGCCTCCACAGTCACCAGATGTCATCCAATGGAGCACCTTTGGGATGTGGTGGAACGGGAGATTCGCATCATGGATGTGGAGCCGACAAATCTGCAGCAACTGTGTGATGATATCATGTCAATATGGACCAAAATCTCTGAGGAACGTTTCCAACACTTTGTTGAATCTATGCCATGAAGAATTAGGGCAGTTCTGAAGGCAAAAGGGGGTCCAAGCCGGTACTAGCAAGGTGTACCTAATAAAGTGGCCGGAGAGTGTAAATATTTATTTGTAACTGCTTGTTTTGTCTAGAGGTGAACACAGAGCCTATATTCACCCGATTCTTTGATCCTCCAGAAAACGGTGCACCCCCACGTCCAGCAGTGGACTGTCCTTCACATCTTCATGTCCAGAGTCTGGTCTATGGACGTGATGATGTCAGGACAATTCCACTGCACAAGACCCCTAGACTGCAGGGGGGAGGGGGGGCAGGAGCAGCAGGGACCGGTCTTGCACTTGGAGGATGAGAGGATTAGGCGAGTAGATCTCGGCTTTCTGAAGCCCTACACAAAAACGAGCAGTTAACCCTTGCAGGTGCAGGCACAGCCCCATTGCATGGGGGAAAAAAAAATGTGCCCTGAGTTGAGCTTTAAGTCTGCATTCACACTTACACTATATTACCAAAAGTATTGGGACACCTTCCTTTACACGCACATGAACTTTAATGGGATCCCAGTCTTGCTCCGTAGAGATCAATATTGAGTTGGCCCACCCTTTGCAGCTATAACAGCTTCAACTCCTCTAGGAAGGCTGTCCACAAGGTTTAGGAGTGTGTCTATGGGAATGTTTGACCATTCTACGTGAAGTGCATTGGTGAGGTCAGGCACTGATGTGGACGAGAAGGCCTGGCTTGCAGTCTCCACTCTAATTCATCCCAAAGGTGTTCTATCGGGTTGAGGTCAGGACTCTGTGCAGGCCAGTCAAGTTCCTCCACCCCAAACTCACTCATCTACGTCTTTATGGACCTTGCTTTGTGCTCTGGTGTGCAGTCATGTTGGAACAGGAAGGGGCCATCTCCAAACTGTTCCCACAAAGTTGGGAACATGAAATTGTCCAAAATGTCTTGGTTTGCTGACGCCTTAACAGTTCCCTTCACTGGAACTAAGGGGCCAAGCCCAACCCCTGAAAAACAACCCCACACCATAATCCCCCCTCCACCAAATGATTTGGACCAGTGCACAAAGCAAGGTCCATAAAGACATGGATGAGCAAGTTTGGGGTGGAGGAACTTGACTAGCCTGCACAGAGTCCTGACCTCAACCCAATAGAACACCTTTGGGTTGAATTAGAGTGGAGACTGCGAGCCAGGCCTTCTCATCCAACATCACTGCCTGACCTCACAAATGTGCTTCTGGAAGAATGGTCAAACATTCCCATAGACACACTCCTAAACCTTGTGGACGGCCTTCCCAGAAGAGTTGAAGCTGTTATAGCTGCAAAGGGTGGGCCAACTCAATATTGAACCCTACAGACTAAGACTGGGATGCCATTAACTTGTTCAGATCCGCGCTATAGCCGAATGACGGCTACAGCGCGGATCTGCTTTGCCGGGAGTACGTCTATTGACGTCCTCCCCTTTCAAAGCTGGCCATGCCCCCCGAAGGGGGCGCGCGCTGTGATCACCCATGTCAATGAGACTCGGGTGATCACAGACCCAAGTAAGGGGCCGATCCCGGCCCCTTACCACGAGATCAGCTGTCAGCCAATGACAGCTGATCACGTGATATAAACAGAAGATCGGTAATCTTTTTTTTTTTTCTTCTCACGCTAACAGCGTGAGAAGAAAAAAAGCCGATCACTGGCTTCTGTTTGAAGGGACATCGGTCCCGAAGAGGAAGAGGCGAAGCTGCCTCATATGTGCCCACAAGTACCGACTGCCAGTGCCACAAATTAGTGCCCACAGTAGTAAGTGCCAGCAATCAGTGCCACCTATCAGCGCCCACAAGTGCCACCTATCAACGCCCACCAGTGGTGCCAATCAGTGCCACCTAGCAGTGCTGCCTATCAGTGTCACCTACCAGTGCCGATCAGTGCCCATCACTGCCACCCATCAGTGCCTATCACTGCCACCCATCAGTGCCAGCTATCAGTGCCACCTATTAGTGCCCTTCAGTGCCATCTATCAAAGCCCTTCAGTGCCACCCAGCAGTGACCACCAGTACCACTTCATCAGTGCCCACCAGTGTCGCCTATTAGTGCCCATCAGTGCCGCCTTATTGGTGCCCATCAGTGCCGCCTCATCAGCGTACATCAGTGAAGGAGAAAAATTACCTGTTTGCAAAATGTATTAACAAAATATAAAACGGTTTGTATTTCTATTTTTTTTTTAATCAGTCTTTTTTAATTTTTTTAACAAAAAATAAAACACCAAGAGGTGATCAAATACCACCAACAGAAAGCTCTATTTGTGGGGGTTAGTGGTTAAAGTTCATGTGCAGGTAAAGGCAAACGTCCCAATACTTTTGTTAATATAGTGTATGTAGCATGACATCATATGCGTTTTTGGTTGCATCAGTCCTTTAGCTCCTGACCCCCTTCTTGAACTTCGAGCCTCACGCATATTTCAAATGCGCGTTTTTGCATGCGCAAAAAACGCATGCAAACAATGCTCCGTCATTGTGGGTTTGGGGTGTCATTAACAACAAATGGCAGCACAAGGTGCGCCACGCTCACACTGGCACGCTGCAGAGACGCCCGGGGCGGACTGACCATTGAGCCACTCGGGCAATGCCCGAGGGCCCTGGGCCACTAGGGGGCCCCATCAGGGTTGCCAGCCTCAGTAAAACCAGGGATAGTATGTATAAATTTATGGGGTTTTTTTTACATCTGTCTGTGTATACTGTGTAATTGTATACTGTGTGTGTGTATACCGTGTGGCCCCATAATCTCTGATTGCCCGGGGGCCCCATGAGTTATCTGTCCGCCCCTGGAGACGCCCCGCTATTTGTGAGCCTTCCTGTAGCACTGCAAACGGGAATGAGGTCCTAACAAAACGATCGGTTTATATTTGTATAGCTAATGAAAAATGAAAAAAGTTCTCTTTAAAAATCCCATAAAGAAAAAACCAATTTGAAGGATGATTATGTGAGAAATCTGGGAGACGATCGCATGTAATTAGTTGGGATTCATTAAGGAAGCCACAAGGCAGCCCCTGGAAATGGTTCTTTGGTTGTCAGCAATTGTGCTTTATGAGCTCTGCCTCCGTCGCGTTTTTCTTCTATCGCCCCCCCCCTCCTCCCCCCCCCCGGGGAGAATTCTATATTCCACCGCCGCTTCCTAAGAACATTCCGCCTTTATAATCCTTCCTCCCGCTTAGCACAGGTAACAAAGCTTTAATACAAACCTTTAATCATACTGTCAGCGCCAGCGGCAGCTGCGTCACTGCCCTCTCCTGCCCGGGCTGCGCTATTCCCTGTACATGCTGCCGGCGACTTTCATCTCTGCCTGTTCCCGTAGAAGGTACACAATCTCCTGTCGCTGCCGCACAACGAGGACCCGTGCAAAATCACCCAGAAAAAACACCACGATTTTCAGCATTCCTTGCAAAACCTAACATCAGACATTTTTGGGGTTTTTTTTTTCATTTTAAGAGCATGCATGCTATGTAATGTGTAAGTGTAACATGCACAGGTATTTATTACCTCTCATAGAGATCCCAGTGCCCCTCAATAGTGTCTTCAGCTGCTTTGCTCTCCAGGATGGCACCATCTTTGCTCGGCATCAGTCAGGGTTAAAGTGCTACTAAACCCAGGAGCCTGCATTCACTATATCTGATCTCCCACAGTACACAGAACATGGAAATGCAATTATTTTAGTGAATATAAACGGCTAATTACCTTTTCTCATCAGCACTTAGAGCAGTTTTGTGACTTCTATCAGTGTCTGGTTAAAGCTTGTAGGAGGAGTTTTCCCACACCTCCCAACTTTTTGAAATGGGAATTAGGGACACCTATCAGCAAAAGTATGTAGGCATAGGACACACCCCCTTGCCACGCCCCCCTTTAGGGAGAATTGTACTAAAAAAAACAAGATTGGTTAAACCCACAAGGGCTTTTTTTTCCCACTAATATTCCTTTATATTGGCTTTTGGAATTTACAAATGCAGCAATTTAGAGATTAGATAAATGGTTTAGCACTGAGAAACACTTTTTGAAAGATAAAAAGTGATTTTATATACAACTATAAAGATCAGACCAAAATGAGGGACAAATGAAGAGGGACCAGAGGGTCTTTGTTCCAAATCAGGGACAGTTGGGATCTATGGTAAAGTGAGTGCATGTTTTTAGCACTGATCACTGTATTAGTGTTACTGGTCCCAAAAGATGAAAAGTTTAGCACTGGGAAACACTTTTTGATGGACAAAAAGTGATTTTATATACAACTATAAAGATCAGACCAAAATGAGGGACAAATGAGGAGGAAAGAGGGACAGAGGGACATTGCTCCAAATCAGGGACAGTCCCTCAAAATCAGGGACAGTCCCTCGAATACAGGGACCGTCCCTCAAAATCAGGGACAGTTGGGAGCTATGGTTTTCCTACTGCACTGAACTGTCCTGTGATGCTGCAGGGCTCCTGACCCTCTGTCTGGACAGTGCTGATTGGCCCTGGGCTGATCACATGCACTCTCCCAAGAAAAAAAAAAAAAAAACTCTCTAGCAATACACACCAAACTGAGCATGTGCAGCCTGACTCCAAAGGATCTGTCTTATCTAGACTTGTCCAGGGGGGCAGTGGAAGAAGGGGAGGATCAGAGAAGACAGGATCAAACAGCCTTTTTTACACAATGCAGAGGATTAACCCCTTAGGTTCCACAGTGAGTATAACAAGCATGCTTTACTGCATATACAGACTGATTTTACTGTTGTAGGTACCAGCACTGAGCTGCTGGGCCTAGAGATGACAAAAACCACTTAAAGCGAAGTTCCACCCAAAAATGGAACTTCTGCTTTAAGGGAAGGTGACCCCCTGACATGCCACATTTGGCATGTCATTTTTTTTTTGTGGGGGAGCGGGTTCTCTCTTTTTTGAGGGTTCCAGCTCCCACTTCCTCCTGGCGCACCCGTGGCGCAGGAAGGGAGATCGCCTCTCCCCCCCTCCCTCTCGGCAATCATCTGGGACACGTCACAGGTCCCAGATGATTGCCCGGCCAGTAACAGCGTGTAGCGCGGCTCGCGCATGCACAGTGCGGGCACCCACAGTGACAATGCCGGCGCAGCAGAGAGGAGGGGGAGACGAGCGGGGCTTCGTTCCCCCGCATTGCTGGACCCCGGGACAGGTAAGTGTCCGATTATTAAAAGTCAGCAGCTGCAGTATTTGTAGCTGCTGACTTTCATTTTTTTTTCTTATTGGAACTCCGCTTTTATTCCTGGAGCCTTTGCAGTTTCTTGGGTGTGTTCATAAATGTCAGACACAGATTAGCCTCTGTTGCCACTTCTCCTTAACCACTTGAACTTGGGAAGGTTTACCCCCCTTCCGGGCTTTTTTTCTTAAAGAATAGGTGCAGGTACTCCTCCCTTGCACTACACCCCTTATTTTCGCCCCCTATCCACTTCCAAACACCATCCTTTGGTTCCACCCCCTACCTGCCTCCCAGTTCTGCCCCTTTTGGAGGATTCAGAACCAAGTATCATTGTGTGGTACTAAGTAATTTGTGTGGAATTTTTAAATTATATCAAGAAAAGCAGTAAAATAGACGCTGCAGTCATCAACAAAAAGACTCCCCCCCCAAGCAACAAAAGACCCCCCCCCCCCCACAATTAAATACTCCAGCAACATTGGATCCACCCCAGCAACAATGGACCCACCTCCAACAATAGACCCTGTCTGCAACAAAATACCTCCCCAGCAACAATAAATAAACCTCAGCAACAATAGATCCATACCAGCAACAATAGTTCTCCCAGCAGCCAGCATCAATAGACCATCCAGCAGCCAGCAACAATGGACCCCTCCCTCCAAAGTAGAACACAACCAGCAACAATAGGTCCTGCACCGGTAACAATAGACCTCCCCAGCAACAACTGACCTCCCCCCACTACAGTAGATCTCCCCCCCAAAGGCAATAGATCCCCCAGCAGCCAGCAACAACAGACCCTCCAGCACACCCCAGCACCCCTTGCCATTACATATTTTCAGTGCTGGAGGTGCCGGAACTGCATTCCCCCACTGAAAAAAATCCCTGCCCCCCTTTCACGATCAGCCCATTTTTTACGATACAGCATTGCATTACTTTAACTGACAATTGCGCAGTCGTGCGACGCTGTAAACAATACAATGTATGTCCTTTTTTTCCCCACAAATAAAGCTTTCTTTTGGTGGTATTTTTTGGGGGGGTTTTATGTACAAGTGTCAGAACGGCCCAAAATCAAATCAAATATACCCGTCTATTGGATGCGAGGACGCAGGACTCTGCCACACACACACTGATTAAAGGAGACCTCCGCCAAGAGAAGCCTTCACACTGCCGCCAACCTTCTGAAAATGGTGTCTGCCCCAAGCTTCAACTCAGACCCTGAATAAGCATGCTGCAAGTGAACTTCCGATATGTACACAGACTGAAAACATTGATGCCAGAGCAGCAATTCCAGAGGAAGTGGCCAACAATGGCGGCCTATGTAGCTCTTTTGGTGGTATTTGATCCCCTTTGCGTTTTTATTTTTTGCGCTATAAACAAAAAAAGGCTGACAATTTTGAAAAAAAATATATATTTTTTACTTTCTGCTATAAAACATATCCAATATTTTTTTTTAAAAAAATCTAATTTCTTCATAAATTTAGGCCAATATGTATTCTGCTATATCCCCCCAAAAAATCCCAATAACTGTATATTTATTGGTTTGCGCGAAAGCGACCACAAACTATGGGATATTTTTATTTATTTATTTTATTTTACTAGTAATGGCAGCGATCAGTGAGTTATAGTGGGACTGCGATATTGCGGCAGACATTCTGACACTCACTGAAACTTTTTTGGGGACCAGTAACACTAATACAGTGATCAGTTCTAAAAACATGCACTCACTTTACCATAGATCCCAACTGTCCCTGATTTGGAACAAAGACCCTCTGGTCCCTCCTCATTTGTCCCTCATTTTGGTCTGATCTATGTAGTTGTATATAAAATCACTTTTTATCTTTCAAAAAGTGTTTACCAGTGCTAAACCTTCCATCCGATTTCTAAATTGCTGCATTTGTAAATTTCAAAAGCCAATAAAAAGGAATAGTAGTGGTAAAAAAAACACTTAGGGTTTAACCACTTAAGCCCCGGACAATTTGTCTGGCCAAAGACCAGAGCACTTTTTGCAATTTGGCACTGCGCCGCTTTAACTGACAATTGCGCGGTCGTGCGACATGGCTCCCAAACAAAATTGACGTCCTTTTTTCCCTCTGCGGTTTTTATTTTTTGCGCTATAAACAAAAAATAGTGACGATTTTGAAAAAAAACGCATTATATTTTACTTTTTGCTATAATAAATATCCCCCAAAAATATATAAAAAAACATTTTTTTCCTCAGTTTAGGCCGATACGTATTCTTCTACATATTTTTTTGGTAAAAAAAAAAATCGCAATAATTTATTGATTGGTTTGCGCAAAAGTTATAGTGTCTGCAAAATAGAGGATAGTTTTATGGCATTTTTATTAAGAATTTTAACTAGTAATGGCGGCGATTAGGGATTTTTATCGTGACTGCGACATTATGGCGGACACATCGGACATTTTTGGTGCTATTTTGGGACCATTCACATTTATGCAGCGATCAGTGCATTGCATTGATGCAACTGCACTGATCAACTGCATTGATTACGGTGTAAATGTGACTGGCAGTGAAGGGGTTAACCACTAGGTGGCGCTGTAGGGGTTAAGTGTGTCCTAGGGAGTGATTCTAACTGTGGGGGGGGCGTGGCTATGTGTGACACGACACTGATCACCGTTCCCAATTACAGGAAGCTGTGATCAGTGTCACTGTCACTACGCAGAACGGGGAAATACTTGTTTACATTAGCATTTCCCCGTTCTTCCTCTCCGTGAGACGTTCGCGGGTATCCCCGAGGACATCGAGTCCACGGGACCCACGATCACACTTATGGAGCTCGCGGCGCGCATGCGCGCAAACCGCTTTTTAAGGGCCAACGTACAGGTACGTTAATATGCCTGTACATGCCCTTCTGCCAACGTATATCGGCGTGAGCCGGTCGGCAAGCGGTTAACTAATCTTTTTTCTTTTTGTATAATTCTCCTTTAATGGGGGCATGACAGGGGGTGTGTCCTATGCCTACATACTTTTGCTAATTAGTGTGTCCCTCGTTCCCCTCTCAGAAAGTTGGAAGGTATGCTTTACTAATGACACTGGCTGGGAAGGGGTTAACATCAGGGGCGATCAAAGGGTTAACGGTGTGCCCGGCCTGTGCTTTCCCACAGTGTGGGAGTTGCTTGTACTAGGGGAAGGCCTAGATCTGTGATCCATGCCTTCCTTCATGTCACAACGGCAATCTGCCTTGTTTACATAGACAGACCACCGTTCTGCCCCTCTGCTGGATCATCGGCGGGTGCTGACGGACATCAAGTCACGCTGGGCTCCCGCTGTGTGTGATCACAGTGGGAGTGAGACTCCAACTGCTAGGGGGCGGACCTGAAGTATTTAAAGTGGTATTAAACCCAAAAACAAAAATGTAATATGTTACAGCTTACGAGTCATTAGATGTGAGTGGCTGCATGAGTTATATATGTTTGTGGCTCCCCCCCCCCCCTTTGTTTTCACCTGGAGATCTGGCCAGTAACACACCTCCTGTTTTGGTGCTACACAACTCTGGAAGAATGAGTACAGGAGGCAGAGCAGACAGCAGCATTGTCAGTCTGGGGGGAGGGGAGTGTTAGCTGTACTAGCAGATTTAAATACACTAACAAATTGAAGCCAAACTCCAGATCACACTTTATAATCAGTTACAGCAAACTGTTTTTCTTTCCCTTTGAGATAAAGGTTTTGCATGAATAAATAAAAGCTGATCATTGTAAGCACCCCTGCCAGTGATAAGTGGTATGTTTCATCTGTGTGTATACATTCTCTTGGAAAGCTTGTGCTTCTGAAAAACAACAGACTTGCTGGCTGGATCACCAGATGAAAATAAAAGAAAGCTTACAAAGGAAACAAATGCAGCCATCACATCTAAAGCCGCGTACACACGGGCGGACTTTTCGACCGGACTGGCCTGACGGACCGAGTCCAGCGGACAATCCGATCGTGTGTGGGCTTCATCGGACCTTTAGCGGACTTTTCCAGACAAAAATCTGATGGACTTTAGATTAGGAACATGCTTCAAATCTTTACGTCGTAACTCCGCCAGACCCAGAAATCCGCTCGTCTGTGTGCTAGTCCGACGGACAAAAAGCCACGCTAGGGCAGCTATTGGCTACTGGCTATCAACTTCCTTATTTTAGTCCGGTGTACGTCATCACGTACGAATCCGTCGGACTTTGGTGTGATCGTATGTAAGCAAGATTGTTTGTTAAAAAGTCAGTTGAAAGTCAGTTGAAAGTCCGCCCGTGTGTACGCTGCATAAGAATTGGTAGGCTACAGTATAATAAAATGTTTACTTTGTGGTTTAACCCCTCGTTCACACCGGTGCGCCTTGTCATGCAATTTGACAGTTCCAAATCACATGACGGGTCTCACCCCATTGCCGGAAAAGGAACCTTTCATATCGTTGCCACTCATGTCGCAGCGATTATAAAGAAGGTTCCTGCACTCATTTTTGCCGATTTCATTGCGACTTGCATAGATTTCTGTTAAATGAAGCAAGCTGCAATTAAATCGGTAGTGCGAATCACGCTGATGTGCAGCTTTGAAATCACGCTGAAGTAGCGCGATTTGAAAGCAGTACTGGTGTGAATGGGGCTAATACCGCTTTAAATGACTTGTTACAAAATTACAGGGCTGCAGTTTGATCGCTGGGAGTTAGGAGACTCACCAAATGCTTCCCTTTGCCTGCAGCAGGATGATGGCTTCATCTGATCCTAGACAAAGTCACTGTACTGGAGCTCAAGGACTGCTTTTTAATGATAAAAAAGAAGGAGCTTGAAAAAAATAAATAAAATGATATTGTTCTTGGATAGTGTGAAATGTCAGGGATGTATTTATGCAGACTTGTTAATAAAGAAAAATGTCTCACTTTCATTTTTATTATTGTGTTCCGTTCCCTAGGGCAGTGTTTTTCAGTCAAGACACCCTCTAAAATTATGGACAGTCTCGGGACACCCCATTCTAAAATGTAAAAAAAATGATTCTAATAGGTTTACAATAATACAGCAACATCCACATGTAGGACACCCAACATTAGAGGTGATTTATTCTTCCGAATCCAATACACTTTTGGACACTGGTACTGACTAGTATTCCAATGTTTCTCTTCTCCCTCAGTTTTTCCACATCACTCAGCTAATGTCACCCCAGCACTGAGAGAGAGGGGAAAGAGAGGGTCACTGGTTGTAAGGACGCCAGCGTCTAGAAGGTTGTAATGGTGTGCAATAAAAACCTGTGGCTTTTCTGTAATTAAAAGGCGGCCTTCTTCCACCAGCTGGCTTGTATACAATGTTGGGCCAATTTTTAGGCATTTTGCCAAGGCACCCCTGAAGGTACCTTAAGGCACCCCAGCATGCCTGGGCACCCTGATTGAAAAAGGCTGCCCTAGGGGACAAAGTACATGCAGTCATTTAAATATGAGTAGGCGTTTGGCACTTTACATGAAGCACAACTTAGTAAAAAATAATTACATTTATTTTTCATAAACGAATAGTGTGGCATAGCACATTTGTAGTTTGCACATACATAAGTATGGCTCTATCTATCTATATTTTGTAAAGGACTAGCGTCAAATGTAGAGCTTTAAGGACACCGCCACTCGCTGGCTCTTCTTTTTAAGGGCTTTGTTTGCCCATTTTTATTAAAAGCAAGTTCAGCAAACAATAGAGGGTTTCTCTCGCAGGGGTTTTCAGCATTCCTTTGTCCATCAACAAAAATGACATTCAGCCTAGTCGGCTCTCACTTGCAGCACTGGTGCTCTGGCCTTACACTCCAGGCCCTTGTCTGTCCCGTACAGACTGTTTCACCAACCAACCACCTTGGTGCATATAGCAGCCTCTTGCTGCACTGGCTCCCCCGTGGAGCCCTCCTGACTCCTGGTACTCAGACTTCCTATCTGCCGGGGTGGAGGCCAGAACCATGGTCAGGTTACTACTAAAAGCCCAGCACACACCTGACCAATCAGTATGCTGGCTGTTCTCAAAATCAGGACCCAGGACTGGGGATTTCATCTCACCCGGATCACTCAGAAATCCCCGAGCTCCAGGTCCCAAAGTGGACTTTGCAAAACACTGAGGAAACTGAAAGGCCAGTTTCCTCTTCATGTTACATGCTCCCTGGAGCCCCTCAACCCGTCCGGTTGAGAATTCCTGGGTCACAACCTCCTTGTAGACCCTGGCAGGGCAACGCTCTGCCACAATATATATATATATATATATATATACACACACACACACACACACATATATACACACACACCAATGACATATTGCAGTTCATATATATATATATATATATATATACACACATAAACAACATCATAGCACATTGCAGTATATAATGACATGAAGCCAGTTGTACGTTGTGTAATCAGGTCAATAAAAGCATAGTAAGGTCAAAAGGAAAATTTTTAAACCGTATATTAAAGACATAACAGCAGCCAAAAAACCTTGACGCATTTCGTGGATTCGCTCCACTTCCTCAGGAGTGGATGCATAGCATATCTGCAAGGGACCTATAAATGCCAATATGATCTAGTGTTTACCCAAACATAGGGGAAGGAATGAAACGGGAGGAGAAGAGGACGCGTGATGCTGGGAGGGACCCGTAGCTACGCTGGGTGCATAAATACCCCTTTTGTAGTAGATAGTCCTTTAAGTAGCACATCTTGGGCACACTGTATATCACATCTTGGATTGCGGTTCCATGTGGAAATGTAAGGTAATCACCTAGTCTATATTTTTTCCCCTTTGGGAACATGCATGGTAGATTCCATGCTACACTTTATATACTAGCCCTACCCTCTCTCTACACTTGGGGCATGTTTCATCTCATATGACTCCCTATCCACACTTGCTCTGTTTTTCCTAAGTCACTAATGGTCACTGGTTTTATCCACTCCAGATGGTAGCTTTACTTAATACTCAAATGGTTACACATGATGTATTAATTATATAGAATTTGGAGTGCCTACCCTGCATTATAACAGACCACAATATGGAAACTCTCATTTTCCTGGGTATTTATATGTGTATGCCTGGTTCCCTGCGGGTCCCTATTACCACAGCTCCCAGGACAGACCTCTCTAGCGGCCCTCAGCGTGCGGTACCCGCAAGGTTGTACTCTAGCCCACATGTAAGTATTTTAGGGATGGATATCCTCTTCTCCTTCCGCTTTATTCCTTCCCCTATGTTTGGGTAAACACTAGACCATATTGGTATTTATATGTCTCTTGCAGATGTAGCACCCCCCTAGGTAGGTGCTGGAAGAGAGCATAGTTCGGGGTCTTTCTGCCTAACAGGAGGACCATTTGGTAAACTTAGAATGTTCTTTGCTGACCAGGGAGCAGGATCTATTAGTGAGGTCTGCTCATGGTGCTTAGGTGCAGCTCAGCTTGTCTGAATGTTTCACACTGGTCCAATGGGGAGGCATGTTGGGACAGTGGGAGGACCCTAAAAGGAAGGGCACAGGCATTGTTACAGCCATGGCTATTGGCAGAGGACAGTGCCTCGTTGCATGCTGGGTGACTGTATAAATGCCAAGGGCTCATGTCGGGGTCTTTCAGCTGGAGAGCGGGGTCCCAGGGGAAGGGGCCGGCTGCCCCTCATCTGTAGAGGTTGTCATGTGGCCTCGGGTGGTCGACTTGAGGGCCTGAAAGTCAGAGAGAAGATGAACACAGATGTCCTGCAGAGCCGGCTGGAAGGGAGACACCAGGAGGGATCTGATTCTGCCTACTGTGAGTACAGATCTGTGTCATGGGGCCTGTCCTGTGATGGCCATCCCTTCATCTAGAAGAGTCAGTGGACAGGTGTCAGTCAAGGGGATGTTTGAGAGTGTCCTGAAGATATAAGTAGTTGCATCAAGTCCTCTGCTACAAGTGGCAGTAAGGTAAAAGCAGTGTGTCTACTTCCACAAGTAATCTGGTGAGGCCAAGTGAGAGTTGCCCTGGTCTACTGTGAATAGTTCAGTTGGAGTATCCCACTATTCCCTTCTCCCACCCAAGTTCCACAATAAATATAAAAAAAAAACAAGTATCCTGGACTGTTTATTGAGTAACGAGCAAGCAGGAGTAAGGAGGGATATGTGAAAATCCCCAGCAACTGTCTGCAGGTAATAAGAGGGAGGTCTAGAAGTCAACACACAGCAAGCCCTAAGGGGACAGTGCTACACAGATATGCTATGTGCATCCTCTCCTGAGGAAGGGGAGTGAATCCACAAAACATGTTGAGATTTTTTTTGGGTGCAGTTATGTTTTTAATATACGGTTTAACAATTTTCCTTTAGACCTTACTATGCTTTTATTGACCTAATCACATGGGGTACAATGTGCGAATATATATATATATATATATATATATATATATATATATAGTGGTGTAATGGGTAGCACTTTCGCCTAGCAGTAAGAAGGGTCGAATCCCAACCAGGACACTACCTGCCTGGAGCATGTTCTCCCTGTGCCTGCATGGGTTTCCTCCAGGTACTCCGGTTTCCTCCCACATTCCAAAGGCATGCTGGTAGGTTAATTGGATCCTGTCTAAATTGTCCCTAGTATGTATGAATGTGAGATAGGAACCTTGGATTGTAAGCTCCTTGAGGGAAGGGACTGATGTGAATGTAAAATGTATATGTAAAGCGCTGCGTAAATTGACAGTGCTATATAAGTACCTGAAATATAAATTATATATATATATATATATTATATACACACACACACATATATATATATATTGATCTGTACTTATGTATGTACAAACTGCAAATGTGCTATGCCACACTATTCATTTATGAAAAATAAATGTCATTTTTTTTTTTTTTTACTAAGCTTTGCCTCACGTGCTTCATATAAAGTCCCAACCTCCTCCTTATTTACCAATATAGGAATGGAGGCGTATGATTGTATACGCTTCATTTAAAGTCCCAAAATACCCCCTTTTTTCCTATTATACATGCAGTCATTTTTCCCATCTTCAGCACAGCACAGCACATAGGATGGGACAAAATACTGCATGTACAGAAAAAGGCCCTCTTTGTCAAAGTAGCCATCTCCTGGCTAGCTGAGTGGTCAGATGGCATTGGATTGGAGAGGGGGCGCCCTGTAGCAGAAGATGGGACAAAATACTGCATGTACTTGTAGTAAAGTGTTTTACCTCTTTTGGTCTAATGAGAACCTCCAAGACCAAAGATAGCTGACATCCTTCAATAGGTGGTGGGTTGTGAGGCATAGTGGGTACAAAGATGATGAAAGTCATTGGGCGCCAGACACTTCTTGGATGTAAAAGAGGTTTTATTTCTTTTGACAGTCTCTTTTATATATTTTGGGGGAAAAGTGGGTTAAGGCCAGGACACCCTTAGATAGTTGCAAACTCAATTGGCAGACTCCGAGACTTCAATAGGAGAACAGTCGTACAGGGAAATCCTCCAGCAAGGCGACACTTCGGCACATGCAGGATAGCCGTCTCCTATGGTAACAGTCCTTTAACTATTCCTAACTCAACGTAACAGTTCTTTCAGCTCCACTACAACTGCTCCTTGTAGTTCTTCAATACTGAGCTCCTGGTCTCTCACTAGACCCTCTGATTCACCGACTATGAATCCCTTAAGCTCCTCCAAGGTTGGCGGTGGTATCCCCTCAAGCATCACCCCCGCTTCTCTGCTGGGTCCTAGTTTGGCACTCCAGATACTCCTCAAGTTTCACCCCTACTAACCGGCTCGGTTCCTGGCTTGACACACAAGGCTGCTCTGCAAGCGCTCCTCTGCTGGTTGGGTCCCTGACTTAATCACCGCCTGAAGTTTCCAGATTCTCCACTGTGCCCTTTGGTGAGAATATGGTTCCGGTACTTGCTTCAGTTACTCACTGTGGTCCCTGGTAAAGGCGATCGGTCCCTTTGTGGCGACGGCTTCCCTTCTACCTCCGGCTGAGAGAACCGTCACTTTTGGTTGGACTGCAAGATGCAGTCCCAACCCTGCGCTGCTCTCTTGCTTCTGGATAGGCCCTCAGGCAGCCTGGCAGCCAAATGCCCCCGGGATAGGCCCAATCTCCTGCCTAGCAGCCCGAGGCAGACGACACGTCCACCCAGACAGCAGTCCGGCTGGCACAGAACACCTGACCTCACCCGAATATATAGGCTCTCCCAGCATGCCAAGGGATTAAAGAAAACCCCTGCCCATTGGCTGGGACACCCACATACCTATAACCTGACCTTGGGTTGCCCTTCTCATATCTAGTACCAACAAGTGCCTGGCCACCTAGTGGTATAAGAGAAAATGTACAAGGCCAAACTTAGGGAGAAATCAATGGATCTCTAACAATTTAACTATGGTAGCTACCCCTGCTAAGGAATTTGGTGAGGAGCTCCCTGACTTAACCCCAGGGCGATACATACTTTTTCCCTGGGGAACAGAGCAAATCAAAGTGAGCCGTGGCATCACTATGGGGGTGCGGACCACACCTGGGTGATACCTGCCCGTCGGTCCGCATTTCCTAAGCACTGGTTTTGGTATATGTCACCAGCACCGAGGGGGCCGTCTGCATGCTGACAGGGTGGGCTAGACGGAATATGATTGTCTATGTGACAGTGCTGACCAATCAGTGTGCCTCTTTTACTGAGAGTTACAGATAGGTGATGCTGCGGGGTTTTCAAATCCCCGGACTTGTGAAGCGGGAGTCCTGACAGCGGAGGATCGCCGGACACTGATAAGGGGACTGGGGGGGATGGGGAGGGTGTCCAGTATAAGGCCCCCTTACAGATTTTCTGTAAAGGCGAACTTACACTTTAATTTCATGCTGTGATCCAATGATGGCAGAGAAGGGCTGTGCTGTGTTCACAGTGGATGATCAGGGCTTCTGTTAGAAATCACTGGGCCCAAAAAAAAAAAAATCACGGGGCCCCATACAGCCTACCTGACTGGGCCCCCCCAGCCGAAAGTGACTGAGGAGATAGATTTATCAGTCCCCTTCTCTGCAACCTCAGCTGCACAGATAAATGAATAGGAAGTGCTCTAAGGCTTCCTGCTCATTCACAAACTGAAACATAGTAAATACGATTTACTATGCTTCAGTGATGAATGGACACAAGAGTGATTGGTAACGATCACTCACAGTGTTCATTTAGGAAAGGAAGGGGCCAGAAAATTTACATATTTTACCAGCCCCTTCCCCCGCTCTCCATCCTGAAACATCCATCTGTTTGCCTGCAGCAGCTTCCGGCGGGAGAGGAGAGGAGGGAAGCCGGAAGTGCTGCGGGGGAAAGGGGGCCTGGACAGATGGAAGTGGTGAGAAGCTGACAGCACTGAAGGGGGAGGCAGAAGAGGTGTCTGCAATAAGACAGTACAGCCAGCCCTCTTACTCAGCAGTTGTCTGGGCCCCCCATTTGAACTGATGGGGCCCAGGCCAAGAGGGCTGGCTGTACTGCCTTAACAGCTCTGAATGATCCTCACGGCTCCCTACCTGGGACCCCCTCCCTCCGTCCTCCTCATCTGACATTGACACAGAGAACATGGATCTCAGGGGGTTCTTCTCTGGGTGACCCAGGATGTGTCCCCCCATAGGAGAGAAAGGAAGGATTCCTGGCTCTCCTCTGCCTACCAGGAATAATACAGTGACTGACCCCTCTCTCTGAGATCTTCCAGGACATCTTCCAGCCTGTGGTGACCTGTTGGGATCTTCTAGGACTGGGAGTGATGGGGGAGTTTTGATCCCCCTCCATCATCCTGGAGAAAAGTATGGGGAGAATTCAGCACACCTGCAGCCAAGCGCTACCATTGATACCCAGCTCTTCTAGGGGGACTCTCTTCCCCACACCAACCATGGCTGCGGTTATAGCCAGCACCCTCATCTGACAGAAGAGACAGGCCAGGGAATCCAACAGTGACCAGGTGTGTACCTCTAAGAGACGCAGCAGCCCCAGAAAGGACAACCAGTCCCTGTGCAAGAGTCATATCCGGGGGTGTTCACAAAAGTCTGCTTTTGCAGTGGGAGGAAGAGGCCAATCCCGAGAATACCAGGTCAGTACGTGACAGCTACTCATACTCCATACATCTGTCCCCCCATCCACCCTTCCCTCCTTCCATTCCTCCTTTCTGTTGACTATGAATTATACAATCAGACTGTACAATCGCCATAAAGCTGACCCAATACTAAAAAAACCCAGATTGGACATTCTACTTTAGATTTACAAAAACCATGTAATTTAAGGACATAGCTAAACATACATTCACTTTGTATCCAATCGGGCAGGCCCTTGTACTACGCCTTTGATGGTAGCTCTAAAGGAGATTGTACAATCAGATTGTATAGAATATGGCCAGCTTAAAAGGGGTTGTAAACCCTCGTTTTTAAAATAACAAACATATCATACTTACCTCCACTGTGCAGTTAGTTTTGCACAGAGTATCTCCGATCATCGTCTTCTGGGGTCCCCTAACAGCGCTCGCTGCTCCTCCTCGCATTGGTAAACCCCATAGAAGAAGCACTCTCCCTGGGGGTTACCGTGCGGGCGCGCTCCCGGGTCCAGCATTTGCGTCTATAGACACAGAATGCCGGACTCCACCCCACCCCCCCGCGTCATTGGATTTGATTGACAGCAGCAGGAGCCAATGACTGCGCTGCTATCAATCTATCCAATCAGAGCCGAGAACCTTGGCAGAGAGGTAGAGCGCGTCTCTGCCGTGGGAACAAACGGGCTCAGGTGAGGAAAACGGGGGGGCTGCTCAGTGACAGAAGATTTTTCACCTTAACCCATAGGATGCACTAAGGTGAAAAAAACACGAGGGTTTACAACCCATTTAAGGCTCACCATTAATGTTACACTATGACAGTACAATGGTCTGTTCTGCCTGCAATACCCATCTGATCACTGAGGGACACATTTATGTATTATTTCATTTTGGGACCAAGGGGTAGATTATTATGTCTGGCAGGCCACAAATGAGCTGCTCAGTCTAAAATGCCCGGGCCTATTTTCTTGTCCCAGTCCAGGCCTGGTTGACACCCTCAAGTAGCACTATGGCAGGCTGGGGGGGGGGGGGGGGGGAGCCGCACCAATGTGCTAGCCTGCTCAGTGCCCTACTGCCTGTCCTGCTGTCACTCCGCAGGGGCAGGTCAGAGCACTGAGGCAGGCTAGCAGGGTGGGTGACACCATGTTTTATCGCACCAGGTGACACCAACCTAAATGACGCCACAAAGTGAGACTTCTTTAGGTTACTGGTCCTCTTTAACTCAACTCTATAACTAATACCTGTAATGATATATTATATTTCTTAGCCAAGTGGCATGATCCTTTCCTCTCCTGTGAAGCAGAGAAAAGAATAGCAGATCCATTCAGAAACCACCATCAGCAATCAGTGTAGCAGATCGGATCCTGACTCTGCCAACCAACCTATGGATGGCTTAACATAGGGCATATAAATAAATGTTGTAGAAAAAGTAAGCGTTTCTCTTGCTCATAGAAGCTAATCCGGCATTTATACTTGTTGCTGTGAACACCACATTTACTTTTCTTTATTCTGTATGGCATGATGGAGGCCCTATGCAGCATAAACAAAAGATAACCCTGGTGCTGTCTAGATACAGAGCAACTAGAAGTCCCAGCCAATCCTAGTAACAGATTTATTTATTACAGGTATATATACACAGCACCTTCAATTTATGCAGCTCTCTACATACAGTACATTTCAGTGGCGGCTGGGGGGGACGCCAAACAAAATCCCCGCCTGCTCACTCGCCCGCCAGCACCGCACTTACCCCGTCCAGGTCATGAGTGGCTTTTCCTCCCGGCCAATCCAGTTTTAAGACCTGCTTCCCGATTGGCCGGGAGGAGAAGCAGGAAGACCATAGCAAATGTTGATTCGCTAATGTCACAAGTGGGTGGGCTTGGGGCGCAGTGCCCCGCGGCCTGAGAACAACATTTTTAAAGCCAATTAGAACCTCAGGCTCTAATCATGTGATTCCAAAAAAAAAAAGCTCATAGAAATCCATGCGTCCGGAACCCCGCATGGAGATTAGAGGCCGGTGCATGGAGATTAGGGGTTGTCGCCCTGCGCCCCTTATGGACCGGCCACCGCTGGTACATTCACATCAGTCCCTGACCTTAAAGAGCTTACAGTCTAAGGTCCCCAACTCACATACACATACTAGGGTCTGTTGACTGAATACCATGCATGCTTATTTGATCCCTGACAAGTGACAACCAATCAGAATTCAGCAGTGATCTGAAATCTGATTGGTGGCCTTGAATCACATCTCTCTGCATATTATCATCGCTTCTGGCATTGCCCAACAGTAGAATCTGCTGCCATTGCTCTGACCTTTATAATAAATGGAATATCTGAAGCTTTTCTTGTTACGGTTTTATTAAGGAACATGTTTATAAATTAAAGAGATGGGTACCCAGGATTATATCTGCATCTCTAGAATAGAAAGAGATGACCCAGGCTTATTCCTCCCCAGGTCGGCACTGTACAATAAAGGAGTGCATGTCCCGCAGTGCGACATTTAGGCTGTCCGACAGTCTCTCAGCATCCGTCTCCTGACAGCAGTCAAAGGCCGAGACGCACACAGTGATGCTCTCCTGAGAGGGAGCAAAACAGACGCTGTAACCATCAGGGACGAGCGGTCCATAGCATATCACACAGGCCATGGGAGAGGCAACCTAGAGGAGAGATAGAGAGAACGCTAGAATTATGCAATTATGGGTATTACATGTGTACCCAACCACCCATCACACTACGAGCCTCTAAGTGTTCTAAAGTTGTGTAATTATGTGGCTGGGTAGCAACAAGCTAAAAGGGGGTTTGATGATATAAATCCAAAAGCTGACATTCGGAATAACTTGATATACAAGACATAGCATGGGTGCCACAGAGACCAGAAGGATATATTACTGAATGTTCAACTGTACGAAAAAGTCAGCGATCGTTAGAGATGAAGAGCAATAATTCTAGCACTAGACCTCCTCTGTAACTCTAAACATGTAACCTGTAAACATTTTTACAGCGTCGCCTATGGAGATTTTTAAAGTACTGAGGTTTGGGCACTATTTTAAAGCGTGACATGTTAGATAGATATAGATATATATATATATATATCTATATCTATCTATCTATATATATGAGGAGTGTCAGAATTGGCCCGGGTGGCAAGTGGTTAATTAGCATAAGTAATATACAAGTATTATATATTGTTTTTAAGGTAATTTACTACATTGTCAAAAACTGTACTCAAGCAGGTGGCTTAACAGACAAATTAAGGAAGTTTGAAGCTATAACTTCCAACCAGGAATTTCACAGTAAATAGATAAATGATAAATTATGTTAAATTATGTTCTAACATATAGCATATAAATATATGATTTAGGTTGATTAGAACAGTACCTTTTCAAAAGCAGCAGATTCTCATTCTCCCTCTTAACTGTGTGGGAAAAACATGTGATTATAGGTAAATCCTATACCCATAAACCCATGTTTTTCCTTGTAGTTAAAGCGAAGTTCCGCTTAAAAAAAATAAATAAATTTAAAGTCAGCATCTACAAATACTGCAGCTGATGACTTTTAATAATCGCACACTTACCTGTCCTAGGGTCCAGCGATGCGGGGGATCGAAGCCCCGCTTGTCTCCCCCTCTGCTCGGCAGCATTGTAACTGTGGGCGCCCGGCTGTGGCTTCACAGCTGAGCATCCACTGCGCATGCACGAGCCGCGCGCCGTGACTGGCCTCGCAATCATCTGGGACCTGCGACGTATCCCAGATGATTTCCTAGAGGGAGGGGGGAGAGGTGATCTCCCTTCCTGCGCCGAGGGAAGTGACGTCAGGAGCCCAGGCGCTGAAGGAGGCAGATTTCGAGGGACCACATAGCAACAGGCATAAAAAGGCAAGTAAAAAAAAAAAAAAAAATTTTCTCCAAATGTTTTTTTTTTACATTTATTTCATGCACATTAATGGCATTTTTTTTTTGGGTGGAACTTCACTTTAAGAGGGCTGGGAGGGAGCATTTGTCTTTTAGAGACACATGCCCCCTTCTATGACACTGCAGTGAGAGACGTGCCTCCACTGCAGCATTTTTATTGGACAGTTTGGGCCAATGGTATTTTACCATTGGTCCAAGACTCCAAGCTGCCCATTGAGTTCCGTGCCTCTGACAAGAAGTGAGGAGAGGCACTGTGAGCTTATCCTCTGTCTGCTGCAAACAGAGTGTGCCAGCTTGTATTTAAACTGGCCGCTCTGTATGTAGCTTCTGACAGGCTGCACAAGAACCCCCATATCTCCCAAACCATAAGTCCGAGGTGCCCCAAATTTTGACCAGTGGTGGGGTAGGACTTCATCGAGCCATGACACTCGAAGCCCGACTACACGTCCCTGATTTAAGGATTTTTTTTATACAAACATGAGACTTGCTCTGAAGCAACCTCTCAAACAACGCTACAGTATGTGTCCCTGTCATTTTACAAACCTGTCCTGTGAAGAGCTTCCAGTGGGAAGACACGGCATATGATGTATCCATAAGGAGAGTGGGGAGGGCCAACCCAGTAGTGATACAAAGCATCTTCAGAGCCAAGATAGTGCCATCTATTGACTGCCCCTGTAACACCTGGAAAAAAAACAAATACATTGTTGAAATTGATCCCAGTGGTATATACATAACCATTCACTTATGCTTTACATACAGACATTAGTCACTTTTTCAGGTTCACCATTAATAAGGAAAACCAACAATCTCTTTTCACAATGAATGGTTTTGAAAGTTTATTTAGAATTGAAGAGTCCAGAGTAAAAGTAAAGATTAGAAAAAGAGGTTAGCATGACCGTGGAGGTCTTACATTGTTAATTGTGCCAAAACCTAGTGTCTTTGGGGTAATCCAGGCTCTTTAGACAGTTGCCATGTAGGACCTCCCCAAAATATTGATTTCATTTTACATTTAATGCACTAGTATGACAAGTAACACTTATAGTAATTACAAGAGACATTAATTTCTGTTATTATAGAACACCTTCACTTGACCGAAAGTAGTGTAGAATGTTAGGAGACCAATTGTCAGTCTGCAGAATGCACAAGTCCTTCCAAGGCCATTCCAACCACCATTTATAGAGTGCTTACACCCTTAAGGAAGGTAGCCTACAAATGCGTGTTTGCTTGCACAACCTCATAATGGCGCTGTGTCATGAATTTAAAAATGTGTGACGGTCATTGAGGTTCATTAGTTAATTAGTGGGAAAAATTGATTACCGAGGAAACTGTGTAGAGGTAGGTCTAGGTTGCACTGTCAGTGTCTGTTTTAAATATTTATGTGGACAGTGGATGTAGATATATAGGTTGTCATGTATTTTAAAGTGTTCGTTACCCCAACATTTTAAATTCCTGAAATGTGCCTGCTGTACCATGTACTAATATGAAAAGTATCCTGTTCTTTTTGTATTGCTTCCTTTGTGTGAAATCCCTGGTGATCCTGTCAGTCCCTCTGCTTTCCTATCAAAAACTGACCACACTAAGCAGGAGAACACATGTGGTCAGTTCTCTAGCTATGCTGGGAACTCCATGTGCTCTCCTCCAATGATCAGACTTGTCCTGACACGCCCCCTGCACAGCCTTTCACTGGAAATATCATTATCAATGTACTGTTGCTTCTCCTCCCCCAGCTTGTATGCAGCTGAGAACAGAGGGAACACAGGGAATGTGATCACTTATAAAAAATGGGGAAAAAAGGTATTTATAATGTTTTATAATGTAATGTTTTTTATATCTATACACAAATGGTTTTGCCTTTCATTTCTGTTTAAAACTAAAAGGGTTGTTTTACAAGGTGAATGTTTACAATCACTTTAATTTCTGTGTATGAAATGCCCACTGAACCTGAAGTGCCCCTGCCTATGGTGAAAAGATGTACAGCACCACAGTGAATATTGTTCATGTTTTTTCTTCTATTTCCCTTCTCTTTTTTTTTTTTTCCACATAAAAATTTTATTTTTATTTTGAAAAGATTCATAGGAAATACAGAAAGTACATTTCAGAACATACCATAGTTAGTGCATTTTGCATTAACAAGACCATATAATTCAAACAGTTATAAACCTTCCCTTCTTTTTTACCTCCTTTGTCTCTGGCCATCTACTGTAGCAGGTCTGTAGTCTCTGGCCATCTACTGTAGCAGGTCTGTAGTCTCTGGCCATCTACTGTAGCAGGTCTGTAGTCTCTGGCCATCTACTCTAGCAGGTCTGTAGTCTCTGGCCATCTACTGTAGCAGGTCTGTAGTCTCTGGCCATCTATTGAAGCAGGTCTGTAGTCTCTGGCTATCTATTGAAGCAGGTCTGTAGTCTCTGGCCATCTATTGAAGCAGGTCTGTAGTCTCTGGCTATCTTTTGAAGCAGGTCTGTAGTCCCCTGCCATCTACTGCAGCAGGTCTGTAGTCTCTGGCCATCTACTGTAGCAGGTCTGTAGACTCTGGCCATCTACTGTAGTAGGTCTGTAGTCTCTGGCCATCTACTGTAGCAGGTCTGTAGTCTCTGGCCATCTACTGTAGCAGGTCTGTAGTCTCTGGCCATCTACTGTAGCAGGTCTGTAGTCTCTGGCCATCTACTGTAGCAGGTCTGTAGTCTCTGGCCATCTACTGTAGCAGGTCTGTAGTCTTTGGCTATCTATTGAAGCCGGTCTGTAGTCTCTGGCCATCTACTGTAGCAGGTCTGTAGTGTCTGATCATCTATTGTATCATGCATGTAGTCTCTGACCATCTATTATAAAATATTGCTGTAGTCCCTGATAATCTACTGTAGTGTGCCTGTAGTCTCCGACCATCTACTATAATATTCCTGTAATCCCTTACCATCCACTGTAGCATGCCTATAATCTCTTACCATCTACTTTCACATATTAGTAGTCCCTGACCATCTACTGTAGTACGCCTGCAGTCTCTAACCATCTGCTGTTAAATGCCTGTATTCTCTACCTACCTAAAAAAGACCATGTAACCAACTAAAAATATTGCAGATAAAAGCACAGAAAGATCAAGTATTTTAACTGCTTACTTGCATGGTTTTCCCTTCCATAAATAATATTGTATTTAATTGCAATGTGCCTTTAAACTTGTTAGAAAATTCCTGGGAGTGTCCAGTTACTCTGTGTTGGCCCAGCTCCTCTGCCCTTACCTTCACCTCCCTATATAAAATTTTATGTAGCATCTAGAGAAGGAGCAAAGGGGAATAATATAGATTGTCACACTGGTAGATAAATTGACCCTAGTCTGTGTATGTGAGATAGGGACCTGGGATTATAAACTTCTTTAGGGCAGGGACTGATGTAAATGTACAGTATGCAAAGCATAGTGTACACTGCCTGCCCTATAATAATACCTGTAATTAATAAATACAGAGCTGTGTTCAGCTTCAAGCCTGTTTTCACACTTGTGTAGTGTACACTATGGGGGAGATTTACTAAAACTGGAGCACTCAGAATCTGGTGCATAGTAGCCAATCATCTTCTAACTTCAGCTTGTTCAATTAAGCTGACAATAAAATCTGAAAGCCGATTGGTTTCTATAAAGAGCTGCACCAGATTTTGCACTCTCCGGTTTTAGTAAATCTTCCCCTGAGCATTGCATTTTTGCACTTTTTTTGTAATGTAATAACACTGCCAGGAAAACGTGAGCTACTGCATTACATTTTTTTGTTTTTTTAATCCATGGTAATAAAGAAAACAAAACATTGCAAGCACTTTAGAAAATGTTCTAGTTTGTTCCATCCACTGTCATTGTTAATTCTACTGGACAGTTTGGCATGAATGTAGATGTGGTGAAATATATATATATATATATATATATATATATATATATATATATATATATATATATAAGTGTACGTGGGATAAAAAAGGAATTCAAATAATGAATACTACCATTACATGTATTGATAGTATACCGTTATCAGAATGAAATAATTTTCAAGTTAATGGCCCTTTAAAGTTTGAGGCCGTGCATGCCGCATGCTTAACGCTTGAAAAAGAGAACGAGTGCTAGACTATAGAAAATTACCAGCTCCACCTGCTGGGAATACGTGGGATAATGAGAGCAAGGATTTAGCTTGCAACCAAATATTCAAGTTAAAAATACGAGAGAGACAGAGACAGAGAGAGACTATAATAGATTACTGTATACTGGGACATTAGCAAAGGCAGACAATACCCCAATTGCAAAAAAAGTGCGTGCGTGCGTATCTGCTGTCCTCCTGCTTAGGCCTCACTCACACAGGCATACAGATCTGTACTAAAAACTAAAACATTAGTGTCTGCGCTAGAAGGAAAAAATCCCATCAATCAAAAGGTGCAGCAATAATAAGCATAAGAAACATAAATACTCAAATAAAAAGTCCACTGGAGTGAAATTACCCCTAAGTGCTGGAATATAAAGTACACAGTGCTAAATAAAATACGCAATGAGAGTGATAAGTCAAAACCTATCACATATATCAAAGAAATATACGGGGATATAACCCCTAGTGAATCAAATTAAAGTCCAAAACAGTGTGTATCCAAAGATAAAAGGTGCCCATGCAACCTGGTGTATGTGGGGCGCACCACTAGGGCTCTCAAAGATCGCATGGAAGAACATGTGAGGCACATACGCAATGGGTCCGATAAACATGGTTTATATGTGCACTTTAAGAGGGTACACAATCAAAGTACCATTGGCATGAAATTTTGGGGGATTGAGGCACCCAAACGCCACTGGAGGGGTTCCAATTTTGTCAGAGAGATAAGTAAAAGGGAATCCTGGTGGATACACCAGCTTGGATCTTTGGTCCCTGGGGGATTGAATAGAGAATTTGATTTGAGAGGTTTCCTTAGTAATTACTGATACTGTAGATTTTGGTGATATACTCCTCTATTACTTCTGTTTCTTTGTTTCTTTGAGTTGAGTTGGGGCATTTATTATAGACTATATACATATGATGGTTTTTTATTCCTCTTGATAGTTCAATTATCCCTCCACAGTGATTTTATTAATATGGTCGTAGACATACGTAATATACGCACATTTTTAATATTCCTATAATAAAGTGTAGTTGTATTTTATTTCAATTTTAGATTGTAATTTTATTTTATATTTTTAATTATATATTTTTATTCTATTAATTTATCTCTGGGGTTATCGAATATATACATAATAATTTTTATGCTTGATCTTATATATAGTAGTTAGGTCACTTTGTGATATATAAATAAATGTTTGTGGTCAACCAAGCGTGTGGGGTGCGTGGCGGTGCTCTCTTTGCTAACCAGCTCCGTCCTGTACATAGTTATTTAGATATTATTCATCTTAAAGCAACTATTTAAACATCGGCATAATGCTTTATTGGATCGCTCATTGCGCGGTCGTTACATCATTAGTGCATATCGTACGGTTTAGCATATTTGTTCTCTACATTCCACTAGGGTTACATTTACATATGTGGTCCTAGGCAAAATGGCTGCCATGATTGACATGGCTTACCTCAGCTTGATCCATGGTCCAAGGGAAAATGGCCGCTATGGACGTAGCTGTAGCCCACGAACAATAGTGTCCGCGGTCTTAGGCAAAATGGCCGCCGGAGCTATAAATTTACTCTTGAGCTCCCGTCCAATCAGATTCCCCCTGATGAAGGCACGTGGTCCCGGTGCCGAACACGCGTAGGGGAGGGGCCTGGACGGAGCTGTCAGCAGAGAGAGAGAAGGAGAGTTTCGTTACACATACCGCATCACACGCCACACCGCGAGATTGACCGTTCATTGTCTGTTAAGGATGGTGCACTTACGCACCCATAGCATGTGAGTACCCCATCAAGGGGAGAGAATTACTTTATTAAAAGCCTTTATTACATTTTACAATATTGCGCTATGGAGTTTTTTTCTTTTGCATATACTACCTTCGTTTGAGAACATTGGAGGTCTATACAGCTGATTCTAAATGAGCACAGGAGTGGCTCCAAGGCTTTGTTTGACATAGTTTAAACGCTGTGTCACACACAGGAAGGTGAGCATATACACCTGTGGGGGTGGCTGGAAGACACTACAGCATGTTTCCTTGGTGATGCACATTTGGAAGGAAAGATATGTGAATTTCACTATTACTTTGGACTATGGTTTTCCTGGGCACCTTTTATCTTTGGATACACACTGTTTTGGACTTTAATTTGATTCACTAGGGGTTATATCCCCGTATATTTCTTTGATATATGTGATAGGTTTTGACTTATCACTCTCATTGCGTATTTTATTTAGCACTGTGTACTTTATATTCCAGCACTTAGGGGTAATTTCACTCCAGTGGACTTTTTATTTGAGTATTTATGTTTCTTATGCTTATTATTGCTGCACCTTTTGATTGATGGGGTTTTTTCCTTCTAGCGCAGACACTAATGTTTTAGTTTTTATCTTTTTGCACGATTATGAAACGTGACTGAGTGTTTGCAGCTGGTCTCCACTTAAGATTAATCACTCACCATTTTGTAGGTAACTTTCCATAAGTGGCTCGCAGGGTTGCTCACATATTTTTGTTATACAGATCTGTACATTCATATAAAGACCTCATTTGTTTTTCTTTCTTTTGTAAAGCGCTTTGAGAAGGTACCATTAGTCCCCTGATGCGGTGCCGGATTCGCAGTGATTCCTGTACCACATCACAATCGCACGGCGTTCATGCAAACCGCATCAGGTATCAATGTTAACGACACCCCAAAAATGCAGCTGAATCAGATTGCATGGGTGCAAGCACCCATGCAATCCGATTCCAGTGTGAAAAAAATAAATAAATTTGCACCCGTGGGTGCAGTGCGGTTTGCAGTACGATTTGAGCCATACAAAATGAATGGGATCAAATCGCACTGCAAGGAATCGTATGTAACTTTAAAAAGTACTACTGGGCAGCAGTGCTGGTCACTGTGCGGTGGTGGTTCGCCCAAGATATCACTAACCCGGTGGTTATTCTAGAAGCGGCGATCTTATGCCTAGTTTCCACTGAGAGGATCGGTTCGGTACGGTACGCTATTTTGGGTGTTTCCATTATGAAAGCGGCCCATACAACCGAACCGAACCGTTCCATTCAGGGTCCTGCTTCAGATGTGGGGCCATAGAAAATGAAACGGTTCGGTTAGGGCGGAGCTACGATACATTCCACTGATTGGCTGACAGAAAACCCTCTGCTGTGCTATGCTGAGGCATTTTTTCTAAACCCTGTATGGCCCCTTGTGGTCCCACTTGCAGTGGAAACTCTCACCAGAATAGACCGGACCAATCTAGGCCATTCAAACTGTACCAACCCGAACCGATCTGCTCAGTGGAAACAAGGCATAAGGCTCCTACTCGGAGCTCAGCAATCTGGTTTACAGGGGCCCAAGGAATAGCCCCCAAGTTACTAAACCCATGAAAGCAACGGTGGCAGTATGGAAACAGGTCTCCCTACATCTTAACAATCAAGGCACTGCTTCCCCCTATGCCCCGCTGTGGGGTAACCCCTCCCTGCCGCATTTCCAATCTGTCCTGGACCCACTTTTAGAAATGAAACATAGATGCCAGCTCCCCCCTGGATGTTCTTCAGGTACTTGCAAGCTAAGGCATGCTGCTCAGGCGTAATTCCCTGATGGGGTGGATCTTGCCGCCCACTTGGTCAAATCCCTACTTACGGCTACTAACATTGACCGGACTTTGTCCTCTATTTACTTTCGACTTACGTGCAGAGACACCTCCAAAGTGCTCAAACTATTTAATGTGTGGCAACAGGATATTCTGGCCTTAACGGAGGAGGACTGGACTGAAGGGCTACAACTATGCATCCCACTTGCGATTTCAGCTAAAGACCGCTTTGTGCAATTGAAGTTTCTGCACAGAGTATATTATACTCCACATAGACTGTCCATTATCTACCCGGGGGTGGAGGATACATGCCCTAAATGCAGGCAGTCGGTGGGGACTTTTCTTCAGATGGTTTGGTCATGCCCTATTCTTCAGATCTATTGGCGAGCAGTGGTGGCTGGTTTTAACAGGGTGGCTGGCCTGCACCTAGACATTGATCCGCTTGTCGTCCTCCTGGGTATTACTGACAACCTGGCAAACATTAAACATGCTAAGCTGTTTGTTTTATGTGGCATTCCACGTCAGGAAGATGGTCTTACTCAAAGTGAAACTCTCAGATCCTCCTACACTCTTGGCCTGGCGAGCCCAAATAAACGCGGTACTACCACTGTATAAAATCAGCTATATGGGCCAAAACTGCCCACAGAAGTTTGACAAAATCTGGGCGGTATGGGTGGAAGCAAGACATCTTACAATCTGAACAGCTATTGCATTCTTCCTCTGTGGCCATGTGGATCTGTGACAGCTGGTTCTGACTTTGCCCCTCTCCCTCGGACCTGCAGATCTCTTAGGGTATCAGCTGCTCTTTGATAATTGCAGGCCCCGACTCTCCCCCGTCTGACGCTTCCCCCCCTGCCTTCCCTTTTTCCCCTTGTGCTCCTGAGACTGTTCCCCAGCTGCTCCCCTGTCGGGCCGTTGCCCCCCCTCCTCCCCCCCACCTTCCTTACCCCCCCCACCTTTACCTTGGCAGAGGAATCCTGGAGGAGTTTGATGGCAGCCTCACCTGTACACGGGTTCTACTTGTCTATATGAAGTCTGCTGTCGGCTCTATGATAAATTGAATACTCTTATCATGGCAAACCCTAGTAGTTACCTAGTTATGTTGTTTTACTGTTTTTTCCTGCTTTACATGTTTACACCAACCTGAATTGTAAATCCTGCTAAATAAAACCCCTACCAATATTAATTACCCCATCAAAATTGCCCCATCATATTACCCCATCAAAATTGCCCCATCATATTACCATCATAAAAATTGCCCCATCATTTTGCCCCTATCAAAACTGCCCCAATCATATTGATACCATCAAAATTGCCCCCATCAAAATTTCCCCATCATATTGCCACCATCAAAATTTCCCCATCATATTGCCACCATCAAAATTGCCCCCATAAAAAATTGCCTCATCAGATTGCCCCTATCAAAATTGCCCCATCATATTGCCACCATAAAAATTGCCCCATCATATTGCCACCATCAAAATTGCTGCCATCAAAACTGCCCCCATCAAATTTGCCCCATCATATTGACACCATCAAAATTGTCCCCATCATATTGCCACCATAAAACTTGCCCCACCATATTGCCCCCATCAAAATTTCCCCCATCATATTGCCACCATAAAAATTGCCCCATCATATTGCCCCTATCAAAACTGCCCCAATCATATTGACACCATCAAAATTGCCGCCATCAAAATTGCCGCCATCAAAATTACACTTATTAATATTAATTACCCCCATCAAAATTGCCCCATCAGATTGCCACCATCAAAATTTCCCCATCATATTGCCACCATCAAAATTGCCCCCATAAAAATTGCCCCTATCAAAAATACCCCCATCATATTGCCACCAACAAAATTGCCCCATCATATTGCCCCTATCAAAACTGCCCCCATCATATTGCCCCTATCAAAAACTACTCCCATCATATTGCCCCTATCAAAATTACCCCCCCCCCCCATCATATTGCCCCTATCAAAATTACCCCCATCATATTGCCCCCATCAAAACTGCCCCCATCAAAACTGCCCCCATCATATTGACACCATCAAATTTGCCCCATCAGTATTGCCCCATCATATCGCACCCATCAAAATTGCCCCATCAAGGTATATGTGTCACTGGCGCAAAAAAAAAAATTTTTTTTTTTGTATACCAAACAATAGTAATTCCCTTAAATTTTGAGTTGCTGCATTCAAAAAAGACCATTCGGTGAAAAAATTATTAGTATGTGTGTTGAGTGCGCTACTCTATTTTCAATACACCACTCAGTTTAACATTGTGTATCCCCAAACATTTCTAAACCCATAACCTATACCTTCATTAATTAATAATATTACCATAGATATCAGTATATAGAACAATGTGCCACAAATTTCACAATGCTCCAGCATATGGAAAAAAAAACCCACATTCACGTGTGTATAAATTTAAACATGATTTTCACAAAAAAATATATAAAATATAAAAATATTGGAAAACACCACAAAGGATTATCACAAAAAATTGTATAGTGTCCAAAAGTCCATGTGTAAAGTGCAATGTGCAAAAAATTCCAAGGTTACTGTGCAGCCTTCCTTCAAGTTCACAACATTTGTTATCTGTGATACATCGTGATATATTCACCACTTCCGTGACAAACCACCACCATAAGGATTGGCCACTCACCAGATGCTTAATGAACAATGCGCCTTCGGTTCATTAATATGGATAACCACTCCACCTGGTTATCACCTGTTGTGAACTTGAAGGAAGGCTGCACAGTAACCTTTGAATTTATTGCACATTGCACTTTACACATGGACTTTTGGACACTATACAATTTTTTTTGATAATCCTTTGTGGTGTTTTCCAATATTTTTATATTTTATATATTTTTTTGTGAAAATCATGTTTAAATGTATACACACATGAATGTGGGTTTTTTTTTCCATATGCTGGAGCATTGTGAAATTTGTGGCATGTTGTTCTATATACTGATATCTATGGTAATATTATTAATTAATTAAGGTATAGGTTATGGGTTTAGAAATGTTTGGGGATACACAATGTTAAACTGAGGGGTGTATTGAAAATAGAGTAGCGCACTCAACACACATACTAATAATATTCCCCCCCATCAAAACTTCCCCAATCCAAATTACCCCATTATATTGCCCCATCATATTCCTCTATTATAAATCATTAGTAGATGGTGTGCCTCCTCCCCTACCGGCCATCACTGTGTATAAGAAGATCTAGTAACCATGGCAACAAAAGCCTGGTTACCCTTTTTAACAATGTCACTGAGCCATTTATGCCAATTCATTACAAGTGTACAGTTTAGTGCTGGATGGGGAGGAGTACAAAATGTGGGAGGAGCTTTGCTTTAAGCCATAGGACTGTAAGAATGTAAACATTTTTTTTTTAAAGGAGCCATGTCCTTATTTATTAGACTGCTATACTAAGCCTACTGGCTGAATTTCAAAACCAGGAGGAGGCTCCTTTAAGAAAAATTGTCAGTTAGACCACCAGATGTTTTGAAAAAAAAAAAAAAAAAAAAAGGTTCCCATGGCAACACTGCTGCACTGTGATGTCATCAGCTGCTGCTATATTATGGATCACTCAGCACGGTCCTGCCAGTTGCTTTGTTGACTCCGAACGGTTAACAGGAGCTTCTTTGTCTGGCGAGTTTTTGCTTGTAATCTGATCCGATTTTATCCGATTTGATTGCAAATTTAATTCTCACCCATTTCAAGTGCGTTTCATTATTCTTCATAATGAACGGATTTAACTTTAAAAAGGTTGTTTCTCAAAATAACACCAGAGAGAAACCCACCATACCACCTATGGAAGGAGATATCAGCGTCCATCCTGCAGATATCCCACCCAAAAAGCCCAGAAGAATGAAGAGGATTCCCCGGGCTTTTCTGAGCGGTTGCTTCAGAGCCGTTGTTGGATGTTTTGGTGCCTGTTGTAAAGTCAATGGACACCAGCAGAAAACAGAAGACGACCTGAATGGTAAGTAAACCCTTTCATTGGATCCCTACTCCCATCAATGACGGGTCACATTCCCATAGGGCAGTGGTTCTCAACTCTTCTAGTGACGTGACCCCTTGATAAAATTTCCCAAGTTGTGGGGACCCCTAAATGTAAAATTATTTTCGTAGCGTGGGTTGTCAGTACCCAAGGCAAGACAAGTAATGTGCGCCCCTAACCCACAGACATTTAGCGCTCCCTGAGTCCCTTCCCCTTGTACAGTATTAAAACCCCTTATAGTACATTTTAGGATGTACCACACTCTTTGTTCTCCTTTCTTTCCCTTTTATCTCTCTCTATCCCAATTTCTTTTTTTTTTTCCCCCATCCCTCTTTCTAGCCTTTTTTTTTCTTATTCTTTCTCTCCCTTTTTCTTTGTTCCCGCCCCCTATTTTCCTCTCCCTTCCATGTATTCTCTATTTTTATTCCTTCTCTTACGCCTTCAGGGGTGGGGGGGATGGGATGAGTGGCAGTGCTGGCGGGGAGTTGGGATGAGTGGCAGTGCTGGGGGGAGTTCTGATTAGCCAACTTAGGTCAAGGTCATCTGCTGATTTGGGAACTGTAGTGGGGACTTTTAATGGCAACTCTAATCACAGGTAGAGTAACTCATTGTGTATCTGGCTTCACTGTGTCTCCAGCTCTGTGGTGTCCCACAGCAGTGACACCTATGCCGAAATCAGGAGATAGGGTCTCCTTCACCAATCAGATGACCTCTAGACTCTGCCGTTAACTGAATGAGGGGCTGGGAAGAGGCTGAGTGGGCGGCTGCGGACTCCAGGAACAGCCCAGCTGGGCTTCCACAGGCTCCATGGCCAGCCTGCTGGGCGGCCATGAAAATGCTGGGAGAGCGATGCGGGCTTCAGGAACAGCCCAGGATTTGGTGACCCCTGGCAAATCGTCATTCGACCCCCGAGGGGGTCCCGACCCCCAGGTTGAGAACCACTGCCATAGGGACATAGGATTTGATAAAAAAAAAAAAAAAGTTTTTTTTTTTTTTAAGTTTTTTTAGTTACAAATCAACACAAGACATACACACAACCCACATACTTATTGTCTAATTATAATAAACACACATTTATTTTTGGACTTTCACTGTCAATTCCAGACTGGAAATATCTCCCATACCCTAGAATTTCTGGGCTCAGCTAATATTCTAACCATTTCAATCTGGACTCATTAAGTGTTCTTGCATAGCAAGACCACTTACTGTTATCTCACATATATATTATTAGTGGGAATGCTTTAGCAGTCCCACTATTGTTATTCGTTTTTTTATTATTTTTCTTATTCCGTACGTTTTTCGGTAATGCGTAACTTCTGCATACTTTCAGCTATTAAAACCATTCAACTATCAAAATGTTCGTCTCTTTCAGCTGAGGTGTGCTCTTTTTCAACTTTTTTTCTACCATTTATACTTTTTAAAATATTAAGCTTTTTATCACTTTTTTTTAACATTGAAGTCAATGGGAGCATGCTTGAAATCCTTAAATTTTTCTTCCGCTCCCAAAAGTTTCAGCTCCTTCATACTTTCACCTAGAGACACCAAACAAACTTTAAAATGTTCACAAAATATTCAGCTATCTGGCTATAGCTTTTCAATTTGATATCTTTTACAGTTTTTGAGAAAAAGCTTTTTGTTTAGAGGTCATTTCAAGAAATTTTAGCCATTAATCAGAGTGTACTGTGTGTGTTTTGTTGCCATGGTTACCAAAGCTTCTGTTATACACAGGGGGGGAGGTGGCTGGAGCATCTCAGCTCTGATTAGAGCCCAGGGGAGGGGACAAAAGCTGAAAAATCAGAACATGATTTCTAAACTGCCTCCACTCCCTCATTTTCAAGCCCACCTACATAAATCTTATATCAAAACGTTCAGCTATCCCTGCTGCCACTAAACATGTCCACGGCTAAGCCATAGTCCTGATAGTTTTCACAATATGACCATTTGTTTGCAACTCACACCGTCCATTGACATTCATTGAAACTACACTCTAGCCCCTTCAAATTTGAAGGGCAATTTCTAAACTGCGACCGTGCCTTCAATTTTAATATTTCAGAGACATACTATGTATCAAAATCTAGGTCTGAGTCTTGTGATTCTCACAATATAAAGATCTTTGCTGTAGGATGTATAGTTTTTAAAATACGGCCATTTGTTTAGAGGTCATTTCAGGAAATTTTAGCCATTAATCAGAGTGTACTGTTAGTGTTTGTTTTGTTGCCATGGTTACCAAAGCTTCTGTTATACACAGGGGGGAGGGGACAGACACACCATGTACTGATTTATAATAGAGGAATATGATGGGGCAGTTTTGATGGGGTAATTCTGATGGGGCAGTTTTGATGGTGGCAACATGATGGGGCAGTTTTGATGGTGGCAATTCTGATGGGGCAGTTTTGATGGTGGCAATATGATGGGACAGTTTTGATGGCAATATGATGGGGGCAATTTTGCTGGGGGCCGTTTTAGCAATTCAGCATTCCTACGCATTTTCCCCAGGAAATGCATTTTCTAGTTCTTATTATTATAGCCAAATTTACCACCCTAACTCCTCCCACAGTTTTTACACTACATAGACAAGTAATATACCGAAACGTGCGGATTGTTCCCGAATGGTGTGCTATTACTTTGTGGAACGTTTCGCCGAATGGTTCACGAAATATCGTCGTTTTTGCGGCGAAATTGGTCCCATAGGAATGAATGGGGAAACTAGAGTGGGAGATGACAAAAGCTGGAAAATCAGAACATGATTTCTAAACTGCCGCCACTCCCTCATTTTCAAGCCCACCTACACAAATCTTATATCAAAACGTTCAGCTATCCCTGCTGCCACTAAACATGTCCACGGCTAAGCCATAGTCCTGATAGTTTTTACAATATGACCATTTGTTTGCAACTCACGCCGTCCATTGACATTCATTGAAACTACACTCTAGCCCCCTCCAAATTTGAAGGGCAATTTCTAAGCTGTGACTGTGCCTTCATTTTTAATATTTCAGAGACATACTATACATCAAAATCTAGGTCTGGGTCTTGTGATTCTCACAATATAAAGATCTTCGCTGTAGGATGTATAGTTTTTAAAATACGGCCATTTGTTTAGAGGTCATTTCAGGAAATTTTAGCCATTAATCAGAGTGTACTGTTAGTGTTTGTTTTGTTGCCATGGTTACCAAAGCTTCTGTTATACACAGGGGGGGAGGTGGCTGGAGCATCTCAGCTGATTACAGAGCCCGGGGGAGGGGACAGACACACCATGCACTGATTTATAATAGAGGAATATGATGGGGCAGTTTTGATGGGGTAATTCTGATGGGGCAGTTTTGATGAAGCAGTATTTGGGAAGCATAAACAGGGCATGAGCGTTGCTAGGAAACAGTGGTTGTAAACACAAGATGCTGAGACACTCCAAATGCATGTGACTTCATCTGCTAGACTTGATAATGCTTGTAGACTCCTCCCACAGTTTTCACACTACAGAGACAAATAATATACCGAAACGAGCGGATTGTTCCCGATTGGTGTGTTATTACTTTGTGGAATGTTTTGCCGAATGGTCCACGAAATGACGTTTTTGCGGCGAAATTGGTCCCATAGGAATGAATGGCGAAATGTTCAAAACTAGAGTGGGAAGTGACAAAAGCTGACAACCCCATGATCAGCCAAAACATTATGACCACCCCATGATCAGCCAAAACATTATGACCGCCCCATGTAAAAAAAAAAATATTTTTGAAAAAAAAAAATAATTTTTGAAAAAAGTAAAAAATCATTTTTGAAAAAAAAAAAATATTTTTGAAAAAAAAAATATTTTTGAAAAAAAAAAATTATTTTTGAAAAAAAAAATATTTTTGAAAAAAAAATTACTTTTAAAAAAAAAATTATTTTTGAAAAAAAAAATTACTTTAAAAAAAATTATTTTTGAAATAAAAAAATTCATTTTTGAAAAAAAAAATTACCTTTGAAAAAAAAAATTACTTTTGAAAAAAAAAATCATTTTTGAAGAAAAAAAAATCATTTTTGATTAAAAAAATTCATTTTTGAAAAAAAAAATTACTTTTGAAAAAAATGTTCAGCTCTTTCAGCGAATGATGGAACTTTTTTACTACTATTTATACTTTTTAAAATATTAAGCTTTTTAACACTTTTCACAGTTACTCAAGCCACTCCACCCCACCCAGTTACTCCGCCCACTCCAGTTGTAGAGGCAAGAACACTTTCACAATTTCCCCAGAAATTGTACCTTTTCTAGTTATTATTATAGCCAAATTTACCACCCTAACTCCTCCCACAGTTTTTACACTACATAGACAAGTAATATACCGAAACGTGCGGATTGTTCCCGAATGGTGTGCTATTATTTTGTGGAACGTTTCGCCGAATGGTTCACCAAATATCGTCGTTTTTGCGGTGAAATTGGTCCCATAGGAATGAATGGGGAAACTAGAGTGGGAGGTGACAAAAGCTGAAAAATCAGAACATGATTTCTAAACTGCCGCCACTCCCTCATTTTCAAGCCCACCTACACAAATCTTATATCAAAACGTTCAGCTATCCCTGCTGCCACTAAACATGTCCACGGCTAAGCCATAGTCCTGATAGTTTTCACAATATGATCATTTGTTTGCAACTCACGCCGTCCATTGACATTCATTGAAACTACATTCTAGCCCCTTCAAATTTGAAGGGCAATTTCTAAACTGCTTTTTTTTAAAGAAAAAACTGCGCTTAGAAACAAATATATAAAGCTGCGGTTATAAGTGAAGCACACCAAAACAAAACAACATACAAAAAACCACGCTAAATAGATAAAGGAAGAATTGTTGATAAAGTCTTTTGATCCTAAAATATAAATATTGCCTAATGTTGATATAGTCTTTAAGATCCAAACACACTGTCCATATCACAATAAAGATGGTAAACTGTTGTGTATGTTTCTTTAAGGTTCATCCAATAGAGAATGGCAATAGAACCGAAGAAAAAACACCAGGTGATTGCGCTTACCAGATGTAAGCCTATTATAGGCAGATGGCTTAAACCCAGCCTGGGCCTCTAAACTGATGCTTCTGGACAGATCGAAGTTTTCATACTCGTCACGTGTGCCGGTTCATGGGAATATTTATCCAAAAAGAAAAGTACACATATAGTGTAATACTGCTAATTATTGCCACACAAAACACCCAATTTGTGAAAAAAGTGAAAAGAAGATGTGACACTCAATATAATGTGATCATATAAAAATCATGAATCACCCAAAAGTAATATTGCAACCACGGATGATAATAGGTGTCATATAATCATACACATCAATAGAGCAAAGTGAGTGAGGAACGGTGACACTTAATAACACCCCTCTAGTTGGGCAAGTTTGGGTGAAAAAAAGGAAAAAAGAAACTTTGCCCAATCACCGAAAATTACTAACAGAAAAATTATTTTTGTGATCTAAACACCCTAATAGAAAGAAGGGGAGAGCCAGAAAAACCCTTGTATGCAGCACACCACATGCACAGGCTGCTTACCAAATAGCAATTCATATAGATAACATAACACACCCAGCGTGTAAATATGTTGAAATCACACCAGCGGATTTAGGGGATGTTCTGCTTACCAGACATCCTCATATACAGGCAGATCGGTTGGAGCACCGATGGGCTCCAATCTGGAACGATGTAGATATGTCCTGGCCAATCGTGCCCAAGCTCAGCAAAACATGAGAAGTAGAAAAACACCAATAGTGTAACACTGTATAGTCCGGTTTAATAAATAAAAGAGTAACACTTACATCAAAAAAAAAAAAGGATAAAACAGCATAAAATGAAGCCGGCCGGCATTCATACACACTCCCGTCCTCACAGGACAAACGTGGCGACGTCAGCACGTCCCTCCCAGACGCGTTTCGTCACACGCTGACGTTTTCAATGGGGAACGGGAAGCATGCTGGGCCACCACGTTAAATATCCACACCAAGCCTCGCCCTGAGTTCCATAGACGGAAACACACGGCGCCATCTTAGGTGTGGGCATCCCTATGTTGCACTGAAAAGAATGGGATCCGATCGACAATCCAAAGTGCCGTGGGATCACCATCCTTAGATTAAAAAACAAATGGTATATATGTATACACGCAATATAGTAAAATAATAAAAAATATATTAGAAATTTTCAACAAGATCAGGAAGCCTCTTATCAGAAAAAATAAATAAACCGATAATGAGGTAACCATTCATGTGAAACTACCATTGAATATCGTAATATTCTTTCCCTATTTAAATTTAGAAATCAACATTGATCTGAAAGGTAAGTGTAGTTTGAACGAAAACATAATGAAAAATACACAGACGTAGAGTATGATAGGACCATAAAGGCATGCAATCAAATGGATATAAATTCATATGAAACGGGTTGTAATGTATAGTTCCTCAAATGGCAATTGTACCCCCCAACACTAATATCAGGGAGACAAATCCTATAGTTGTTTCTCCAACCCACCTAAGATGTATATGTTGACAAAGCCATAAAGAGGTCAGGAATGAAGAGAACTATATTAATCCAGTATATCCTATTCGCCCCCAAAAATAGCAATCTGGTATATTCTATTCACCCCTATATATCAAGAGTTGTCGATAAACGCATTGACGTCTACATCTATATTGAGTCCATGGGGTGTATAGCTCTTAATTCTATGGACCCACGACATCTCTAATTTAGAGATGTCCCGCACCATAGAACTACCTCGCCAGTGGGGTTGGTACCGATCGATACCCAAGAACAGTGTGTTGGCAGGGTTTCTGTCGTGTACCAGGCGGTAATGCTTGGACACGGAGTGATTTTTGAAACCCGTCAAGATATTTGTGACGTGCTCATTAAGCCTCACCTGAAGGGGGCGTTTGGTCCGTCCCACATATTGCAGGCCACAGGGGCACTGCAACATGTAAACCACCCCCATAGTGGAGCAAGTGATAAATGGGGTGATTTGATGGATTCGCCCAGTTACTGTGGACACAAAAGATTGGGTCTTCCTGTTGTGACAGGAACTGAGAGAACATACTCGACACCTATTGCATTTATAAAAACCCGTCAATTGGTTGAAAAAGGTTGTCTTAACAGTTGGAGGGTCCAGTACTCCAGGAGCTAATTGGCTCCTCAGTGACGGGGCCCCTCTAAAAACAATTTTTGGTCTGGATGGTAAAGCCTCTTTCAACACCCGATCATTGGCAATAATATGCCAGTGTTTAGAGACTAATTGTTTTATTTCCTTGTGTTGAAGGGAATAGGAAGTAATAAAAGGTACCCCAAAATTATGGTCCATTCCCCTGAGTCTGGGCTTATCAACCAATAGGAGCTCTCTATTCATGTCCTGCACTTCCATCAGGGCTGGTAAGCAGCCTGTGCATGTGGTGTGCTGCATACAAGGGTTTTTCAAGGGTTTTTCTGGCTCTCCCCTTCTTTCTATTAGGGTGTTTAGATCACAAAAATAATTTTTCTGTTAGTAATTTTCGGTGATTGGGCAAAGTTTCTTTTTTCCTTTTTTTCACCCAAACTTGCCCAACTAGAGGGGTGTTATTAAGTGTCACCGTTCCTCACTCACTTTGCTCTATTGATGTGTATGATTATATGACACCTATTATCATCCGTGGTTGCAATATTACTTTTTGGTGATTCATGATTTTTATATGATCACATTATATTGAGTGTCACATCTTCTTTTCACTTTTTTCACAAATTGGGTGTTTTGTGTGGCAATAATTAGCAGTATTACACTATATGTGTACTTTTCTTTTTGGATAAATATTCCCATGAACCGGCACACGTGACGAGTATGAAAACTTCGATCTGTCCAGAAGCATCAGTTTAGAGGCCCAGGCTGGGTTTAAGCCATCTGCCTATAATAGGCTTACATCTGGTAAGCGCAATCACCTGGTGTTTTTTCTTCGGTTCTATTGCCATTCTCTATTGGATGAACCTTAAAGAAACATACACAACAGTTTACCATCTTTATTGTGATATGGACAGTGTGTTTGGATCTTAAAGACTATATCAACATTAGGCAATATTTATATTTTAGGATCAAAAGACTTTATCAACAATTCTTCCTTTATCTATTTAGCGCGGTTTTTTGTATGTTGTAATTTCTAAACTGCGACTGTGCCTCCATTTTTAATATTTCAGAGACATACTATACATCAAAATCTAGGTCTGGGTCTTGTGATTCTCACAATATAAAGATCTTCGCTGTAGGATTTATAGTTTTTAAAATACGGCCATTTGAATTACTGCATAGTTACTACATCTATCATGGTCCTGTGTATTGTGTATTGAGCAGTATTTGTGAAGCATAAACAGGGCATGAGCGTTGCTAGGAAACAGTGGTTGTAAACACAAGATGCTGAGACCCCCCAAATACATGTGGTCATACCTTCATCTGCTAGACTTGATAATGCTTGTAGACTCCTCCCACACTTTTTACACTACAGAGACAAGTAATATACCGAAACGTGCGGATTGTTCCCGATTGGTGTGCTATTACTTTGTGGAACGTTTCGCCGAATGGTCCACGAAATATCGTTGTTTTTGCGGCGAAATTGGTCCCATAGGAATGAATGGTGAAATGTTCAATGTCATTTAATTGGTGTGCTATTACCTTTTGGAACTTTGTGAAAAGCTGAAAAATACCAGTGTGAATCCGGCCTCAATGTCATTTAATTGGTGTGCTAGTACTTTGTGGAACGTTTCGCGAAATATCGTCGTTTTTGCGGTGAAATTGGTCCCATAGGAATAAATGGCGAAATGTTCAAAACTAGAGGGGGAGGTGACAAAAACTGACAACCCCATGATCAGCCAAAATATTATGACCGCCCCATGAAAAAAAAAATTATTTTGTGGAACGTTTCACCGAATGGTTCACAAAATATCGTAGTTTTTGCGGCGAAATTAGTCCCATAGGAATGAATGGCGAAATGTTCAAAACTAGAGTGGGAGGTGACAAAAACTGACAACCCCATGATCAGCCAAAACATTATGACCACCCCATGATCAGCCAAAACATTATGACCGCCCCATGAAAAAAAAAATATTTTTGGAAAAAAAAAATCTTTGAAAAAAAATTAATTTTTGAAAAAAAAAATCATTTTTGAAAAAAAAAATAATTTAAAAAAATAAATCATTTAAAAAAAATAATTTTTGAAAAAAAAAATTATTTTTGAAAAAAAAATCGTTTTTGAAAAAAAAAATCATTTTTGAAAAAAAAAAAATAATTAAAAAAAAAATCATTTAAAAAAAAATTATTTTTGAAAAAAAAATCATTTTTGAAAAAAAAAAATCATTTTTGAAAAAAAAAAATCATTTTTGAAAAAAATGTTCAGCTCTTTCAGCTAATGATGGGACTTCAACTGTTTTACTACTATTTATACTTTTTAAAAATATTAAGCTTTTTAACACTTTTCACAGTTACTCAAGCCACTCCACCCCACCCAGTTACTCCGCCCACTCCAGTTGTAGAGGCAAGAACACTTTTCACAATTTCCCCAGAAATTGTAGCTTTTCTAGTTTTATATGCAGTGCATTTACTAGGGAGACATACAAATCCAGATAGCCGTCCAACCTCCATCTTTCCTGAGCACAACCCCCGGATTGAGGTCAATCAGCTGTCCGGGGCTCACACAGCACAAGCAGATACTGCATAACAGGCTGGACCAAACAGGAGGGAGGACAAGCACATTGAGAGATACAAGTTTGGTTTTTTTGGGGTTTTTTTTGGAATCACGGGCAAGCATGGTATGCTGATCATTAAGTGTTCTTGCATAGCAAGACCACTTACTGTTATCTCACATATATATTATTAGTGGGAATGCTTTAGCAGTCCCACTATTGTTATTTGTTTTTTTATTAGTGGGAATGCTTTAGCAGTCCCACTATTGTTATTCGTTTTTTTATTATTTTTCTTATTCCGTATGTTTTTCGGTAATGCGTAACTTCTGCATACTTTCAGCTATTAAAACCATTCAACTATCAAAATGTTCGTCTCTTTTAGCTGAGGTGTGCTCTTTTTCAACTTTTTTTCTACCATTTATACTTTTTAAAATATTAAGCTTTTTATCACTTTTTTTTAACATTGAAGTCAATGGGAGCATGCTTGAAATCCTTAAATTTTTCTTCCGCTCCCAAAAGTTTCAGCTCCTTCATACTTTCACCTAGAGACACCAAACAAACTTTAAAATGTTCACAAAATATTCAGCTATCTGGCTATAGCTTTTCAATTTGATATCTTTTACAGTTTTTGAGAAAAAGCTTTTTGTTTAGAGGTCATTTCAAGAAATTTTAGCCATTAATCAGAGTGTACTGTGTGTGTTTTGTTGCCATGGTTACCAAAGCTTCTGTTATACACAGGGGGGGAGGTGGCTGGAGCATCTCAGCTCTGATTAGAGCCCAGGGGAGGGGACAAAAGCTGAAAAATCAGAACATGATTTCTAAACTGCCTCCACTCCCTCATTTTCAAGCCCACCTACATAAATCTTATATCAAAACGTTCAGCTATCCCTGCTGCCACTAAACATGTCCACGGCTAAGCCATAGTCCTGATAGTTTTCACAATATGACCATTTGTTTGCAACTCACACCGTCCATTGACATTCATTGAAACTACACTCTAGCCCCTTCAAATTTGAAGGGCAATTTCTAAACTGCGATCGTGCCTTCAATTTTAATATTTCAGAGACATACTATGTATCAAAATCTAGGTCTGAGTCTTGTGATTCTCACAATATAAAGATCTTTGCTGTAGGATGTATAGTTTTTAAAATACGGCCATTTGTTTAGAGGTCATTTCAGGAAATTTTAGCCATTAATCAGAGTGTACTGTTAGTGTTTGTTTTGTTGCCATGGTTACCAAAGCTTCTGTTATACACAGGGGGGAGGGGACAGACACACCATGTACTGATTTATAATAGAGGAATATGATGGGGCAGTTTTGATGGGGTAATTCTGATGGGGCAGTTTTGATGGTGGCAATATGATGGGGCAGTTTTGATGGTGGCAATTCTGATGGGGCAGTTTTGATGGTGGCAATATGATGGGACAGTTTTGATGGCAATATGATGGGGGCAATTTTGCTGGGGGCCGTTTTAGCAATTCAGCATTCCCACGCATTTTCCCCAGGAAATGCATTTTCTAGTTATTATTATAGCCAAATTTACCACCCTAACTCCTCCCACAGTTTTTACACTACATAGACAAGTAATATACCGAAACGTGCGGATTGTTCCCGAATGGTGTGCTATTACTTTGTGGAACGTTTCGCCGAATGGTTCACGAAATATCGTCGTTTTTGCGGCGAAATTGGTCCCATAGGAATGAATGGGGAAACTAGAGTGGGAGATGACAAAAGCTGGAAAATCAGAACATGATTTCTAAACTGCCGCCACTCCCTCATTTTCAAGCCCACCTACACAAATCTTATATCAAAACGTTCAGCTATCCCTGCTGCCACTAAACATGTCCACGGCTAAGCCATAGTCCTGATAGTTTTCACAATATGACCATTTGTTTGCAACTCACGCCGTCCATTGATATTCATTGAAACTACACTCTAGCCCCCTCCAAATTTGAAGGGCAATTTCTAAACTGTGACTGTGCCTTCAATTTTAATATTTCAGAGACATACTATACATCAAAATCTAGGTCTGGGTCTTGTGATTCTCACAATAGTGTTTTGTTGCCATGGTTACCAAAGCTTCTGTTATACACAGGGGGGAAGGTGGCTGGAGCATCTCAGCTGATTACAGAGCCCGGGGGAGGGGACAGACACACCATGCACTGATTTATAATAGAGGAATATGATGGGGCAGTTTTGATGGGGTAATTCTGATGGGGCAGTTTTGATGAAGCAGTATTTGGGAAGCATAAACAGGGCATGAGCGTTGCTAGGAAACAGTGGTTGTAAACACAAGATGCTGAGACACTCCAAATGCATGTGACTTCATCTGCTAGACTTGATAATGCTTGTAGACTCCTCCCACAGTTTTCACACTACAGAGACAAATAATATACCGAAACGAGCGGATTGTTCCCGATTGGTGTGTTATTACTTTGTGGAATGTTTTGCCGAATGGTCCACGAAATGACGTTTTTGCGGCGAAATTGGTCCCATAGGAATGAATGGCGAAATGTTCAAAACTAGAGTGGGAAGTGACAAAAGCTGACAACCCCATGATTATGACCACCCCATGATCAGCCAAAACATTATGACCACCCCATGATCAGCCAAAACATTATGACCACCCCATGATCAGCCAAAACATTATGACCGCCCCATGTAAAAAAAAAAGTATTTTTGAAAAAAAAAAATAATTTTTGAAAAAAGTAAAAAAATAATTTTTGAAAAAAAAATCATTTTTGAAAAAAAAAAAAATATTTTTGAAAAAAAAAATATTTTTGAAAAAAAAAAAAATTATTTTTGAAAAAAAAAATATTTTTGAAAAAAAAAATATTTTTGAAAAAAAAAAATTTTTGAAAAAAAAAATATTTTTGAAAAAAAATTACTTTTAAAAAAAAAATTATTTTTGAAAAAAAAATATATTTGAAAAAAATATATATTTTTGAAAAAAAAAAATTATTTTTGAAAAATTGTGAAAGTGTTCTTGCCTCTACAACTGGAGTGGGCGGAGTAACTGGGTGGGGTGGAGTGGCTTGAGTAACTGTGAAAAGTGTTAAAAAGCTTAATATTTTAAAAAGTATAAATAGTAGTAAAAAAGTTCCATCATTCGCTGAAAGAGCTGAACATTTTTTTCAAAAGTAATTTTTTTTTTCAAAAATGAATTTTTTTTAATCAATGATTGCAAAGCTGTAGTCATCCATGTCAAACTTTTGTTTTTATTTCCAACACTCCACGTGTGCACACTACTGGGAAGTCCATACACATGCAGATGGATGGTTACAGATCGCTCATTAGCGCCATCTCCCTGTGAAGGTCAGTCAGCTGCCGAGTTTTATCTGACATCAGTGTTCAGCAGGCTGGACCAAAAGGGAGTCAATGGAAGCGTGTATGAGAAATATAGATGTATGGGCTGCTTACCAATCAGCATGGTATGACAGATTTCCATACTATGAGGAGGACACCAACCCATGCATGTACACTTTGGATGACAACGTAATACTATTGTTTATTGCGATACACGCTCATCACCCCAATCACCAAGTTTATAGTCCTGCCAATACCGCCATTGGTATATGCCGCTGCAGCCCCTTGTAGTCCATTTACAACTTCCATTTGTCGGTGGTTGACATTGACATTGGTTTGAGTGGGTTGGACATGGGTTCACTTCCAGATGGTGGAACCAGGCGAATAAGCAGGCAGACTTACATTCATTACAGACATTTAGTCATCCAGTCTACAGATCACTTCACACAGATAACTGATACAACCGGCCTGGTTACCAACAGAAGGTGGAGCACATTCACTGGAGTGGGAGACAGAGGGGTGGCATCGATTTTGGGGGCTAGGATCTGGGGAGATCAGAGTGGTGTGGGGGGCCAGGGGGGAGGGGTATATGTGGGTAATGGGTTTCCCATTTTTACCATGGTTGCTTTTTACATGGATCTCCAATAAATACAATTTTGTATTGAAATCGATTGCCTGGTTTTTGGCATGTATATTTTGGAAGCACCTCCCCTCATTTATTAGGGTATAGGCACCTTTTTCACAACACACCCAGGATCCATACAATTGTGGGGTTTTATCTTCGAGATATACTCCACAACCCTTTAGTCTTCCAAAAGGTCAAACCCATCAAGTTCCTTTAGTTCTATATAACTGGAGTTATTTCATACCGGAGTAAATAACATACCGCGTTTCCCCGAAAATAAGCCCGGGTCTTATATTAATTTTGGCAACAAAAGACACAGTAGGGCTTATTTTTAGGGTAGGTCTTACCATGTAATGTGCTGTCTTCTCTCCCCCTCTCTCTCCTTGCCTGAAAGGAATCCCCAGTGTGAACCAAGTTAAAATGCTTGTAAAATCCTATAATCTACTCTATTACAGTAGTATATAATGTACAATGTGTGTGTTTCTGTAATAGCGCCGCTCTGCGCTACTGTGACCCGCCGGAGCTCTCTTTCCCGCAGTTGTATTACAGAAACACACACATTGTACATGATATACTACTGTAATAGAGTGGATTATACAAGCATTTTAACTTATTTTCGGCGTGGGGCTTATATTGCAGCCTTCCTTGAAAATAACGCTAGGTCTTATTTTCGGGGTAGGTCTTATTTTCAGGGAAACACGGTACAGTATAACCATCCACCCCGGTAAGTTTTTATTTTCTGCCATGTTTTATCAAATAATTTACCAGTAGAAAAACTTTGATCACATACCAAACTTCTGGCTTCCAATCGCGATATTAATGGATAATTATCAGGTACATATGTATAGGGATGGCCATACATGACTGGCAGGGGGGAGGCGCAAATAGGAAATCTTACAAAGCACAACCCTGCAATCTGATCTCTCACAGATCCATTTTCATTTGGATCTCTCTCTCTGCAGCTGCCAACCCACTTTTTTTTTTCAACAAGCTCTGCCTTCCCCTTATTACAGGCTGGGCTGATGACCTCAGTGCCAACCAACAAGATGGCAGTGCCAACCAGCCGTCAGAAGCGTGCAACATACAAATAGAAAAACCCACATACACTAATATGGAACAATTAAAGGGACAGTATGAATGTCTATAGAACAATGATAGGAAAACCAGATATAAATATTCCTTCTATATTTGAGCCAAGTCTCAGTCCTCTCCACTCACCCCCACCTGTTACCTGCTCATGACTTTTTTTGAACAAGCTTTGCATGCTCCTTATTACAGTCTGGGCTGATGACCTCGGTGCCAACCAACAAGATGGTGGCGCCAACCAGCTGCCAGAAACATGACGTATATGATAAAAATTATTTAATAGATTTAATCATATTAATTTTAATTATTCAATTATATTTAACTTAATAATTTAAAATTAAAATTTAATCAAAATTAATACTTTAAAAGGATTTTGCCGCCTGAGCCCAAAAAAAAAAAAAAAAAAAATTAATAGTCTGATTCCTTCCCCAGCTGAGAAAAGGGGGGTCTGCGGAAGTATTTTGTACTTGCTGAAAACCAGGAGATTACTTAGCAGTGCCCCAAAGAAAACATGAAATAGCCCCCCCCTGTTCGCTGATAAATTGACAAAAATTAATGGATTGTCTGAACCGCCTTAGGGCTCATTTAAACACGTGGTGCCCTCTGAACACCAACCCACATTCAGATCGCTCTTCAGAGGGCATTTGACAGGTGGTAAGGAGGTGTTATTTTGCCTCCTCACCACCTGTTTAAACACGACAACGTTATATACACATATTTGATCCCTGTGTGCTGTACAGGTGTTAAACCCCTTACACTGTTAGCAAAATGTTGTCGCACCCTAATTTATTCACAGAGCACATCACTTCCTTTTTCTCTGCTGGTAAATGTGAGCTGGGGGGCAGGCTCAGGCCCTGGCTCTTAGGTGGAGGGGGCCCAGTCATATAAGCTGTACGGGGCCCCATGATTTCTAACAGTATCCCTGGGTGTGGGGGTGAATGGCGCTGAATGCAGACAGTGCACATCATATTAGGAGAAGTGGCTGCGTCCGTGCAGCTGTGCGTTCTAATCATTTTCAATAGACTGCCTGCATGCAGCACCGAAGTTACAGATGCTGCAAAATGGCCCATTCATGCTATATGGGCCTTATCACCCTTGTAAACAAGGCCATACAGACAGACAAAACTAATTCATTATCCGTGAGCATTTTAATATGCACTACCCCTTAGTGCTGTAAATAAAAAAGTGTCTGTGCTCCTAAAGCCAGTAAAAGACAGTAAGAATCTCGGCTGGTTCAGCAGGGACCAGCTGAGATTCTAACCGTGTACGGGCAGGCTGATTGTACCAAAGTTGATTGATCCATCAACTTGGGTGCAACCAGCCTGTCTGATTTTTCATGCGATTTTTAAAAACAAGTGGGTCAGAATTGAATCGCTCATCTGGGAGAGTCAACCCTCCATGTAATGGTTGGAGTAAATGTGAAGATCTGGGATCTCAGTTCCCAACATCTCATCACAACATATGAGATACAGTTAGGTAGTATAACGCTCCTCCATCTATGTGACCCACAACAAAAATTCCAGGTGCTGCTCAAGGCTCCAACCAGGTCCTTTTGCATGACAAACCGCTAGGAGTGCTGACAAGGAAGGAGCTCGTCCCAGCTCAAAAACATCCAGGAGGAAAAGAAAGTCCTAAAAGTCACACATAACAGCAAAACCCATGAGGAGGCTTATGCCAGCCTCAACCCGGGCTCCAACCAAGCCATGCCCCTCCAATGCATTTCACTCTGCTCTAGGAACTTAATCATGGAGAATTAAGGCTCCTCCATCTATTACTGAATGTTTTGGGGGAATTGACCCTCCAAAAATGACCATACATAACATCTTCCTATATAACCATAACACTGCCTCTGCGCTGGTCTTATCCAGGAAATCAGCACTAAACGAGAGTTAATAATTCTCAGCATTGGTGCCAGTTGACACAATAATAACCCCCAATAATAACCCTCTCCTGGGAGACATTAAAGTGGAGTTCCACCCACTTTTACAACTCTTCAGCATCCCTCACTAAACTGTGCACTGTAAAAAAATTGGATATTTTTTTATTTTTTTTCTCAGCACCTACTGTATATCTGCTGTATTCATTTTTCACTTCCTCCTCCCTGGCCGTGGCCCATCGCATCATTTCCTGTTTGCAATGCCTCCTGGGAAGGGGCGGCAAGTTCCTCTGAAACTGCCGTTGCTATGGAAACCTGGCCTGAAACCTATTACACTGCTTGTGCTGCACTGAGCATGTGCGAGATCTGCAAGGATGAGATCCAGGAAGAAATACAGTCTGGCTTCAGATGCCCACACTTAAGATGGCCACGGCCTGCTGCAAGTTTATAAAATAACAAACTACTGCTATAAACTAACAAAACAGACCTTCGTTTACAGACTAACTTTACTAGAATACATTAAGCTTGTGTATTATAGGGGTATTTTTATTTAAAAAGTATAATTTCGGCCGGAACACCACTTTAAGTGTAAGTGTTTCTTTTGGGTATCTACAGCCCTTATTCCTCTCTCCTTGGGTGCTAAGCAAAAAAGAAATCATTGAAAACACACTTATGGTGACTGACGCTCAATGTTTCCCATTCCCTTTTAGCTATGGACTCAGCCCTGGGGTAAATGTCAGCCCACCCAGCCACTAGGGGTCCCTCAAATGCCCCTGAGTGTTGGTGGGGGGGGGGGGGGGTGAATGCTACAGCCACAAGCCCATAAACTTGGTACACACAATGAGATTATTGGACGAATGATTGTCTGTTTTTTTTTCCTGTTAGTCTCCATATCGAAAATGAAGAGGTTACTAAAGTTCAAACATTCTCGAACGACAGAATAAAAATTCAAAAGTGATGTAATATATTGTATTGTGTTTGTATTGCTTTTTTCAGACAAAAGTTGTACTGGTTAAATGAAATTCGTATGATCTGGTACCGTACGAGAACATTTTTCGTATTTGTCCCTTCGGGTAATTTCGGACGGAAACTGTGTACTAGCGATCAGATAATCGTACGATCGATTTGAAAGCAGTATTTTTTGTAGGAGTTTCTGATTGTGTGCACATTTCTTTAGTGAGCTGGTAAATTCAGATCTGTCCACCAAGTTATCTTCAATGCTGTAGATGAATTCAAGTAAAGTGCTATAGACATGGCAGACACTCCAACCACTGATGATTGCAAGGTAGTGTTCTGAAGGTGATCAACAAGTGAGCCACAAAGGATGACCCACAAGAATGTATTTTGTGGAAAGTGAAGACATCCAGCCTGATGAAGTGGAATATTATAGTACAGGCTAAATAAAGTCCATATATGTAACATGGATCATTCCAAACAGCAAAGGCCCCAAGATGTGAACCATGTGTTCCACCATCACTGTACAAATCGGCTCAAGAGTACATACATGTGATACTCGTCATTAAAAAGGGGGCAGTCCAGCATGTTATCCACAAATAGGCGAACAGCAATTTTTTATTTTAATAGTATAAAACTATACATATATTTTGCTATTAAATAACATTTCTAAATCATATGACGTTAATAACAAGAGTCCCCCTTTACATCAGAGTCTACAGAGTTCCCCTTTTACTTATGAATCCACAGAGTTCCCTTTTACATCTGAATCCACAGAGTTCCCCTTTTACTGTAAGGGGGGACTCTGCAGACTCTGATGTAAGGGAGAACTCTGGGGACTCTAAGGAATGCTTTAAAAATCCTGATTTAAGGGGGAACACTGAGAACTCTGAAGTATGGAGAGGACTCTGCTGTAAGCGCGAACACTGTGGCCTCTGGTGTAAAGGGGAACTCTGATGTAAGGGGTGCTCTGAGAACCCTGATTGATCTTCGTGTAGTCACTCGGAGGCAGGAGAGAGAAGGGGGGAGACTTCAGTCACAGACAGGGATGGATGGTGAGCTCACTCACCCCCTGGCATTCAGCACCTCTCATTCAGATGTATCTGAGGCTGCTAGATTTCCAATTTCTGGCCCCCACTATCCTTTTCTGAGGCACAGTGCTGGGGATTGGAGTGTGGGCAGACACAGAGGGGTAGGAGCGGAAGAAAGAGGTGCAGATGGACCCCTCTCTCCTCTCCAGTCGGTGTGTGTGTGTGGGGGGGGGGGGGATTGTTAGTTTTGTTAGTGCTGGCTTTGGGCAGTGTAAAAAAAGAGTGCAACAGACACCCTCCGCTTAGCCAACTGCAGCCAGCAAACCTGCTGGGAAGCCATCATCCAGCCTCAATAATGTGTCCGGGTTTCAGGCAGTCTGAAACCTGGACGCATGATTCCAAACCTGAACTGTCCAGGTGAATCCAAAACAGATGGCAACCCTACCTGTAATACACATTTTTCTTGAAAACACCCCTCTCCCCTACTCTATATATCCAGGAATTGATGTAATGAATATTGGTGCTTCTCAGACTTCCTACATAGGTTGAAGCTATATATTGCCCCCTACTGGTCCAATATTTAATCCGAACAGACTTTGTAAACACATTTCATTGCTACAGGACAAATAGATGGGGATGGGCTGCATCGCTCAGCCAGCATAGCACGTCATATAGATATTTGCAGCAAGCCCCAAATCACCATGCTTCCATTTTTGCCATCTCTGCTGCAGCATACTACACTTGTAATTCACCAGGAACTACAAGTCACAGGACATGAGGCTTGCATTTCTCTGTCTCTATAGAACCAAGTGGGCACTTTTTCAAATCATATACAGCAAAGTGCAGTTTTCAGTTAAATTATTTATACTAAGAAGTAGCTTTAATACTACGAAAAAAAAAAAAATGCCCCCCCCCCCCCCCCCCCCAAAAAAAAACAAGGGTTTACAAGCAAAAGTATAATCAGTGTCTAATCAGGTTATAAAAAGCCACGGTCACTTCATATGTTTTCGCTCATGTACGGTAAAATGATCACTTACTAGACCAGCGATTATCTGGACAGCAGGTATAATTTGGTAGTTTAATTTAAGGCCTCATGCACACTGGACGTTTTTACAGCAGCAGTGTTTGGCTTCAGACATTTTTTTCTACAGTCAATAAACTCCCCATCATGTTATTCTATGTGTCCATGCACACATAGGCTGTTATCAGCAGTTTTTGATCCATTTTTTTTTTTAAACGCAAAAAAACGCTAACGCAGAAAACAGTAAAAAACGCTAGTAAACGCTAAAAAACACTATTGCAAAAATGTTGAAAAACTCACTGCAAAGCTACTGGCGTTCTTCTAACGTTATATTAACGTCCAGCGTGCATGAGGCCTAAGGCTCCATGCACACTGAATCTCATAAACGGCCATTTTTGGGAGTTTGGGGGTTTTTTTTGTGTTTTTTTAACAGCCCATAAACTCCCCTCTATGTTCTCCTATGTGTCCATGCACACATGGACGTTTTTCTGCAGTGGAGTTTATGGGCTGTTTTCTGAACACCATAAAATCGCGTTCAGGAGTCGTTTTTCTTACCCCAAAAAAAAACGCCAAACACTGATAAACGACGATATATGATCAAAACTTGGCTCACCAGTGTTTAACGTTTTTGATCCATTGAAAAAAATAAATAAAATACATTTTCAAAAAAAAAAAAAAAAAAGTGAAAAAACGCTTATAAACGCTATTGCAAAAACATTAAAAAACGTTGAAAGACTCACTGCAAAGCTACTGCCATTTTTATAGCATAATTCGCCTAATAGTCCGACAGTTATCAGATTGTGTTAAGACTAAAATAAAGCAGAACTAAATTGGGAAGAGATTGCTTAAAGCTTTGCATCCCTTCTGTTTCCAAATTATTTATTTAGAAATAAAGTATCCAACAAACCATATCCCAAAAGGGACAAGCAGTAAAATAACAAATTACACCATAGAAATCACATATGAAAAAGACAGTTCCAGAAAAATACCGTAAGCAAGTAGTGCAATAGTTTAGGGTGGTCAGCACCAGGGCACTACGCAAGCTGCTGTTAAAGTGGACCTTCAGTCATTTTTTTCATCTTTCCATCTATTAAATCTTTTGCCCTTGTTGTTTTAACTTTGGATAGTAAAACATTTTTTTTCAGCCAGTAAATACCCACTTCTTGTTTCTTGTCTGGTCACTAGCCTAGGCTTATGACATCATGCACAGCTCTCTCTCTGGAGAGAGAGAGTTTGCCAGGAGGGGGAAGGGGGATGAGTCATAAGAGGGCCAATGAGAGCTGGAGGTGTGCCTCTGTGTGTCTGTGTAAATCCAGGAAGTGAACAGGCAGCAGCTTCAGCTGCCCACAGTTAAAATGTCTACAGGCAGACTCAATGGAGGGAGATTTCTGCAGCATATTTGGCAAGTACAGAATCACAGTATATATAGAATAATATGCAAAGTGGTTGGAGGGAAGCTTCAGAATGGCAAAGATGTTTTTGTTACAAATTATGTGAGCAGACCGCAGTTCCTCTTTAAGAACCCAACTTGCTATCTAAGTATGAAGCCGAACAACTGAGCACTAGCACAGGCTAGATTACAGATCGCTCTTTACAGCCACACTGTCCAAATGCTGAACCCTGAATCAGACATGGGTAGGACCTCTACATCCCTGTTACCAAAAAAGTTCTTAACCTTTCTTCTAGCATTCTTTGTGTTAGTACAGTGCATGTTGTACATGTGCAATGCCATGTTCATACTTGGCAAATCCCAGGTACCATAACATGTTGGGTATGGAGCAGGTGCCAAGAGGACTCCAATGTACATGAACAGAAGGACCAGTCAGCACTGGAGTAGAACACTCACGTAGCTGGAGCCAAATTATGAAAACTGCTTTCCCACCACAGCCAAGGTTAGCTCTGCTATAGTAATGCATTCTGCAATAAAATTTCAAAGTGGATGGAAACAGTCGAAATAGTACCTACAAGATTCCATTTGCACTCTCAGATTTCTGTTTTATTGCAATAAATACCTTTTTTTTTTTTGCTGTTTATATGGGGTCACCTGACCACTAAACTACCACTATACACTAAAACTAGATTTCTTTCGATCAGCCTGGAGGCTGGCTATAAAAAATATTTGAAAGAATCCTTCATTCACACTATACAGTGTGTAGAGGAATCTGCAGTGCCAGATATTGTATTCTGACAGTCAACGGCTATCTGAATACCAAAACAGCAGCTGCATCTGATTGGACGCAGTCACTGTTTTGCTCACAATTTTCCACCCCAGCTCCTTTGATTTGTCTATTGAAAGATCTTGGGTGGGAGTGAGCCTACAGGGCCACCCTTGAAGGAAAATTCACCCAGTGTACGGCCAGCTTAACTTTCTGTGCTGATCTTTCCTTCCTACCCGGCGACAGAGATTTACCCGAAGGTTGGCATAGGAAGGTAGAAGCTGTACTAGTATTGTATTAGCTCCAAGAACAGTCTCTGGTCAGGCAGATAGGCTTCGTTAATACGTGAGATTTTTTTTTGGGGGGGGGCCTGTAAAAATGTGTAGTTGAGCCACATATTTGCCACCCGTCAACCACCCCCCTTAAGCTCCAATAGGCAGCACACCCCTTTAGGGTGAAGTTACGCTTCAGTATAGGACTGGTAAGAATGGGATAAGGAAGACAAATAAATAAAATCAAAATGAAGTTCCAAAGTAACAGAAAGAGCCCTCATCTAGAAATCAATTGATCTCAAGCATTTTGATTATAAATTTCATGCATAAAAATAAATTAAAATTACACTTCCTACCTGCTCTCTAGCCGTTTGGTGACTCTGTATCGCTCTCAGCATTAAAGCCAGCTTCTCTTCCACCTAGTACACCAAAAGCAGAGTACAAAATTACACCAGAAAAAAACAAAAAAAACAAACACACACAAAACTGCATAAAGTGTCCCTGTCACCTACTTAATGAAGAATCTTCCATTCTGTAAGCTTAGTTAACATTCATAAACATGTGGCCTATTAATTGCAAAATACATGAGCAGGGTATTACTCGAGGTTATGAATGAGTGGATTGCCTGCCGCCTGCACTTAGTGAATGCCTCTGTTTTGTGCACTTTTGTAGTTTATGGAACTGAACACAAGCTTATCTAGGTATAGCGATAGGGTATCTTGCTATCAAATAACTCCTCCCCTGAGGATCCATGGCAATGCCATGTGACTGCCCCAACCCATGAGATACCGATTTGCTTGGATCATCAGCAGCTTGTACAAATTCCAGGGCCTCGGGGGAGGAACAGCGCACAACATCCGATCTTCCCTGATGAAATACTCGCAGTGAAACCAACTCACATGTGGCACATAAGGAGCTGTGTAACCTGCGGATAGGTTTGGGAGAAATATCAGGTCAAACTAGCAAGTGGCCACATGCTCCAACCGATCAAATCATCTCCTTCTTTTCCTTACCTGTAATAGGCTAGCTGAAGGGAGATCTGTAGGAAAGCTCCAGGACTGAGATTGTGTTTCTGCGGGAACTTCTTCCCAAAATCGGCAAAGGTGAAACAGCAGATGTCCAAATCGCTCACCAGTCTGTATAGGACGAGAAAAATAGAGATTTAGGGACTTTGCACAATCAGGAGCTTGTTTTCAAATATGGCTAGTATTACCAGACTGTCCGTTATTTCTACATGTAGTGCCACATTAATGGTGCCATCTTGTGGAACTGGGTTCATGAGATCGATTGCCATCGGGCATGATCTCAATGGAGTATGTTCATAATACTCAAGTTTGTATGGGGTTTTTTTATTTCCCTTCAGTTTCCTCCCACAAAAGAAAAACCTATTGATAGGTTAATTGGTTTCTGACCAAAGAGGCCCATGTGTGTTTGTAATAGCAGTGGGGACATTCAATTACCAGATCATTTGGGACATCTCTTAAACTTTTCACCCCAGAGGAAAAATGTGATAAATGCCTCTTAAATTATTGGTCAGTAGGAAGAATACCCTTTACAGTGGTGGTCAGAAAACCATCCGTAATGACAGTGAAAAAAGATTATTGGTTCAGCTTTAAAACACACATATTGGTGATTTCTAAAGAAACAAACCTCTCATCAAAAAAAAAAAAAAAAAAAAAAAACATGGAAAACATTCCCTTTACATTAGCAAGCTGTATTCAGATATCAGGACATGGTGCTTCTATAATTTATACCATATTATCAAACAACACACAAAGGAAAAAAAAACCCTTTACTTTGTATGGACAAAAGGCCCCTTTCACGCAGGGTGGAATCCATCCCAGCAGATTTTTAGTGGACGGGAATGGATAGGATGCCGGCGGGTGACAGCGGACACCTCCACTGACATCCGCGGCCCCATATAGAATAATGGATTGTCCAATCGGGTCTGACCGAAAAACAGACAGACCGACCCGATTAGGCCCCTTTCACACCAGTGGACCAAAGGGGGAGATTTAGTAAAACCGGAGCACACACAATCCTGTGCAGATGTGCATAGTAACCAATCAGCGTCTAACGTCAGCTTGTTCAATTAAGCTTTGACAATAAAACCTAGAAGCTGATTGGTTACTATGCACAGCAACACCAGATTCCGTGTACAGCAGTTTTAGTAAATTTTCCCCATCAATGTCTCCGTACCAAAACTCGCCTTGACTGGGTGCAATTTATACTGTATAAAAGTTCTATTGCATTTAGGCTGTAGAGCTGGTCAGCATTGTTGGGTGTCTCCAGATAGAAATTCCCACAGTCTATTTGTGACACAGAGATCTCTAAATTGCTGGGCTGTGGGAGTGCACTATTGAGGATAGGTGAAAAGAGAGAAAGTTTGGTCTAGGACAAGGATTATATTACTGGCAGAATCACCAGCTTAAAATAAAACTAAAAAAACTAAAAATAAAAAATAAATAAATGCAAAATGATTTACTATAAACATCCCCAGTGACTTATTACATTTTACATCACCCACTCACATGTCCAGGTTCTGCTTGGCCTGCTCGACGTGCTGCTTAGTCTCTGGGGGAAAATTGAAATACAGCTTCCTCGGGGGAGGGACTCTGGTGATGGGTGTTCGAGGAGGCAGCAAACTGGGACCCCTAGAACTGGAGGAGGAATAAAATTAGTCCCAACGTAATCCTGAGTTGTAACTAAAAATGTGAAGATATATGAAAAATAAAACGCATTACATTGTAGTATACACAAAGACAAACCGGGACCTTCCTAGGGCAGAATTGGGTTTTTCTTGAAAAGGTGTATTCTGGGCTGAAAAACCAAACCTATAAAACACTTAATGTCCGCCCCATATAAGTTTTACTGAGATATATATAGATATATATATATATATATATATATATATAGATATATATATATATATATATATATATATATATATATATATATATATATATATATAGATATATATATATATATATATATATATATATATTTGGACCTGCTGCAATCCTCTTGTAATTCCTTGCACAGCAGCACACAGACTGGGAGAGAGAGGGGCAGCACTAGGCACCAATCATATATGCCACATGCACATGTACCGACAAGGAACATGTTGATAGGAGGAGAGAGCAGTGTAAGCTGAGGGTGAAACTGCTGCTGGTCCCTCGCTTTCCAGTTACAGGCTGGGGGTGGGGCAGTGACCTAGCTGTATCAATATAACTGTAGCAGAGAAAAGACAGGTCTCCAGCCTGTGATGTGTAAATCTCTCAACTGCATGGATAGAAATACAAACACTCCCATATGCAATTGGTAATCTACTTAGGGAAACATACTACTCACGTACCAGTAGTCTAAAACATGTCTCAGCATCCTCAGGACCGCAGAGGCGTCAGCTGTTGCTTGATCATATATGAGACCGCATGTTCCGTCTTCTCCCACCACGAACTGCAGGAGTCATACTCAGTGTCACTGTACGCGGTGCTTAGGAAGGTAAAGGGTGCTGCAAGGAGTTAGTTGTTGGGCGCGATGTTTGTGAGATATTAGTAAGGGAGAGGGAAGCGAGGTGTATGGCCTTATTTATTAAGCTGGTGCAGACCACTCCGACAATGGCAGTAAAGGGGGCCATATATATCAAATTTGTAATCAATCTATGTACGGGCGATCACAAACAAGCAAATCGTCATCAATTACAATATCAAAATTATGTAGCACATATGGTATTGATTGAGAATACCATCCAAATGGGATTTTTGTACTCAACGTATTATCTTTTTCTCGGCGTTCCTTGGAGGACACAGCCGGATCTTCAGATCCTGATGAATGGGTTTGATTACGCCACCTGCAGGAGTGGAATGCAAAAAAAGAAACACCCTAGGTGCAGTCCCTGTTGGTGGCCAAACCCCCTATCTGCACCTCACAGTTCAATTAGTAGCCAGCAGTATTCAGAAACAGCAACTGAGACAGAAAACAAGACAGAGTGGGTGCTGTGTCCTTCAAATAACTGCTTTCCACCTGCCCACAGTAGTTATACTACAGGCGAGCGGCACAGCCCCGCCAGGACCATGTACATGTACGTTGGCAAAGACTTCTGGGTTTGCAGGCGCACACGAGCATCCGCTGCTCACCACTCTGAGGTTGGACACAGCGCGATTTTGCCAGCAGGTCCCGTTCAATGATTCATGGCTGAGACCTGCTGATTGGCTGTGTGCAATCGTGGCACAGAGCCCGGTGTGTTTACAAAACACACAGGGCTCTGTACACTGATCAGCGATCTGACCGTTTCTGTTCCCTGCAAAGCAAGGAGAAAATACAGCCAGATAGAAAAGTAAAAGCAGCAAACATTACACATTGTAAGGCACATATTTAACCCCTTGATTGCCCCTAGATGTTAACCCCTTCCCAGCCAGTGTCATTAGTACAGTGTCAGTCTACAGTATTATCCCTGATCGCTGTATATGTCACTGACATTGCTGGTGACACTATCGCAGTCCCACTATAGGTCGCTGATCACTGCCATTACAGTATAGCGTTTAGGCATCATTCTCACAATGTGGATCTGTTGCCTAGGAGTCCGCCAGCTCAGTGGGAGATCTCTCTGTTGATCTCCGCTGAGCCGGCGGATGACAGGTCCCTCTCTGATCACTGAGCGGGGAGGGGCCTGTCGAGCGCCGCTGCTTCCTATGGTGAGATCGGACGAAAACGGACACCATGTCCATTTTCATCAGATCTCACCCGATCCGATTGGGACGGATGTGAACGTAGAGGCATCCGTCTGATTTTAGCGGATCGGACCGGGTCGGATGTCAGCAGACATGTCACCGCAGACATGGGTCACTCCATAGACTAGCATGGAGCACCTGTTCAGGTCCGCTGTCAAAACTGACAGGCGGACCTGAACGGTCTGACAGTGTGAAAGGGGCCTTATAGCTGCGTAAATTCCAGTATATATACACCAGTTTGTAAACGCTTTTACTTTTGCACAAACCAGTAAATATACACTTATTGGGATTCTCTTTTTTTTACCAAAGACATGTAGCAGAATACATTTTGGCCTCGATTTATAAAGAAAATTGATTTTTTTTTATTGGATATATTTTAGAACATAAAAGTAGAAAATATTGGGGTTTTTATTTTTCAAAAATTTCAGTCTTTTTTTATTTATAATCGGAAAAAATTAAAAAAACCCAGTGGTGATCAAATAACACCAAAAGAAAGTTCTATTTTTCCTGGAAGAAAAAAAATTATATTTATTTCATTTGCGTACTGTATTGTCAGTTAAGGTAGCACAGTGCCAGATAGCAAAAAATACCCGGGTCACAAAAGGGGGTAAAACCTTATGGAGGCCAAGTGGGTAACTCAAAATAAAAGATTTTTCAGCGAGTACAAAAATTCAAATTTTTTCTTCTGTTCATTGACGGACAAATATATATTGGGGTTTTTAGTGTTTACCATTCTATGTCAATTGAATAGAGTAAAACTGCACATCTTTTATGCCTTCTTCATGTTGTACCTGTAAAGTAAAATTGCGTGGAGTAGCACTTTTTGTTTACCAATTTGTGGTTTTGCAGAAATATTTCTAGGTCCTAAGCGGTAGGCAAAAAAAAAACTGAGCTGTAAGGAGCAGATGGTGGGGTTTGGCCATCAGAAGGGGCCGCCTCTAGGGTGTTGGTTTCTTTCATTCTTGGTTTACCTAGCATCCTACTTCTGCAGGTGGTGTAATAAAACCCATTGGTAAGGATCTGAAGATCCTACGGTGTCCTTCAATGATTATTTATTTGATCTGTATTAGGATCAGCTGTCTGACAAACAGATATTTCAATCAGAAACGATCATTAAAACTTTACCCCAGCTAATTAATTTGTCACCCTTAAAACTGATCCAACGCTTACCAAATTGATCGAATGGAGACACTCTGGTTTACAATGCTTATTCATTTTAGTCACATGAAACAATCATATCAATAGGTGTATGGCCACCTTAACCAATAAAATTTTGTTCTCCATGCGACAACAGGAAAGTATAAGCTTATTCATTACAATACTATATAATATACTGTGCACATAGACATTGCTCCGATTACTACCTTATTAAATAAGGATGCTAAACAAAGTACCAGTCCACCCAAAATTGATACTGTATATACATTTTTGTTTAATGATATTGGACAATATTTCGCCCATTCAGGAAAAAGTGACATGCTTACCCCATGCTCTCCTGCAGTGCTTTTGCTCCACAAAAGTATAACTAAAAGGAAAAACCTTTTTTAGTTCTAAATAGAGTGGAGGGGAATTAGAACTCCTGTCAGGTATTTATTGCTTTTTGTGCTCCTATTAGGGAGATTCACCCTCTCTATTTGTTCTGTTTATCATCATCATTGAAAGTAAGAGAAAAGCCCAAATTTTGGGTTGTCCCCAGAAAAGTAAACGAGGGGAAATCTTCCAATGGGTACACTAGTTCTGGTGACCTGGGGAATTCCCTTAATTTTTGGGATTTTCTCTCATTTTATGCTTGGCTATGGGACAGGAAGTGAAGGAAAATCTACACAATAGGACAGAGATGGTGAAAAAAAAAAAAAAATCTGGCAGGGGTTATAAAACTTTCCTTGCTCTATTCAAAATGAAAAAAAAAAAAAAAGTTGTCAATAGTTCTGCTTTAAAGTGGTTCTTTCCTCGAGGTTTTTTACCTTAATGTATTCTATGCATTAAGGTAAAAAAACCTTCCCTGCTGCAGGATCCCCCCAGCTCCACCTTATTCTTACCTGAGCCCGATCCAATCCAATCCAGCGATGTGCACGAGAGCAGCGGTTCTCACCACTGTCTCCCTCCTCATTCGGCAGATTGATAGCAGCGGGAATCATTGGCTCCCGCCAATCAACTCTAGTGACAAGGGATCGGGGGGGGGGGCGAGTCCTGCTGTCTGTGTCAATGGACACAGCAGCAGGTCTCGGAAGAGAGTCTGCACAAGTGCCCCCATGGGAATTGGTTTCCTATTGGGGGCACCAGCAAGAGAGGAGCCAGGAGTGCCAGCAGCGGACTCGAGAAGAGGAGGATTGGGGCCACTCTCTGTAATTCTAATGCACAGAGCAGGTAAATATAGAAATGTTTGTTATTAAAAAAAAAAAAATCATTTACAACCACTTTAAAGTCTCTGAGTATAGGGGAATGGGTAACCTTCTCCCATTAAGCAATGCTTTGCCTGAGCAGCCAAACACCATGGAGGGGCGACATCATCAACCCTGTATAAGCTCTGACTCCATCCAACATAGAGTTTACACAGGGTTAGGAGTGTGGGGACTGGATATGATATTAAAGCGGTTGTATAGTCTTTTTTTTAACTTTTACCTACAGGTAAGCCTATAATAAGGCTTACCTGTAGGTAAAAAAAATTTCTCCTAAACCTGTATGCATGTGCACAGGGGATTCTCGGCTGAAGGCCCGGCAACTGCCGGACCTTGCCGGGAAAGAATGCGCGGGAGTGATGACATCGCGGCTCCAGCCACTCACAGCGCTGGAACCGCGATACCCGGAAGACACGCCGAGGCAACATGTCAGCTACCTTGGCGTGGACCAGGTAAGATACCGACGCCTCGTTCTAAGGTATTTCATAATGAGCTAGTATGCAGTGCATACTAGCTCATTATACCTTTTGCTTTACAGGGGTAAAAAAAATAAATTTTTCAGCGGGTATACAACCGCTTTAAATAAAACCCATTTTCAATACATGTCTTATTTTATACTCTGAGTCTGTACACGGCTTCCAGAAAAAAAAAAAAAAAACCACCTCACAGCACCCTGCCTCAGTACTCCCCTCAATAGTCCTCAGCCCTGATCCAAGCAGTGGGCTGGCTCTTGGGAGGAGTTCTGCAAATTTCATAATGCACTGATGAATGGATGGCAAACTGGAGGAGTGGGTATACCCAGACAGACTGCATTTGCATGCAGACTGCCAAAGGTAACACCCATATAGGATGCTGAGCCTCCATGATTAAGGCTCAGTTCACATCCAGGCGTCCTGGATCGTGGGCGGTATTGCTGCGATTCTGCCCGCGATCCCGAATCACAACAATTCGCGGGACCCGCCTTCCAATCACCGTTACTTCCAATGGCACCCCAATCTCGGTGCGATTTTGCCGCAATTGTCACCTGATGAATCCGGGTACACCTGTCGCCCAAAAGAAGTTCTGGAATTTTGTTTGCGCGATTTTACCGCAATTCGGAGGACAATCGTGGCAAAATTGCAGACGGAGATCACAAGGGCATCACGCAATTCGCTGTGATTCGGGATCGCGGGCAGAATTGCAGCGATTTCGCCCGCGGTCCGGGACGCCTAGATGTGAACGGAGTCTGAAAGAAGTGCAAGAGACAGTCAGGCCGAGGAGGAAAAGGCTAGATAATGCTGGATATTTCCCAGCCAGGAATTAGGTGGGCTGTATTTGGCTTGCTAACAGTGTGCAGAGAAATCGGAGTGAGCAATTTCAGTACAGGAGAGGAGTTTTTGCAACTGTGCAAGACAAAGGGCTTCGAAATGCAGACTTTTTTTTACATTAATGCATTCTCTGAATTAAGGTAAAAAAACCTTCTAGTATCAGCTACCCACGACCCACCCTCTAAATACTTACCTGGTTCCTATTTTGATCCAGCGCTGTGCCCTAGAGCAGTATCGCTGCTCTCTCTCGCCTCACAGACACAGAGGCAGCAGCTGGAGCCATTGGCTCCTGCTGCTGTCAATCAAATCCAATGAGGAGGGAGCAGAGCCAAGCCGCACTGTCTGTGTTTATGGACACACATAGCCCAGCTTGGGCGTGGTTCAGGGCCTTTCTGTGTAACACTATTGGGCAATGATGAATGGCAGAGTACAGTATAGTACCACTGAAATTAGCTTAACTGGAGCTACTTGCTCAGTGCGAATGCCTTTTTCTGCTTTTCTTTTTTTTTCTTTTTTTAATAGGTCCAGCACATTATCTCAGACATGCTGCATCAGTGCCATAGCACAGAGAAACACAGAATGTAGTCTATCACCACTACAGAGGGAAAAACACAGGAGGACACAGTGAGGGTGCAGTGCTGAACACACCTGCAGGGTTTTATCAAACCAGCGATTCCCGCTGTTGGCGTGGCTCCCTCCTCCATGCAGCATCTGAGCGGCCGTACGACTGCTGTACAGATCTTCAGAGTATTTCAGTGCGGTGGCGTCCAGACACACCGTAAACAGACTGCGCTGGATGCTCCGGACAGACTCCCTGTTCAGACGGTCTGGAGATAAAGACACAAATAAAAACTGTGGATGGATTTAAAGGGTAACTCCACCTTCATGGGGGGGGGATAAAATATGGCAAGTAAATAAAAACTTTCCTTTTCAATCTGCAGCTCTGTAATTTTCTGCAAAACCCACTGCAATATGGCAACCTGAAGGCATTCTGTACACATCTTGTATAGAACAAGAAATGCCATTTCCTTCTTGTGTGATTGGCTTACTTATTTTCCCAGAAGTCTTAACTAAGATACAAGTCAGATTTTAGGCATCCCCTGCAACAACATCTTTTGCTGACATATTCATTAATTACTTCTAAAATTATTACAATATTATGTCAATGCTGTGCAGTATTCTTACTACAATAACCAACACACACTTTTTTATCACAAACTCCTTTAACCTACTTGCAATCACTGAAATCTGGCTTCACGAATCTGACTTTCCCCCTCCCGCTGCCCTCTCCCATGGTGGCGTCCTCTGGATTCACTCTCCCAGGCCTGGTGGATGGAAAGGAGGTGGAGTTGGAATCCTCCTATCCCCTCAAAGCACACTTTCAGATACTTCATCCACCTCCCTCTCCTAATTAGAAGCTCACTGTATTCATCTATTCTCTCCAGTTTCTTTGATAATTGCTGTGATCGATCGGTCTCCTGGACCAGTATCAAGCTTCCTTGATGACTTCTCAGCCTGGCTACCCTACTTTCTCTCTTCTAAAAATTCCCACAATCATTCTCGGTGACTTCAACATCCCTGTTAATCTTAACACTTCTGAGCCCAACTTGCTCTGTGGACCTAAAACAATGGACATAGGCTTCTACTCACTCCGATGGCAACTGCCTTGACCTTGTATTCTCCTAACTATGCACCCCATAAACCTCTTCAACAAATCTTTCCTCTCTCTGATCACTACCTTATTAGCTTCACTGTTTCCTCGTCTTCCTCCACCTCGCTTTCCAGCTACCTTAACCATTACCCATAGAAACATTCACCATCTTAACCCTTCTCTTCTTTTTTCTGCAACAGATCGTCTCTATGACAAAATGTCAGCCTTGTCCTGCCTCAACCTGGCCACTTCTGTAAACAACAGTTTATGGTCATACATCCTGGAAACCTTGACCACCTCACTACACACAGAATCAGCCCCCACCGCTAGAAACCTGGCAAGCAGACAATACCAGAAGCCCAAAAAAAACATAGCCGCGCTTTTAAGTGCCTGTGGCGGAATAAGTCTCAGCAAGACATCAACCAATATAAATCTGCCCTTCAAAAATACAATTCTTGCCTCCACACTTCCAAACACTACAACTTTATCACTCTCATTAACACGCAGTCTCCATCAACTCTTTTCTATCTGTAACCCTCTACTTAATCCTTCATTACCTCTACTCACTAACTTACTCACTTCCCAGGAGATTGCTAATCACTTCAAAAATAAGATAGATACAATTTGTGACGAGATCTCCACGTTACAGATATCTCCCTCACCTTACCCTTCTTGTCCACCTGCACAATCAATACTTCCCCCATTTAACCCAGCTACTTTAGAGAAAGTCACTAAACTTTTTTTCTAAGAACAGGGGTTGTTGGTCAGAAAATTATCTGCAAATTCTGCCACATCCTAAGATAAGAGTTTAAACAGAGACAGTTTCCCTAGTGGACTTTAAAGGCACATATGAAGAAATGTATAAGAGAATGTAGTAAGTAGACAATAATTTATTCATTACAAAAAATCTCATAAAAGCAAACATATAACAAAAATAGAAAGGAATGCGATTTAATGTATCTATACATATATAACTATTGATACCAATAAGCTTGCACCCAAAATGTGGTTGCAAGCTTATTGGTATCAATAGTTATATATGTATAGATACATGAAAATCGCATTCCTTTCTATTTTTGTTATATGTTTGATGCTTTTATGAGATTTTTTGTAATGAATAAATTATTGTCTACTTACTATATTCTCTTATACATTTCTTCATATGTGCCTTTAAAGTCCACTAGGGAAACTGTCTCTGTTTAAAAACTTTTTTTCTAATGCCCACCTAATCACCTGCCCCCTGTTCCCTCGCAAATACTATGGTCACCCTCTGGCTCTATCCTACACTCTTTAACTCGTACCCACAATCTCTTCCACAACCCTCTAAAACATGCACTAGTCACCCCTATACCTAAAAAGGACTCACTGGACCCCACCAATCTTAACAACCTAAGACCCATCTCCTTACTCCCTTTTGCCTCAAAACTCCTTGAACGTCTAGTCTACAACCGGCTGAGCTGCCACCTCATCGAGAATAAACTTCTCGATCACCTTCAGTCTAGATTTCGCCCCCAAACACTCCACAGAAACTGCTCTTCTAAAACTCACAAACGACTTACTAACAGCTAAAACCAACGTTCACTATTCCGTATTCCGTACTCCTGCTCTTGGACCTCTCCGCTGCCTGTGATACAGTTGACCACCCCCCCACCTCCTCAAAAAACTCAAATTTCCTTGGTCTCCGTTACTGTGGTTACATTGGTTCAAATTTTACCTCTCTCACTTTATCTTCAGTATCACTTAAACTCTACTTCCTACTCTCACCATTGGGGCCCCTCAAGGTTCTGTCCTTGGACCTCTCCTAGTCTCGATCTACACCTCCTCCCTGTGTCAGCTGATAGCCCCCCATGGCTTCCAACACCATTTCAACGCTGATGACACCCAAATCCATCTCTCTATCCCTCAGCTCACCCCATCATTTTCCTTATGCATCACTGATTTACTAACAGACATATCAGCCTGGATGTCACACCACTTCCTCAAACTCAATCTATCCAAAATATAGCTCATAGTATTCCTCCCCCCCCCCCCCCCACGTGCCTCTTCCCCTGACTTCTCGGTCAAGATTGATGGCACAACTATCAGTCCGTCCCTGCATGCCAACGTGCTAGGGATAACCCCCACACCCCCCCACCCCAAATACGTTGACTACTTTTTTGGATTGTGCCCCTGTCTTTTAATGGAATAAAGTTGTATCTGAACCACTTGTGCTTCAATTTCAATTCTCATTAAATTACAATGCTCCCAGATTGGCATTGGTGTGGGTATGCGGCCCTGAACATACACTGTCTGCATTTGGTTCAGTGTACCTGCACCCGCATGGATGTCAAATTGGGAGCAGTGGCTGTATCTGTGCAGCTAATGCATCCCAATTGACATGAATGGGACTGCCTGCACAGAACACCTGTGCATCCCTGTGTGGGTAAACAAAGCCCGCTCATGGGTGTACGCTGTAGTACACCTTTGTGAACGAGGCCTTATTGAAAGGGCTGTTGTCCTCTGCTGTACCCTCCATAAGCTTCAGCTGTATTTACTTAGAATACACTTACCACGGATTAGTGTATTGTACGCTCGGCCCCAGCTGTTCCTGTGGTCCGTGGTGAGCACACCCACCGGCTCCTTGTCAGTTTTTTTGGAGTGCGCTCGCAGGAAGAGCATCTGCTGGTGAATCTGGTCTTCTGTCAGTGGAGAACCGTCGCTGTTGTAGACATCAACCTCAAAAAACTGGCGTAGAGCCGGATACGAGAGGGACGACAGAAAAGATGGTAAAAATGAGAATACATATTATAGGGTCAATAACCTCAAGTAGGGTCTATTTATAAAACATTCGTTGGATGAATGTCACAAGCGTTTGTTCAGTCTGCACAAAATTCCCCTTGTATGTATTCTCATACGAATATTTCCTAGGATTGTCAGCGCCATCTAGTGGCCGAAACGCCATCATTTTTATGAAACTCAATAATCAGAAAAAAAAATATTGCATTTTGGCCACTAGATGGAGCCGACGATCAAATGAAATAATCCTATTAGAGCAAATACAGGAAAAAAAAAAGTGTGCAGGTTGGACAAATGCTTGTGACATCTGGTCAAAAAATGTTTTAGAAATAGATCCCCATGTGTGTGCAAATAATGTATAGTGGTCAGGCTTTCCGATCACACATTTCTGCTTTGTATGCCAAGCTCCAATTTCAGCTGTAAAAGTCGAAGATAAGCCACATCCATTATCTCCATAGCTACTCTCCATAGGCTGCTTTGCATTACGGGGTACAGGCAGGGCTGCATTTTACTTAAAGCACTTGTGGGTCATTGCCTAGACTAGCAGCAGGGCTAGGGGAATGCCACTTCTTCTTCAGTCCATCCCTACAGATTTGTGACTAATTTCATCAAAAGGACTATACAGGGTAAAATGGGTCATTAAGAGGAGTCAGAAGACTCCTTATGGTTCAGGAAAGATAAAGCAAGGTAGAACTGTAGCTAGCATTTAAAGCAAATAAGAACTTGCTTTTACTAGAGCATTCTAGCCTTAGCTTTTATGGAAAAAAAAAAAATTTGCAAGGGGTGGAGCTTGTACAATCATGCAGGTGTACCTAGGAAATCATGATCTCTACAAACAGCCTTGAACACGGGGGGCATGGCAAGACTTTGACTTTTTTGTTTCTGGAAGCTTTAATGTTACTTTATATCATATACAGTTGAACATAGTGGATATTGTTTTTTTTTTTTTTATTCTACCATCTTAACTTTTAAGCAGCCAGACATTGACTTTACTATTATCAAGAGAGAGTCACCTGGTAGTTCTTACAGACGGTCACACGATGAGGTGGGGCTTTGTTCGGTGGCTGCAGAAGGACCCGATCTCTTTTATAGCCAGGCTCTCTACAGGAGCCAAAGAATTTGTTGTACTGGTCGGGACACAAGGGTTGACCTCGCCACAGCTCCTCCAGATCACCGGGGCTGGTTCAAGAGAAAAGAAAGATTTTGAAGCCTTACATATTGCAAATTTACATCATCTCGTATCTATTAAAGCTGAATTTCAGGTAAATGGCTAAATACACGGATGAAACACATATATACATACGTACATACATACATACATACATACATACACACACACACACACAAACACACACACACAAACACAGTGAGGGAAAAAAGTATTTGATCCCCTGCTGATTTTGTACGTTTGCCCACTGACAAAGAAATGATCAGTCTATAATGTTAATGGTAGGTTTATTTTAACAGTGAGAGACAGAACAATAACAAAAATATACAGAAAAACGCATTTCAAAAAGGTTATAAATAGATTTGCATTTTAATGAGTGAAAAAGGCTTTTGACCCCTTCGCAAAACATGACTTAGTACTTGGTGGAGAAACCTTTGTTGGCAATCAGACGTTTCTTGTAGTTGGCCACCAGGTTTGCACTCATCTCAGGAGGGATTTTGTCCCACTCCTGTTTGCAGATCCTCTCCAAGTCATTAAGGTTTGGAGGCTGACGTTTGGTAACTCGAACCTTCAGCTCCCTCCACATATTTTCTATGGGATTAAGGTCTGGAGACTGGCTAGGCCACTCCAGGACCTTAATGTGCTTCCTCTTGAGCCACTCCTTTGTTGCCTTGGCCGTGTGTTTTGGGTCATTGTCATGCTGGAATATCCATCCACGACCCCTTTTCAATGCCCTGGCTGAGTAAAGGAGATTCTCACTCAAAATTTGACAGTATATGACCCAGTCCATCGTCCCTTTGATGCGGTGAAGTTGTTCTGTCCCCTTAGCAGAAAACACCCCCAAAGCATAATGTTTCCACCTCCATGTTTGATGGTGGGGATGATGTTCTTAGGGTCATCGGCAGCATTCCTCCTCCTCCAAACACAGCGAGTTGACGCCTCTAACAGAGAACTGAGTGATCAAAAAACGCTGATCGCTGGGTTCTCAGGGCTCCCTGAGCAGAGAGTTGCTGACTGTCGGTCAACAGCTCTCTGCTCTGTGCCCAAACCTGTTCTAAGGCTATTCTATCTACCCTGTAGAGGGAAGATGCTTATACTTGCCTATTCTGAGGGCACTCCGGTCTGGTCACACGATTGGCTCATAAGCGGCAGCTTCAGTGTAGAGGAAAGACAGCCAACAACAGATGGCTCAAAAGCCTGGTACACACGATGAGATTATTGGACGAATCATCTGCTTTTTTTTTTTTTGCATGCTAGTCTTCATATCGAAATTGAAGAGTTTACTAAAGTTACGAAAATTCTCGTACGACAGAATAAAAATTTGGAAGTGATGTAATGTATTGTATTTGTCGGACAAAAACTGTACGGATTAAACTAAAATCGTACAAGAAAAATTTTCGTGTTTGTCACTTGGAATAATTTTGGATGAACTGTTGTGATCGGCTCTCGAAAGCTGTGTACAATCAGATTATCATACGATCGCTTTAAAAGCGGTATTTTTCGTATGGTTTTCTGATCGTGTGTACTAGGCGAACTAAGAAGTGCTAAGAGAAGTTCATACTAAGAGGAGTTCGGGATTAAAAGAAGCATACTTGCCTAGGTGGATGCACCACCTCGAACACCGCTGATCTCTCGGTTCTCACAGCTCCCCGAGCAGAGAGCTGCTGACTGTCAGTCACTGCTGTCTGCTCTGCACTTCCCCTGCGCTAACTGGAGCTTTGAGATGTAGAGGGGGTGGGAGCGGCTGGCTCTGTCTCAGCGACTCGCTGAGAGGCGGTGCCAGGTGCCGATTTAGGGTTGTGGGTGGATCCCGACCATATTGTTGCAATCTTGTCCCAGCCTGGACCGTCTCTGTGACATCAGACAACAGCAGGCTTCAGCCCGTTGTCTGCTGAAAATGGGTCACAGGAGTGCAGTTCGTTCTGCACTCCTGTTATCCACAGGAGAAGTACAGCCAAACAAGATTTGGCTGTACTTCTTCTTTATGTCTATGGGTGATGTCTTTGCCCAGGCCCTGCAGCTGTTGTCGGTGATCTCTCCTCTTCACTGAAGCTGGCCACAGGGGAGATCATGTGATCGGAATGGAGTGCCCTCAAAATAGGCAAGTATAGACATCTTTCCATTACAGGGTAGAGAGTATAGGATTTAGAATGGTGGTGGGAGCAGGTTTAAAAAGAGAAGTATGGGAATCCAGTTTTTCCCATAATCCTAATTACCTAGGTGGATGCTACAGCTGTCCCCTGCCGCCTCTACACTGGGAATCGAGCGATCGAACATCGCCGATGGCTCGGTTCTCTCAGCTCCCCAAGCAGAGAGCTGCTGCCTGTCAGTCAGCAGCTCTCCTGCTCTGCTCCTCCAAGCTCATTGGAGCGCCGAGCTGTAGAGGGGCGGGGAGAGGCTGGCTCAGCGGCTCGCTGAGAGGCTGAGACGGCCATCAGTCCAGGCACCCGATTTCTGTGATGTCGCAGAGAGCAGACTCCAGACCGCTCTCTGTTAAAAACGGGTCACAGGAGTGCAAAAAATTGCACTCCTGTGACCCAGAGGAGAAGCCCAGCCAAACAAGCTCAGATTGGACTTCTCCTTTAAGCTTTGTTAGCATTTGACTGGACTTCTACTTTAAAGCAATATTAAACCCAAAGCCAAAAATGTAATATATTGCAGCCTGACAATTATTAAATGTGATGGCTGCATTCGTTTTCAGATTTTTGTTTTTTTTAAAAGCTTTTTCCCTCTGTTTTGTGATCTGGCCTGTAACACACCTGTATTAGAGTGCCCTCACTCTGGATGAAAGAGCACAGGGAGCACATTTGGACAGTAACATTGTCAGTCAAATAGGGGGGGGGGGGTGTTAGATGTACTAGCAGATTTAAATATACTAACAAATTAAAGCCAAACTACAACTAATACTTTATATGCAGTTACAGCACACAGATTTTTTTTTTCCTTTTGGGATAAATGTTTTTCATAAATAAAAAAAAACTGATCATTGTAAGCACCCCTTTTTCTTATCTCTGTAACAGATACATTTGCTGGAGAGCTTGCTTGTTTGACAAACAGGCTTACTGACTGGATCACCAGAGGAAAATAGAAAGAGAAGAAGAAAGAAAACCTACTGCTTTAAAAAGGAACTTTAACCCTGCTCTTTACAGGCTGCGCCCCCCACTCTGGCACTGCCATTGTTTTGCATGTGCAGATGCACCAATGGTCTCTTCCTAGCCTTCAGGTTCTAGCAGAGCCCTTTGGTGCATCAGCCCATGTGCAAGTGATTTTCCCTTCATGTTGTGCAAAGACGGGGAAGGTTTTGAGCTTTCCCAATAGCAGTCTTTCCGCGCAGGCGAAAGGGAGAAGGAAAAGTAATTCTCGTCTAGGTTCAAATAAAATGTTAGATTAAAAAAGGAAAAAAAAAAAAAGTCCAATTGTGAGAGAGGGGGGAGGAGGCAGGGCATTATGACATGACCTTTAGGACGAAGGTCCGCTTTAACATTGAAGCAAGGAGTCCCTATAGGACACTGCTCCAATTTTATTCTAGATTTGATCATCCAGGTCAAAATCGGTGTACACTAATTTTGGGTTGTTTGAGAAGCTTTTAACCGCTTAAGTACCGCCCCGCGTTCATGTACTGCAGCAGGGCGGCCCTTAAGCGCGAAACCACATCCGATTTCTGTGATTGGACACAGCAATCTGATCCTTCGAGGCAGAAAGGTGGTCTGCCTATGTAAACAAAGCAGACTGCCGTTCTGTCAGAGAGGAAGAGAGAGATCTTGTGTTCCTGCCAATCAGGAACACAGATCTCTCTCTTCCTCCACTAAAGCCACCCGCTACACAGTTAGAAATCACTTCCTAGGAGCACACTTAACCCTTTGATTGCCCCTAAGGTTAACCCCATCCCTGCCAGTGTCATTTATACAGTGAGAGTGCCTTTTTTTTTTTTTTTTTTTTTTTTTAGCACCGATTACCGTATTGGTGTCACTGATCCCCAAAAAGTGTCACTTACTGTGAGTTTTGTCTGCTGCAATGTCGCAGTCCCGTTAAAAAAAAAAAAAAAAATTGCTGATCGCTGCCATTACTAGTAAAAAATATAAAAATAAATAAAAAGACCCTAAATCTATCCCATAGTTTGTAGACGCTATAACTTTTGCGCAAACCAATCAATATACGCTTATTGAGATTTTTTTAACCAAAAATATGTAGCAGAATATATATTGGCCTAAATCAGTGGTTCTCAACTCCTGTCCTCGGGACCCACTAACGGGCCAGGTTTTAAGTATTACCTTGGGGAGATGCAGACTAGAATACTGCAATCACTGAGCAGCAAATGATATCACCTGTGATTTATTTCAGTTATCTTGCAAACCTGGCCTGTTAGTGGGCCCTGAGGACAGGAGTTGAGAACCACTGCCCTAAATTGATGAAGAAATTTGATTTTTTTACATCTTTTTTATTGCATATGTTTTATAGCAGAAATTGTAAAATATTGTTTTGTTTTTTTTTCAAACTTGTCGCTCTTTTTTGTTTTTAGCGCTAAAAATAAAAAACCGCAGAGGTGATCAAATACCACCAAAAGAAAGCTCTATTTGTGGGGAAAAAAAGACATCGATTTTATTTGTGTACAACGTCACACTTGTCAGTTAAAGTAACGCAGCGCTGTATCGCAAAAAATGGCCTGGTGATTACGGGGGGTAAAACCTCCCGGGAGCTGAAGTGGTTAATGAATTTCTTTACTGAAATCAGACGCATATCTTGCAATTGTTTTATGTGGCATATATGATTTTCGGCCGATTGGTCATTGTCCATTACCAATAAAATTGAAAAATAACTACAACTAATGTCATTTATTCAGCATCTAGAACAGTGCAATGTTGTTTGCTTTGCCTGAATTGTTACTGTACAAAAATAGGTCTATATATGGCCAACACAGAGCAGAGAGCAGTTATGATGGGTCCCCACTTCCACTAAAATGTCTAGATTATTGCCGTTTGCATTATTTATGAATTTATTACAGGCATTTATATAGCACTGTACACAGCACTTTACATACTGTACATTCCCATCAGTCTCTGCCCTGAAGGAGCAGGCAATCCAATTATGAAAAACTCAGATTATAGTAAAAGAAAAATGGACTTTAACACGGCTGCAGCGCTTACAGGAATGCATCTTTAACTCACCAGTTCGCTTGCAGTCTGGAATTGCACTAACATTCGGAGTCTTTTTTTAGCTGCTTTGCTGGCCACTGGACAAAAATCAAAAGTTTGATTCAAAAATAGAAACAAAATAGTGTAGCCAGGGCTGCTGTTAAGGATCACGGAGCGCTGTACAGCCTACCCGACAGGCCCCCCCCAAAAAAAAAACTATCAAATGAAATTTTCACAAAAAAAAAAAAAAAAAACACACTTCTAAAAGCATTATTAGTGGACACAAACAACAAAATCCCTGATAAATCTAACAGATAAAACTGTATTGCGTTAATAAAGCTGTGTGTGTGTGTGTGTGAATGAGGTCTCCATCCTGAAATGACCCCCGTGTGTGCCATCAGCAGCTGCCAGCGGGAGGGAGAAGAGGGGGGGGGGGAGCCGGAAGTGCTGTGAGGGAAAGGGCAAACAGGGGGGCCCCAGATAGCAGAGGGATGGGGATGATCTGAGCGGTGGAAAGGGGGGGGGGGGATACAGATACTAGAACCAATCCCCCTGCTGTGCAGCCGTAGAGGGAGAGGAGGAGAAGCCGGCATCGCTGCAAGAGGTGTCAGCAATAATGCAGTAGAGCAGGCCCTCCTGCTCGGCAGGTGCCTGGGCCCCCTTTTTGAACTGATGGGGTCCGGGCCCGGTTTAGTAGGGCTGGCTGTACTGGCTTATCAGTGGCCCTGAGTGTAGCACTACTAAGGGCTGCCAGATTTCCAGGCCTTCCCTTTACACACAACCTGGCAACAGATGCTGCAGCTTTGGCAAGCTCCTGTCACAGCACACCAAGGTAACATCTTGTGGCTCCCCTACTCAGTTCTTATCCCTTATACCTATTCTCAGCAATATCGGTATATTTCAATGGACTCCTCATCCATTTCAGATACTTCCCTACCATCCTGACCAATTACTGGCTACATCGTGGAAGTGAGGGGTTGTTACTGGGGGAACTATGCCGGTGTGTGTCTGTCCTGTGCTGGATCCTTCGCTGCCTCAGCTCCGGGAAAGAGCAATATTTTTGGCTCAGTCTCTACCCTTCACCACTGCTGGGGACGCACCGTGAGTATCCAGAAATTGACCTACTGTCCTTTCTGGTTACAGTTAGTCAGTTTTCTGACGTCCCTATACTTTGTTATTTCAGATTTCCTATAGCATCCGCCCCTGAAGAAGTGTATTCACAGAAACGCGTCGGGCACCAAGGATGCAGCCACTATGCGTTTATAGGATTTTACTCAGAATTACTCTTTTATGTACTCATACTCCCTTTTCACATCATGTTGTCATGTGCCCCCTAGACGTATATATGCAATCTCTTCATGTACTTATTGCTCAGATGTTATGTCGATTGTTTTACAAATTATGCATTTATGTAGGTTATGTTTTGTGTTCATGCACATGCAACCTCTCATAGGCGATATGCACTGGACTATTTGATGCAATAAACCTGAGAATTTTATCATAACTCCAACCTGTCCACTGTCTCATTTAAAGTCCCAATGCCCCCCCCCTCCTCTCTTTTGTACCTGGGATGGAGGCACCGCCCCATGCCTCACTCAAAGTCCCAAAAACTTCCCATTAAACAACCTGGCAACAGGAATTTTGCTGCTTTCTCTCAGACTCAAGAATGGGTCCAAGGGATTTTTGTTTTTTTATTTATGGGTTAAACTTGGAGGGAGACTGGGAATGCCTGGAACTGTAGAATTCGAATGAAATCTTTGAGGACTTGCTCATCTCTCTGGCTGCTAGGTATTAATGTAAAAAATGCTGTCCTCCTGTAGGATTGATGGCCCTGCCAAACTGACAACAAAAAGTTCAGACTGAAGTATGCAGGGGCTGCTACTTAGAGAAATACTATCACACCTGGCTGCTTTGAACCCAAGCTAGAGGTGTAGGATGGCTTTGATGGCTATTAACTAGCATTAAGCAGTTAGCATTAAGTGGTCCCTTGGTCTAGCTGAGGCTGGCAAAGGGCTGAGGCCTCCAGCTGCTCGCTCTCTCTCCCTTGTCCAGCACAGGAGTCACCTCCAGGCAACTGGATCCCACACTCTGCTTCCTCACTGCCAGGCTCCTGAACATTTATGGCCCATCTCCACCCCCCCCCCCCCCCGGGCCCTTTAGCCTCTGTTCCTCCTCCCTCTAAGTTCAGGAACAATCCAGCAAGTTCTAGAAGCCAGGGGGTGGAAACAGGAGGCCCAGCACTTGGAGTTCTGCTCAGTAAACACAAACTAATAACCCCAAGTTCCTCTGCCTACAGAGGAGCCAAACTAAATTGACCTACTCTGTACACACAGGGTACTACAATAGCTTGAGCTACTGACATTGATTAACAGTTTTTTTTTTAAACAGATGAATAGAGCCAGGAAAAAACCTGTAGATGAATCGAAATTGAGTAAGTTTAACAGGGAGCAGCCGAATTCTGATCCTTATACAGCCATCCCAACTCAGCAGACGTTGATCTAGCAAACAACTTTTATTGAAAAGGGAAGTTGGAAAATTTTAATTTATTCTCCGGCTGCGGCGCTGATCAGTGTATTCGAACAGTGGAGTCCCAGCTGTCAGAATACAATAGTACACTAAGGATGATTCCTTCACCCACTTTAATTGTGTGGATAGGGGAATGTGTTAAAAAAAAAAATTAAAAAAAATTAAAAAAAAAAAGGGAATCCCCTACCCAACCAAATAGGTGGAATTTCGAAAAAAAATTATTTGGAAAATATTCTAAGTCCCCTTTCACACTGGGGCCGCAGGCATGTTAGCGCTAAAGCGCCACTTGTTTTAGTGGCGCTTTTAGGCTGCTAGCAGGGCGCTTTTAACCCCAAAGAAATGCCTATGTTGTGGCACTTCCGAAGTGCTTTTCAGGCACTTTGGAAGCGCTGCCCTTTTATTTCAATGGGCAGGGCGTTTCAGGCGCTATTTAGAGGCTATTTCCATTGCTAAAACGCCTGAAAACCGCCTCAGTGTAAAAGGGGTCTAAGAAAGTCTGTTCATTTTTCTAATCACTAGTGGGTCAAATCGTAATTTGTTTTTGACTGCAATGAGAAAGTTTGAAGGAGCAGGATGGAAAATGTTTCTCAAACTAATTTCTAACAGTGTATGTGGTTTTTGTTTGGTAAAGTCCATTCATTCCAAAATCAAAATGTTAAAAGCAAGCAAAACCTTTTCCGTTCAAAATTCTATACATCTATGGCCAGCTTAAGGCTTCAGCTAAAAAGTGTTAGCATTCTGCTGGGAATTTTTGGATGTCTCAGATCGCTTATCATTTACAAAATAAGGTATTGGGAAGGATTGTTATTGGACTCCAGCTCTCTCTTCAAATGAAAACGAATATGCAATTTATTTATAAGCAATTGTTTTTATTGTAAAAAAATATTTTTAGTCCTAAAATTAAAAGGCTAAATAATAATAATAATAATAATAATAATAATAATAATAATAGTAAATAATAAATGTAAAACTATAGAAAAAAAAATTCCTTTAAAAACAGATCTGATCTGTGCGCATACACCAGAAATAGTGAACATTGTTTGCTCTTGTTTGTACCTTTTACTTTACAAACAATAAAGTTACCCTTAAAGAAAAAAAACAAACAAAACAAAAATAAAGCGTACCTTTCAATTTTGGCTTTGAAATCCAAAACACCACATATTAATTTAGAGGCAAATCTGAAATCATATGAAAGAAGACATTAATATGGGATCTCCAAAGCATAAATAAAAAAAATTAAAAAAATAGCTGAAAAAGAAAAAATCAAAACACCATTAGCAAGTCTAAAGCTCCCTTCTACCAGGCTTCTAATTGTATCGTTTGTTAAACATTACACTAAAATAACTTTTTTTTCTTACAAACCCCAATTAAAATGATATGCCCATTATAATTAGCTGTTTCTACTTCACATTCCACGGGATTTCCTTATCCTCATTTGAGAACAAAGTTCAAAGTTAGGCTGACAGAAGAAAGTAGGAGAAAAAAGGAACCACTGGGGGCAATTGTTTATTTATAATTTATGCCACAATTGCCAATAATCAGAATACGACAGAATTGATAACATGCACTGAGCCAATAGAAGTGATTTTACCGCATTCTGACAAGTCTCGAGGCCAATTGTTACAAAAAATAAGAAATAATGAGCTGCCAATGAGGACCCCTGCTGAAAAAGCTAGCTGCCCGACTGTCATGTTGATCCTTCGATGCCGAGACATGGAACTGGAATGCAGATCAGGTGTTCAGATCTCACGTCAAGCTCACTTTCTCCATACTTGTTCTGGGTCAGGGGCTTATAAAATACTGACGCCATTGTATCACCTTCACAGCCAGGCAAATGGGTTTTCATATGAGGAGGTATGCAATGGTAGCCTCCAAATCTCATCTGTGCAGGTTTCCTCTACTTAATCCATTTTTCATAAAAAGGAAAAAATCCTTTCACTGTGCAATATTAAAACAAGCTGGTAAAGATGGTAACAGTGGTACACAGATCTTGACAAATGATGCACAGGTAGGCAGAAGATCCTCCCTCTATAGCCACCTTATGCCAACACTGCTGACCTGATAGGAAAAAGTGTCAGGCATAGGCGTGCGCACGGGGTGTGCCGGGTGTGCCTGGGCACACCCTAATCACCCCATGCTGTGTCCAGAGATTTGCCCCAAAATGCTGCATCTAAGAGAGTGTGTGGCCCGCGCTGCCTGTGAAACAGTTTCACAGGCAGTAGAGTGTGAGAATTGCCAGAGCTGTTCAGTGTATGAAACTGTCAGATAATGACACTGCATGCAGGAAGTGAGACCAGCTGTCTTAATGTCAGGGTGATGTCGGGGGTGGGCGGGACAGAACGGCCATCAAACACCAGCCAATGGGATGGGGTCTGGGCGGGCCGCTACATGTATGTGGCCCCGCCCCCTCTCTGAAGCAGCTCAAACATTGGCTTGTGTTTATAGCGCTTGGTCCCGCCCACTCCCGACATCGTGGCTGAGTTGTAAGTCATCACAACTCAGCCGCGATGTCGGGGGTGGGCGGGATCAAGCGCCAACACCAGCCAATGATTGGGCTGCTTCAGAGAGGGAGCGGAGCCAGAGAAATGTAGCGGCCCGCCCAGACCCATCCTATTGGCTGGTGTTTGGTAACTGTTCAGTCCCGCCCACCACCAGCATCACCGCTGACTTTTAACAGCTGTGTCTCTCCCTGCATGCAGTGTCATTAGCTGACAGTTTCATACACTGAACAGCTCTGGCAATTCTCACCATCTCCTGAATGTGAAACTCCCCCTCTCTCCTATCTGTGCCACCCAATGCTGCCTATCAGTGCCAACCAATGCTGCCAATCAGTGCCAACCAATGCTGCCAATCAGTGCCAACCAATGCTGCCAATCAGTGCCAACCAATGCTGCCAATCAGTGCCAACCAATGCTGCCAATCAGTGCCAACCAATGCTGCCAATCAGTGCCAACCAATGCTGCCAATCAGTGCCAACCAATGCTGCCAATCAGTGCCAACCAATGCTGCCAATCAGTGCCAACCAATGCTGTCAATCAGTGCCAACCAATGCTGCCTATCAGTGCAAACCAGTACTGCCTATCAGTGCAAACCAGTACTGCCTATCAGTGCAAACCAGTGCCGCCTATCAGTGCCAACCAATGTTGCCTATCAGTGCCACTGCTGCTTATCAGTGCCAACCAATGCTGCCTATCTGTGCCAGTGCTGATTATCAGTGCCAACCAATTCTGCCTATCAGTGCCAACCAGTGCTGCCTATCAGTGCAAACCAGTGCTGCCTATCAGTGCCAACCAATGCTGTAAATCAGTGCCAACCAATGCTGTAAATCAGTGCCAACCAATGCTGTCAATCAGTGCCAACCAATGCTGCCTATCAGTGCTGCCAATCAGTGCCTATCAGTGCTGCCAATCAGTGCCAATCAGTGCTGACAATTAGTGCCCATCAGTGCTGCCAGTCAGTGCCCATCAGTGCTGCCAATCAGTGCCAACGAATGCTGCCAATCAGTGCCAACAAATGCTGCCAATCAGTGCCAACAAATGCTGCCAATCAGTGCCAACAAATGCTGCCAATCAGTGCCAACAAATGCTGCCAATCAGTGCCAACAAATGCTGCCAATCAGTGCCAACAAATGCTGCCAATCAGTGCCAACAAATGCTGCCAATCAGTGCCAACCAATGCTGCCTATCAGTGCCAACCAGTACTGCCTATCCGTGCCAGTGCTGCTTATCATTGCCAACCAATTCTGCCTATCAGTGCCAACCAATTCAAACCAGTGCTGCCTATCAGTGCAAACCAGTGCTGCTTATCAGTGCCAACCAATGCTGCCTATCAGTGCCAGTGCCGCCTATCAGTGCCAACCAGTACTGCCTATCTGTGCCAGTGCTGCTTATCAGTGCCAACCAATTCTGCCTATCAGTGCCAACCAGTGCTGCCTATCAGTGCAAACCAGTGCTGCCTATCAGTGCCAACCAATGCTGCCTATCAGTGCCAACCAATGCTGTAAATCAGTGCCAACCAATGCTGCCTATCAGTGCCAACCAATGCTGCCTATCAGTGCTGCATATCAGTGCCCATCTGTGCTGCCTATCAGTGCCCATAAGTGCTGCCCATCAGTGCTGCCAATCAGTGCACATCAGTGCTGCATATCAGTGCCCATCAGTGCTGCATATCAGTGCCCATCAGTGCTGCCTATCAGTGCCAATCAGTGCTGACAGTTAGTGCCCATCAGTGCTGCCTATCAGTGCCACCTACCAGTGCCCATCAGTGCTGCCTATCAGTGCAGCCTATCAGTGCCCATCAGTGCTTCCAATCAGTGCTGCCTATCAGTGCCAATCAGTGTAGATCAGTGCTGTCAATCAGTGCTGCGAATCAGAGCCTATCAGTGCCCATAAGTGCTACCAATAAGAGCCCATCTGTGATGCATATAAGTGCCCATCAGTGCCACCTATCAGTGCCAATCAGTGCCCATTAGTGCCAATCAGTGCTGCCTATCAGTGCCACCTATCAGTGCTACCAATTAGTGCCCATCAACACTGCCAATCAGTGCAGCCTATTAGTGCCCATCAGTGCTGCCTTAGCAGGGATGGTGGAAACCCCTCTACAGATAATTGCAATACAAATTACCTTTGAGTGCAACAACTTTTTAGTTGGGAGGTTCACACCATTATAGCACTTTGGATTTTTTATTTTTTAGAGTGTTACACTTAATTGTATATGTTTTAGTTACAGTTATAATGTGAATTATTGCACTTGAAGTTAATTTCCCACCACCCATGCTAAGTCCATGTCTTTATGGACCTTGCTTTGTGCACTGGGGAGCAGTCATGTTGGAAGGGGTCATCCCCAAAACTATTCCCTCAAAGTTGGGAGCATGAAATTGTCCAAAATGTCTTGGTATGCTGGCGCCTTAAGAGTTCCCTTTACTGGAACTAAGGGGCCAAGCCCAACCCCTGACAAACAACTCCACACCATAATCCCCCCTCCATCAAATGATTTGGACCAGTGCACAAAGCAAGGTCCATAAAGACATGGATGAGCGAGTTTGGGGTGGAGGAACTTGACTGACCTGCACAGAGTCCTGACCTCAACCCGATAGAACACATTTGGGATGAATTTGAGTGGAGACTGCGAGCCAGGCCTTCTTGTCCAACATCAGCGCCTGATCTCACAAATCCCCTTCTGGAAGAATGATCAAACACTCCCATATACACACTCCTAAACCTTGTGGACAGCCTTCCTAGAAGAGTTGAAGCTTTTATAGCTGCAAAGGGCGGAGCCAACTCAATATTGAACCCTACGGACTAAAACGGCATTAAAGTTCATGTGCGTGTAAAGGCAGGCGTCCCAATACTTTTGACTATATATATATATATATATATAGTGTGTGTGTGTGTGTGTGTGCTTGAGCTTTCGGGTGCACACCCTAATGCAATAGGCTGCGCACGCCTATGGTCACAGGTCACATTGGCCTTTATTGCTCCATTAAGGTTTGAGCAACCCAATGGCTTACGTTTATGCCTAGAGCCCCATGCACACTGGCAGTTTAGCCATGGGGCATGAGACTCTGGCATTTAACTGCCGGCGGAAGGCACCAGTGTCCCATTCAGCCTGTTGGCAGTCTGCCAAGCTCTATGAAAGACTGACAGCTGCTGGGGCTGGACGGGCACCCAACGATACAGGCAATATGCGTCCAAACAAACTTCTTTCACGTTGTCATTATGGGGTATGGTTTGTACAATTTTGGAGGAAAATAACAAATTTAATACATTTTGGAATAAGGCTGTACAATTACAAAAACGTGGAAAAAGTGAAGCGCTGTGAATACTTTCTGGATGCACTGGATGCAATTGAATTCAAGGGTACCTGTCACCACCTATAGACATTAGTGGCAGCCTCTAGGTTTTAGGGGTGGTTCCCACCAGCACTGTGTTGGGCTGTGTTGAGCAGTGCTGCCCAGGTCAGTTTCAACTTAAAGAGGTTGTAAACCTCTGAAAAACAAACAAAAAACAAGCAAGACAAAGGCATAATGAGCTAGTATGCATAGCATACTAGCTCATTATGAAATACTTACCTTAGAACTATGCCCTGAATTGGAGATGGTACGCCGAGTACACAGCCGACATCTTTCACCGGAGTTACTTCCAGGTTCGTGGATGACGTCACTCCCGCGCGCGGGAGCCGCCGGTCACGGCACGGGCCCTAAAAAGACCGTTTCTTCAGTGCGTATGTGCCGATGACATCAGCAGCAGGGTATATAGTGAATATCTCCTAAACTTTTGCACGTTTAGGAGATATTTACAGTACCTACAGGTAGGGCTTATTACAGGCTTACCTGAAGGTACAAGTGGTGTAACAGAGTTTACAACCACTTTAAAGACAAAACAAAAAGTCTTGCTTAGTACAGGGCATGTTCACAAAAATTCCCTGTGTTGGTGTGCATGGCAATAAATGAATGCAGGCATCATTTTAACACAGCATTAAACAATGCATTGCAGCACCTAGAATAAACATTGAAGTTTAAGGGTAAGTTCACCTTTTCACATTAAAAAAATAAATAAATAAAAAATTTGAAATAGCTCCAAATATCCTGGCCACCCCTCTAGAACCTGCCACACATAGTGGCCATAATACTTTGTGCTGCTGGTGTAGCGATCTGTACACCATATACTGCAGTACATAGCCTCGGAGGGAATATCCATCATAATGCTTGCCATGGCAAGTGCTGATTGGTCAGCACAGCAACATGACTATGAGAAGCGCATCTGGGGCTTCTTCCAATAAGGTGTCTCAGAAGAAAGAAGCTCTTCTCTGAGAGCGCTTGCCTTTCCAAGCATTATATTGGATACCCACTTCGGGGTTGTGCATTGCGGTGTACGGACCACCACAACGGCAGCACTGGGCATCACAGTCACAATGTGCAGCGGGGTCTGGAGGGGTGACCAGGATTTTCTGAGTTACTTCACGTTTTCTTGAAACATTTTACTTACCCTTGAAGAATTAAGAAACAAAAGTGAGCACAACATTGTGTTATAATGCATTGCAGCGCTCATCACATGGCAAGGAACACACATTATGTACTATGTGATGTCATGTGGCGTGACATGGCCGTTATGGAAAGGGGAAGTGCGTTTCCTCAAAACAAGATAACTACTTTCAGAGTGACAGTTATACAGTTAAGTGATTGTCAGTTGACATATATGAAGAGGGAACAATGAAAATAGGTTAGAATGATACCTCAGCTGCCCCCTCCAGTCTCTGTATTCCCTCTGGGGGAGAATGACAGCCGGGCTTGAATGTACAGGGAGTGGTAGATGGTTCTCTAGGTAAACACATTCTTGTCTCCAGTCTGACAGCTAGGTAAGTGAAGATACAAGTTTAGACAGACATGAGAAGTGGGCAGAATTGAACATATCATAGGCATTTATGAAAACTGGTGACGATAACCATGTAACAGTGCTAAATTTCACCAAATTATAAGATGGTGGGTGGGCCAGTGACTAGCTTTGTGGCCTTATGGAGCTTAGTGATATCTGTGTGGACTTTGTACATACTCCTTTGATGTAAGGTTCTTCCAGGAAATATGGCTTTCTGACACAGTCCAAAAACATACTGGTAGCACATATGGCTTCTGATTAGATCACCTACGCCTAAATGACTGGCATTTTTTTCCAACAGTGATATCTAAAGAGTTTGTACATTCTCCCCTGGTTTATGTAAGGTTCTTCCAGGATATATACTGTAGCCTCCTGCCACAGGCCAAAAACATGCTGGTAGGATAACTGGCTTTTGACTAGATTGGCCATAAATTGTGTGCGTCTATATGACCGATAAACACAGGATGGTAAATTCCTCCTAGCATTGATATCTCTATGGAGTATGTACATTCTCCCATGGTTTTTGTAGGGTTCTTCCAGGAGTTACGGCTTCCTACCACAGGCCAGAAATAGACTGGCAAGACAATTGACTTGGTGTGTGTATAGAACTGGTAAACACGTGATCGTAAATTTCTGTCAGCAAAGACCAGTTCTTTCCTTGTACTTTTTCCATGTCTTCCATAATCTGTTGGTGCCAAATCACTATGAAAAATAAAGTTCCAATTGGTAGCCGAGGTTTGTGGAACCTATTTTTTCTACTGCACCAGTGTTCATACAGATCATACATAAATCAGTAAAATTAAAAGCCCAGTTGAATTCTTAAAATAATGTTTTACCTCTTTATATTACTGTACCACCATACATTTACCTGATTTCTGCTTAAAAATGCCTTAAATTACCATTTTTTCTTCGTGGAAATGCATTTCTTGCTATCCCACTTCAGTGCTCTAAAGCCTCAGCACACATACTTCGTGAAGACTTTGAGGGTCCATCCACTCCATAAAATTGTGGTAACGCAGGGGCGTTACTGCATCCTTTACCACAACGCACGGTCAATGGCACCCCAACACTGCTTGCGACAGATGTTTGTTGCAGCTGATGTGGAAATATGGTCCCTACAATGATTTTTACTTCCAAGAACATCATAAATATTAAGCCATCATTATCTATGAACTTTTGTATTCCCAAGGAGCACTAGTTGGACATTAACTGAAGTTCTTTGACTAGGCAATTTAGCATCTGTTTTTGTACTCATAAACCCCCCCCCCCCCTTAAAGAGATTATGAAGAATGTGAGCCCTGAACTCATTGGCATGTCTAACACCTCCTGGAAAGTATTGTAATAGATATGCCTGTGGGAATATCTGTCTTTTATAACAGCTGGTGACCTAAAACTGACCAGTGTCTTGAGCACCGCCCGTTGACTGAAAGTGGCAATGTCTTAAGATATGTGAAAGGGGGTGTCTATACCTGAAGGGGTGGTAGGGGTTGCTATACAAGATCAGAATACAGAACTCTCTAAAACGCTGGGTACAAGGTTGTCCGTTTAACATACCCACATTATTTCTTTATCTGTTACTTTCTCTTTCTGTAATTGCCTCTGTCCATTGGCAACAGTTATACCAGATACTTTATATTTTGTTATATTTGATTAATAGCAAGCTTCTTTTCTTTTTAAATACATTTGATCTTTATTTTTAAGCAAAGTCATTTGTTATTAACACTATGTCAAGAGCTGCATTAAGATTGCCCAGGTTCTGATATAGACCAAAGATGGTATCCACTTATTATATTTATCAGCAAGCAAAAAAGTGGTGGTAGAAATTGCAAAAACAGAGCACAATGTGGGGCAACATACTAGTTATCACATGTTGAGCTGTGCTGATACACGTCTGTTGGAAGCACACAATAACACGTTGGTTACCCCAGCACACGGTGTAAATGGGCTTGTAGTGCAAAGTAAAAGAGTGTCTGCCCAGGTCTATTAAAATATGGAGTGCACAGGGCAGTGTGGTCCAACTCTGGCGTCTACTGGACTGCTTAGTTGTTCTTAGACACAGTCAACTGCTGTTACAAGAAAGTCATGTAAAACTATGAAAATGGAGTTTGTTATTATGAAGTTTGTATGACTGACTATCCATTTCCATGAATTCAACTGGGCGTGAAGTTTGTGAAGATGATCATTTAAGGAACTGAAAATGACTGTGTCATAAAACAAGACCTCGATAGTGGTGAATATCAAAAATGCAGAAACCACTTTAGCTTTTAATAATAAGGACCCCTTTACATTTTTGCTAAGCATTATGTCACACAACAAAGTGTTTTGCGTTCAGGCAGCCCATTCAAAATTAATGGGCTGCCAACGCACTAAAATATTCTACAAGGTAACACTACCACAGGTGAGTTGGCTTAGTGCATTGGGTTGCCATTCAAAATGAATGGCATGTCAACAAATGTAGCGTGCGTTGTGGTAACATATGCTTTATCACAATGCAAGAATGCAAATGAGCCCTATAGGAAACCCAGGCTGAGGATGTATGAAGGGTGCAATCTCTGACCTCTCCTTATGAAAATGTTTGTTGCCCGAGTGATATGGTAATCCAGTGGCTCCAGTATCACTTAGAGCCCTTGCACACTGGGGCGGGGGGCGGCGTCGGCGGTAAAACGCCGCTATTATTAGCGGCGTTTTACCGTCGGTATTCGGCCGCTAGCGGGGCGGTTTTACCCCCCGCTAGCGGCCGAGAAGGGGTTAAATACCACCGCAAAGTGCCTCTGCAGAGGCGCATTGCCGGCGGTATAGCCGCGCCATCCCATTGATTTCAATGGGCAGGAGCGGTATACACACCGCTCCTTCACCGCTCCGAAGATGCGGCTAGCAGGACTTTTTTTACCGTCCTGCCAGCGCATCGCTCCAGTGTGCAAGCCCTCGGGGCTTTCACACTGGAATGCAAGGAGCGGCACTTTCTGGGCGGTTTGCAGGCGCTATTATTAGCGCAATAGCGCCTGCAAACCGCCCCAGTGTGCAAGGGCTCTAACTGACCAGGAATAAATGCAGATCAGGAGTTGTGGCTGCACTTGAAATTTTCAAATTTGCATGCTTGTTCCGGGTCAAATGCAAAAGTATAGATGCTAGAGACAGCCAGGTAACTGACAATTTTTTAGGAAGTCAGCAATGCAATTATTCTACCTAGCAGAGGTATCCTTTAATAGTGCTATTATTTAAGAGGATCAGCAGTTCTGTAATGTTTGCTTTTCATCCCAGATTCTTTAGCAAAAAAGAGTTGGGAGATCTAGACTTGAGGATAATTACCCAAAAATATCTGTGAATTTACTGTTTCATCACAAAATTATTCCAAACACTACAGACTAGGCACTAAAATGCTATTTAAAGTGGAACTGAGGTTTTGCTTAGGCTGGAAAAGTTTACCCATTTTAAGGGTATAGTCTGGGGGTAATTTGCTAAAGCGAGAAGCAATGCAATCCATACTTCACTTCAAACATCCAACCGTAAGTAGTGATTTGAGTAGGTCTAGAGCCCTTAAAATGTATCTGTAACCAAAGTTTTTTCACAAAGATATGGAATGGGAAGAACCACTTTTTTGCTGTCCTTGTTGCACCGGGGATAAATTCTCCCCAACAAAAAGTGATAGAAAATCTGTCCAAAGCGAGAAGAAATCCAGTCTCAAAGAACCACCACTGGAGCAGGTGTCCCCATGGAAAGATTTCTCTTCTACGTCTGCTCCTGTAAAAACTGTCAAATTTTGGATTTACCATCACTTTTTTCCCCAGCCGCAACAAATGGTCACCAAGACATATGCAGAGGGTGAATATCCCTAGCGAGAGCACAGACAGCAAGAAAAACCTGATCAATGAAGTACTGAAACCAGATACTCAACATGACAATCAGACAAATAGCATTTTCAGAAGGAGAGGTTAGCAACAGCAACCTCCATGTTTCACCTTGTACAGGTTTTCTTTACAATATGACAGAAACATATCCTCAACAAGGGGGCAGACAGCATTTGGAAAATATGTTCTAACCTTTCCCTATTAAAAACAAAAAGCTTTGGCTATAGATACACTAAATTTCCAGTCAACAGTTATCTTGACTCCTCAAGGCAGGAGGTCATAGGTAACTCCAAAGGACATCCTGTTTCTTTTCCTTCCCCTCTCCAATACTTCCTTTCCTTATCTCCTTCTCAAATTTCATAACTCTCCTTCCACTTCTTTCTTCCTCTACTTCAGGCATTCTCAACCAGGGTTCCTCCAGAGGTTATTAGAGTTTCCTTTAGTGGCCGATTCATCTCTTATCTGATGATACCTGCATAGTTCTAGGGCCAACGCAGATCCAGCAGCAATTGTCGTTGTCTTTAAGGATGGCTTTCTTCACACTAATCCAATTAACCGGTAAATTCCAATCGACCACCACCGTTCAGGGCTATTCTTCTCACCAACCACCACCATTAAGGGTCATTCTTCTCACCAACCACCACCATTAAGGGTCATTCTTCCCACCGACCACCACCATTAACCACTTCCCGCCCGCCCTATAGCGGATTGACGTCCGGGATGTGGTTGTGTTATCCTGACTGGGCGTCATATGACGTCCTTCAGGATAACATGCCGCAGCGCGCCCCCGGGGGCGCGCATCGCGGCGATCGGTGGAGCGGTGTGTCAGTCTGACACACCGCTACACTGATCTTGGTAAAAAGCCTCCGGCGGAGGCTCTTTACCACGTGATCAGCCGTGTCCAATCACGGCTGATCACGCTGTCAATAGGAAGAGCCGTTGATCGGCTCTTCCTCACTCGCGTCTGACAGACGCAAGTAGAGGAGAGCCGATCGGCGGCTCTCCTGGCAGGGGGGGGTCTGCGCTGATTGTTGATCAGCGCAGCCCCCCCCGCAGATCACCACACTGGACCACCAGGGATGCCACTAGGACCACCAGGGAAGGCAAACATGTGGATGGCCAGGTATGTACCCCATGGCCATCCACATGTGCCCAATCTGTGCCAATCAGTGCCCACAAATGGGCACTGATTGGCACTATTATTCCAAAGATCTGCCCAGCAATGCCCAGATCTGCCCAGCAATGCTATATCAGTGCCACCTGTCATTGCCCATCGGTGCCACCTGTCAGTGCCCATTTGTGCCCATCAGTGCCCACCTATCAGTGCCCATCAGTGCCACACATCAGTACCCATCAGTGCCACCCATATATGCCAATCAATGCCACCTACGAGTGCCCATCAGTGCCGCCTATGTGTGCCCATCGGTGCCACCTATGAGTGCCCATCAGTGCCGCATACCAGTGCCCATCAGTGCCACCCATCAGTGCCACCTATCAGTGCCCATCATCAGTGCCCGTTAGTGCCACCTCATTGGTGCCACCTCATCGGTGCCCATCAGTGCCGCCGTATCAGTGCAGCTATATCAGTGCCCATTATTGAAGGAGAAAGCGTACTTATTTACAAAAAAATTTAACAGAAACAAAGAAAAACTTGTTTTTTTTCGAAATTTTCGGGTTTTTTTATTTGTTGCGCAAAAAATAAAAACCGCAGAGGTGATCAAATACCACCAAAAGAAAGCTCTATTTATGGGAACAAAATGATAAAAAAATTGTTTGGGTATAGTGTAGCATGACCGCGCAATTGTCATTCAAATTGCAACAGCGCTGAAAGGTGAAAATTGGGCTGGGCGGGAAGGTGTCTAAGTGCCTGGTATTGAAGTGGTTAAGGGCTATTCTTCCTACTGACCACCACACTATAAGGGTCATTCTTTCCAGGGACCACCACCATAATAAGAGTCATTTTTCCACCGAGCACCACCACGAGGGTCATTTTTCCACCGACCACCACCATAAGGATCACTCTTTCCACTGACCAATAAATGGTACATTCTTCCCACTGACCTCCACTAAAAAGGGCATTCTTCTCACTGGCCACCAATGTAAAAGGGCATCTTACCACTAAAATCCCATTAATTATACAATCTTTGAACTGACCTCCAATGCAAGATACATTCTTCCTCCCACCAAATATAGATATAAATCGCATTTATCTTTATTCTTTTTCCTATTTATTTTATCTACAACCTACTGATCACACTAATGAACATGAGCTGTAGATATAATTATAGCAGGGTTCCCTGAGACCTGAAAATTATTTCAAGGGTTCCTCCGGAGTAAAAAGGCTGAGAAAAGTTGTTCTATTTACTCATCTATCTTTTGTCTCTTTTCCCCTCTAATCAAGTTCACAGAGATATGCCTTTCAAAGCTTCCTTAAAGGTCATCCTTTTGATATAAACTATTTTAGCGTCCACATGTAATCTGAGATTGTTAGATGCTTGGCTCCATATCTGCTTTCAATCTTAGGCTGCTTATAAATGGCCTAAAGATGGTGAGAAGTTAATGTTCGTTAAATCTAGGGGAAGAGGAATATGTTGTAATATTCAACGACTAAGGCTCACACCGATACGCGTCAGTAGTTTGCTTTTTAATGTTCATATGTAGCCAATAAATGTTTGCATCCAGGACTTTAGAGTTCCCGGCTCTTCTCTCTTATGTAATATTCAACATACTCCTCGCCCTGGCAGGCTTCAGCGCAACATTCTGGGTTGGGGGTGGGCCCTCATTATCCTCACATACAATACTGACGGTCTTCCATTGTGCGTCATGACATGAGAGTGCAACACAGGGGCGGATCCAGAGTCTAGTCTCGGGAGGGGCACTGCCAGAAAATACGTTTTTTTGTGGGCAATTTATCGAGGAAATGGCTGGTGTTGGCACTTCAATTATCCCAGCACCAAAGTTGTTCTATTTACTCATCTATCTTTTGTCTCTTTTCCCCTCTAATCAAGTTCACAGAGATATGCCTTTCAAAGCTTCCTTAAAGGTCATCCTTTTGATATAAACTATTTTAGCGTCCATATGTAATCTGAGATCGTTAGATGCTTGGCTCCGTATCTGTTTTCAGTCAATGGCGCCAGACTCAGATACTGTAATTGTTTTTCTTGTAAAAAAACAAAAACAAAAAACTGATATGCAATCATGTTCAGGAGAATTTTAAAAATCCAGCTTCCCATGTACATGACTGGATGTTTGAAGTAAACACAAGTTCAGTTCTCACTTTAGCAAATCAGGCTCTGCTGCATACACAGATGTTGGGAAGTGAACATGCTGATCGTAGGAGAGAGCAGAGTTGCTGCCCCAATTAAAACAGCATGCAGAGTGTATACATTTTTACATTGACGTGGACTAAACCTAAAGCCCACCCCCACCTCCCTCCCCCCTTCAGGGCTTAAAAACGGAAGGAAGTTTATACTGGACTGGATTAAAAATTCTAAGTATGCAGTATTTGATACAAACTAGTGGTGGTGGTGAAAGAGTCTGTCGGCATCTGGCTCAGAGTAAGGACCCTCTCTCTCCAGGTCATAAGCCTTGTACACACTACAAGCTTTTTTTTTTTTTCGTTCAACCCAGTAGGACTGAATGAAAAAAAAAAAACTGTCAGCATTGGTCAGACCCGCTGTACTAACTATGCAATGTTAGTACAGTGATCTTCCCTGTTGTTCTATTGTGTTCTGACAAGGGGACACACATTGGCTGCCGTACACACGGCTGAATGTAGGCCAGTTTCTATTGAACCAGTGTTCTGTCGAAAACTCCAACTCACCAAAAACTCCAACTACGTCACTTACGGTGACTGTCCATCAGCAATAGTTAAGAGATTTGGATGAGTTGCCCGTTTTCACAGAACGCCGGCAGTGTATACACTATGGTACAAAATGAGTTGGCTGTTTTCACAGAACACTGGAGGCCGCCATGTTGGTTAGTATCGGGCGGACTAACAACATCCACTCATTATACCGTGTACCGTAGTATATACGCTGCCGGTGTTCTGTGAAAATCTCCAATTATTACTGCTGGACAGTCACCGGAAGAAGTGACGTGGTTGGTAATTTTGGAGAGAGTTGGAGATTTTTTTTTTTTTTCGGCAGAACACTGGCCGATGCCACCCGACATTTGGGCCTTGTATACTAAGCTTAAGTACTGCTATACACAGGTTACAGAAAGCAAATTTAAAAGCAAATTCTGGGTTTTATACTAGATGTATTTAAAATAACCATTCACAATGATGGGCACCACTCCACACCTAGAGCAGGTACGTTGCTTGGCGTTGTGGCTACATGCATGTTGCGCAAGTGTGAATGGACCCTTACATGCAACCCTTTTAACCAAGCAAGCAAAATTACTTAGCAAAGTTCCACAGAGTGCCTCTCTTTAAACAGCTATTGCTACAACAGCCTCATTGGAACACAGTTCTGCCAAGCTGTATGCTCTTGTGGTCTCACCCAGTTTTCAGTGCGCTCGGCCCTTCGCTGCAGTTGCCTCTCTAGCTCTTCTCCCTGTCCTCCAGGACGTAGGAACTCTTCTACAAGCTCCCGGGTACTCTCCAGCTCCTCATCGCTGACCAGAGGCTGGAGAGAGCGTAGGTAGCGGGACAGAGTTTTCTGCAGATCGGGGACTGGCTGTCGTGGGAGTGGAGTGGGAGAGCTATACCTGCGGAGAGAATGGAGGAAAACCTGGTGGGAAAGAGCAAGAATGAAATCAATTAGAATTTTATTGAGAACATATATCCTTATTGTCTCAGAAAGATGTGCACTACTTTACAGTGAGCCCCTATTCACACCTGAGATGAACGTTTTTCAGGCAATTCGGAGGTCCCATATCAGTACACAATATCAACAGTTCGAGGGTACATGGACCATCCTTATCAAGGTAACAGAGTAGAGATTCTGCTTGCCACCTTGATGAAGAGGGACTACGTATTCTGGAAAGTTTGTCTACCAACATAGAACTTCAGTAAGACCCCTTTCACACTGGAGGCATTTTTCAGTTTTAAAAATATTGCCTGTAAAGCGCCTGAAAAAAAGCCTCATCTGCAATCCCAGTGTGAAAGCCCGTGTGCTTTCACACTGGGGCGCTGCGCTGGCAGGGCGTCAAAAAAAGTCCTGCAAGCAGCTTCTTTGAGGCGCTTTAGCCCATTGAAATCGATTGGCAGCGCCGCCGAAGGGCCTGCAAAGCGCCTCGGCAACGACGCTTTGAACCCTTTATTCGGCCTTTAGTGGGGGTTAAAAAGCGCCCCGCTAGCGACCGAAAAGCATCGCAAAAACGGCGCTTTACCGCTGACGCCCAGGCGCTGGCAATGTGAAAGGGCTCTAAATGGTTACCTTTGATGTCAAGTTGGCATTCTTTTTTTATTCTTTTGGGGTTTTTATTGCTGACTGTGTCTCTGTTGGGGAGAGGTAAAGGTATATATAAAGCCAAACCTATTTCTTCCAGGTTTGATAGAGTATAAATAGTGAAAACTATTCTCAGTTTTTTTTTTTTTTGTCATTTGTGTCCAATTGGAAAGATTTCCAAAGTCCTGTAGACCCGGGAAGTGAGCAAATCTTAGTCCCCAAGGGAATATTTCCCCTCTACTCTTGTTGAGACAACTCAAACATTTTTAAGATTTTCCCCTCACTTTCTATTTCAGTGATAATGGTCACCAGGAGAAATTTCAAGGGGGAATCTTCCTAGTGGAAACAAGTGGCAGGGGTTGTAAAAATTCTGGAGTTCCAGAAAGACAGAAAGTGATGGGAAATCTTTCAGATGGGGACAAAGACAACAACAAAAGCAAAAATGGGTTATAGATAGAGGTCGACCGATATATCGGCCGATATTTGGCGTTATTTACTTATTAGGCATCGGCCGATTGTGCTGATAAAAAAGGCCGATTGTAACTTCAGCCGTGACTTGCAAATGACTTCTGTAATAGAAGTTAATGCAAGTTTCCTGGAGTTATCTGTGGAGAGGATTCTCTCCTCCTCTGGGCAGCCTGCCAAGTCTGATAAGAAGATACATTGTATCTTTCAGGTTCTTTTATCAATAGACTGAACTCCGTGGAGAAGTTTTCAGTTTAACCATTTAAAGACTAAATCTTTTCTGACACTTGTTGCTTACAAGTAAAAATCCTGTATTTTCTGCTAGAAAATCACTTAGAACCCCCAAACATTATATATATTTTTTTAGCAGAGACCCTAGGGAATAAAATGGGGATTGTTGCAATATTTTATGTCACACGGTATTTGCGCAGCGGTCTTTCAAACGCAATTAAAAAAAAAAAAAAAAATACAGTAATGAATTTAAAAAAAACCTAAGCAGTAAAGTTAGCCCATTTTTTTTCGTCCAAAAGTTTTGATTACCTGTTTTTGTGTATTTAATATTTAAGATAGTTTTTTTTTTTTTTTCTAAATTATACATACAAGTGAACTGATTGGAGGTTTATTTTGTTTAATGTTTAAATGAAAAAAAATTTCTGTATTACTTAAGGCTGCTTTCACACTGGAGCGGGCATGCGTTGATGGTAAAACGCTGCTAGTTTTAGCGGCGCTTTACCGTCATTTTAGAGGCGCTATTCGGCCGCTAGCGGGGCGCTTATAACCCAGCTAGCGGCCGAGGAAGGGGTTAAATGCGCCGCTGCCAAAACGCTTTGCAGGCGCTTCGGCAGCGGTGCACATTCATTTCAATGGGCAGGAGTGGTGGAGGAGCGGTGTACACCGCTCCAAAGATGCCGTTTGCAGGACTTTTTTTTACATCCTGCCAGCACATTGCCTCAGTGTGAAAGCACTCGGGATATCACACTGAGACTGCAGGAGAGCCGTTTTACAGGCACTTTACAGGCGCTATTTTTAGCCCAAAAGCGCCTGAAAAACGCCCCATTGTGAAAGGAGTCTAACTGTTAGAGCCCTTGCACACTGGGGCGGGGGGCGGCGTCGGCGGTAAAACGCCGCTATTATTAGCGGTGTTTTACCGCCGGTATGCGGCCGCTAGCGGGGCGGTTTTACCCCCCGCTAGCGGCCGAGAAGGGGTTAAATACCACCGCAAAGCGCCTCTGCAGAGGCGCATTGCCGGCGGTATAGCCGCGCCGTCCCATTGATTTCAATGGGCAGGAGCGGTAAAGGAGCGGTATACACACCGCTCCGAAGATGCTGCTGGCAGGACTTTTTTTTACCGTCCTGCCAGCGCATCGCTCCAGTGTGCAAGCCCTCGGGGCTTTCACACTGGAATGCAAGGAGCGGCACTTTCGGGTCGGTTTGCAGGCGCTATTATTAGCGCAATAGCGCCTGCAAACCGCCCCAGTGTGCAAGGGCTCTTAGATTTTATGAGATGAAGAGAAAAAAGAAAAAAAAAAAAAAAAAAAAACTGGCCAAATATATCGGCCCCAAAAAAATCGGCATCACATATCGGCCATCGGCCACCGCGATTTCTAAATATCGGCATCGGCCAGAGAAAAACCCATATCGGTCGACCTCTAGTTATAGAAGGAGAAACGTTTAGAACATCCGTCAAGTTTTTATTAACCTGCACACTCTTATTTCTTGTCTTAGTATAAATGGGACAGGAAGTGAGGGTACATTTTCCCTCAAACACAAACAGCAATAAAAACTTTACAGCCGTTTTGACTCTAACAAATTTATTAAAAAATGCTTTACATAATGAAAAGGAACAAATATACAGAAAATGTCTAGTAAAGTGGTTGTCAACTTACAAGGAATAGGGGCCACGACTGTGACACTATCAAGGAGGCACACATAATATTTAGTTTACACTATATAATGCACACTGTAAGCCTGCTGACATGCTAATATAGGGGATATATGCTGGAGTAGATGGTCAAAGTCTAAAGACACGCAGGAGATGGGGACATCACGAAGCAGATGAGATGGTCAGAGACTGGGGACACGCCACAGGAGATGGTCAGCGACTGGGGACACGCCACAGGAGATGGTCAGCGACTGGGGACACGCCACAGGAGATGGTCAGCGACTGGGGACACGCCACAGGAGATGGTCAGCGACTGGGGACACGCCACAGGAGATGGTCAGCGACTGGGGACACGCCACAGGAGATGGTCAGCGACTGGGGACACGCCACAGGAGATGGTCAGCGACTGGGGACACGCCACAGGAATGGTTGCAAAAATTAAACAAAAGGCTGCAAGTGGTCACCTTTAGGCCTCATGTAGGTTGATCACTAGGGTTTAGTGGATAATCTGATCTAGGCAAAGACCCTCTGGAGATATCAGCATTCACCAGATCAGAGAAGATGGACACAAAGGGCAAATCGCTGCACATGATTGGTGATGCATTTTTATAAATGCAGCGAATGAATATACAACAAACCGCAGAAAAGAGAAAAATAACCCACCCGCCGCATTATGAATATACTGCTACATTATAAGCAGACTAAATCGCAGCAGCTGGTATGTAAATGCTGGCACATGGGCGTTTTTGTTCTTTCCCAGGTAGTTTTGCTGTGCGCTGTGTTCTGAACGCTCAGCAGGGGGGAGAGTACTGTACTGTACAATGTAATTACAGGGAAAGACGCTGAATGCGGCTGGTTCATGTTCTGTTTTCTTCACCAGTGTCCCTCAGAAGTCTCCCGTGAGAATGTAGAGAAGTGATTGGTTTCCACAGAGTTTGGTCACGGCAAAGCTACTCAGGAACATATAATACTGCTATGTAAATAACCGGACATTAATAGTAACCGCCCCTCCGCCAGCTCTAATGAACTACAAATTCCAGAATATACAGGCTTTTGTTTGCGTCCAAAACAGTTTCTCTCATCCATACAAGACATTGTGAATGCAAAAGCAGCTGGAAGAAACTCAGAAGCAGGTCAAAAGCAACTCCTTCGGCAACACAAAGACAAATTGAACCAACTCAGCAATACCTGAACATATACTGAGTTTGACTTCTGAGGCCGGTGCCTGTGTAAAGGAGTCCTTTAAATCAGATCTAAATCCTAAAAGCTCATTTACATTGACGGTTGGGGGGGGGGGGGGGGGGTGGCAAAAACAGGTGGCTAATCTGTGGCTTTACAGCCCCCTGACCAACTGCCTTAGGTGGTGGTACACATGCCACGGACATTGCACTTTCTTTTGTGACTACAGAACTTTTGTCGTGTTTAGCGGGCAGTACCGCCCCCAAACGCAAGTGAATAGGACTTCAGCGAAACTGCGTCTGATGTACATGCTTTCAGTGGTTTAAACAGGCTTCTAGGAGGCGGCATATCTGTCAACTGCCCTCGAAATTCCCTGCTAATCATTTTCAAAGGTTTAACAGCTTTCAGCCTGGGCCAATTCTGACATTCCTTTCCCACGCGAACAAAAAAAAAAAAATCTGTTTGCTAGGAAACTAATTAGAACCCCCAAACATTGTATATTTTTTTATGTAAATGCCCTAGGGAATAAAATGGTGGGTGTTGTATATTTTTATGTTTATTTTTAAGATACTTGGGCAGTGGTTTTTCAAATTATTTTTGAGAAAAAATAAATTTTAATGAATTTTTAATGCACAAAAACAAAATATAATACGCAATGGTTTAGTAAAATAGAAAAAAAAAATAGATACCCAACATGTCACGCTTTAAAATTGCGTACGCTCATGAAACTACGCCAAACTAGGTACATAAAAATCTCCCTAAATGACGCTTTAAAAGGTCACCAATTTGTGCCCCATACACAGGGTCGGACACTAATCGGACATTCCGACAACAAAATCCATGGATTTTTTCTGACGGATGTTGGCTCAAACTTGTCTTGCATACACACGGTCACACAAATTTGTCGGAAAATCCGATCAATCTGAACGCGGTGACGTAAAACAGGTACGTCAGGACTATAAATGGGGCAGTAGCCAATAGCTTTCATCTCTTTATTTATTCTGAGCATGCGTGGCACTTTGTGCGTCGGATTTGTGTACACACAATCGGAATTTCCGTCAACAGATTTTGTTGTCGGAAAATTTTATAGCAAGCTCTCAAACTTTGTGTGTCGGAAAATCCGATGGAAAATGTGTGATGGAGCCCACACGGTTGGAATTTCCGACGACAAGGTCCTATCACACATTTTCCATCGGAAAATCCGACCGTGTGTACAGGGCATTAGAGTTACACAGGAGGTCTGGCGCTAGAATTATTGCTCTCGCTCTGACGTTCAATACCTCACATGCTCCATCGACGTTCTGATCACTTTTACCGTGTAGGGAATCACCGGCTGAAATCAGCGATATTGGAATTATGGTTGTAGCCTCAACCAAGATCCTGGTATAACCACATCAACCTTAGGCTGCTTATAAATGGCCTAAAGATGACGAGAGGTTAACGTTTGTTAAATTTAGGGGTAGAGGAATATGTTGTAATATTCAATGACTAAGGCTCACACCGAAACGCGTCAGTGGTTTGCTTTTTAATGTTCATATGTAGCCAATAGATGTTTGCATCCAGGACTGTAGAGTTCCCGGCTCTTCTCTCTCTAATATTCAACATACTCCTCGCCCTGGCAGGCTTCAGCGCAACATTCTGGGTTGGGGGTGGGCCCTCACCATCCTCACATACAATACTGACGGTCTTCCATTGTGCGTCATGACGTCAGAGTGCAACATCCAGCCAGAGCATTGTAGAGAATAAGCGCAGAAGGGCCGGTCACACAGCTTGGAGGAATAGGACCTATTCCTCTACCTCTAGACTTAATGAGAACTTGCGTGGTGGGGGTAGGGTTGTCGCCTCATCCCTTTAAACCCGAATACATATGAATGGTACGGGTTCTGAGGCTGATTTAATGCAGATAAAGCACCAAGTGAGTTTAAGACCCCTTTCACACTGAGCCCCCCTGGGCGTCAGCGGTAAAGCGGCGCTATTTTTAGCGCCGCTTTACTGACGTTTTAGTGCCGCTATTCGTCCGCTAGAGGGGCAGTTTCAACCCCCACTAGTGGCTGAAAAGTGGTTAAATCTGCGCCCGCAAAATGCTGCTGCAGCGGCACTTTGCCGGCGGTATAGCAGCACTGCCTCATTGTTTTCAATGGGGAGGAGCGGTGGAAGAGCAGAGTATTCACCGCTCCTACACCACTGCAAAGAAGCTGCTGGCAGGACTTTTTTTTGAAGTCCTGCCAGCGCAGCGCCCGGGTTTTCACACTGGGTTTGCAGCTGAGGCTTTTTTCAGGCGCTGTCTTTAGCGCTGTAGCACCTGAAAAAATGCCTCAGTGTGAAAGGGGTCTACATACCACCTTAAAGTGGAGTTCCACCCACTTTTACAACTCTTCAGCATCCCTCACTAAACTGTGCACTGTAAACGAATTGGATATTTTTTTTTCTCAGCACCTACTGTATATCTGCTGTATTCATTTTTCACTTCCTCCTCCCTGGCCGTGGCCCATGGCATCATTTCCTGTTTGCAATGCCTTCTGGGAAGCAGAGGCAACTTCCTCTGACACTGCCGTTGCTAAGGAAACCTGACACCTATTACACTGCTTTACTTTAACTTTACTAGAACACATTAAGAATGTGTATTATAGGGGTATTTTTATTTAAAAAGTATAATTTCGGCCGGAACACCACTTTAATCAGCCACAGAACCTGTGTAATTAACTTTAAGACCGGGCCACTTTTTGAGATTTGGTGTTTACAAGTTAAAAACATTTTTTTTTGCTAGAAAATTACTTAGAACTCCCAAACATTATACATTTTTTTCTAATACCCTAGAGAATAAAATGGCAGTCGTTGCAATTCTTTCTGTCACACCGTATTTGCGCAGCGGTCTTACAAGCGCACTTTTTTTTTTAAATACACTTTTTTTAATTAAAAAAATAAGACAACAGTAAGCCCAATTTTTTTATATTGCGAAAGATAATGTTACGCCGAGTAAATTGATACCCAACATGTCATGCTTCAAAATTGTGCCCACTCATGGAATGGCGACAAACTTTTACCCTTAAAAATCTCCATAGGCGACATTAAAAAAAATTCTACCGGTTGCACGTTTTGCGTTACAGAGGAGGTAGAGGGCTAGAATTATTGCTCTCGCTCTACCGATCGTGGCAATACCTCACATGTGTGGTTTGAACACTGTTTTCATATGCGGGCGCTACTCATGTATGCGAGCTCGGCAGGACGGGGCGCGTTTCAAAACATTTTTTTTTTTCCTTTTATTTTTACACTGTTTTAAAAAAAAATTGTGTCACTTTTATTCCTATTACAAGGAATGTAAACATCCCCTGTAATAGAAAAAAAGCATGACAGGACCTCTTAAATATGAGATCTGGGGTCCAAAAGACCTCAGATCTCATATTTACACTAAAATGCAAATGCAATTAAAAAAAAAAAAAATATTGTCATTAAAAAAAAAAAAAATAATAATAAAATGGCCCTTTAAGAGCTATGGGCGGAAGTGTCGTTTTGACATCACTTCCGCCCTACAGTGTCATGGAGACGGGTGGGGGCCATCTTCCCCTCACTCGTCTCCATGCACAGCCACAGGAAGGATCTGATCGCCTCCGCCGCTCCGGTAAGCGGCGGAGGGCACCGGATCACGGCGGGAGGGGGGGCACCTCTCCCGCCACCAATAAAAGTGATCTTGCGGCGAATCCGCGAAATCAGAGACCACTTTTATCTTGTACCGGACCGCCAGCCGAACACGGGGATACCGGGGTTAGGGCAGCCATAACAACAATATCCGTCCTCAAAGTAGGGACGTAGGGACGTACATCGGCGTGCGGCGGTCCAGAAGTGCTTAATATGTGTTCGGTTTTAAAGGGATGAGGTGGCAACCCTAGGTGGGGGGGGGGGGGGGGTCAACTGAAAGGTTATTCTTTTTTTTTTTTATAAATCCGAGCGCTCAGTGTATTATAAACTGCCATATTTATTTTTCTATAAATTATTCTTTTCACATCTTCATCCTTTGTTGCATCTCAGTGCTGCTGATCTCCCACAGCTTCACTCAGCCACTTCCTGTCTACATGCACTTGAAGCGGCTTTGGCTGCATATCATTGCTCTGAGCTGGCTTCCTAAAAGTGGTAATGGTGGGCCAAGGAATATGTGCCGGCACGTCCACTTAGGGCCCTTTCACACTGGGGCGGGGGCAAAGCGCCGCTATTGTAAGCGGCGCTTTACCGTCGGTATTCGGCCGCTAGCAGGGCGGTTTTACCCCCCGCTAGCGGCCAGGAAAGGGTTAAAAGCCACCGCAAAGCTCCTCTGCAGAGGCGCTTTGCCGGCGGTATAGCCGCGCTGTCCTATTGATTTCAATGGGCAGGAGCAGTGAAGGAGCGGTACACACTCTGCTCCTTCACCGCTCCAAAGATGCTGCTAGCAGGACTTTTTTTTCCATCCTGCTAGCGCACCACTCCAGTGTGAAAGCCCTCGTGGCTTTCACACTGGAGACAAAGCAGCGGCACTTTCGGGTCGGTTTGTAGGCACTATTATTAGCGCAATAGCGCCTGCAAACCGCCCCAGTGTGAAAGGGCCCTTAGAGTACCACCAGGAGTATGTGTGTGACAGGGTGACAGTATGTAGTGAAGCACAATTGCCAGACAGTTGTCACTTCATGACAGGAATTGCCTTAAAGTGGTTATAAACCCACTTTGAAAAAAAAAAACAAAAAAAAACTGCAACACCTGCAAGACAAAGGCATAATAAGCTAGTATGCATAGCATAGCATACTAGCTCATTATGTAATACTCACCTGAGATCGAAGCCTTCGCTGCGGTGCTCGTACACACCTGCCGGCGACATCACTCCCGGGGGTTACTTCCGGGTATCGTGGCTCCGGCGCTGTGATTGGCCGGGGCCGCAATGACGTATACGCATATGTGCGTGGTAATGGCACACTCACCGAAGCAACGGCACATACGTGCCATTGTTTCAGTTTGTGTCAGTGCGCATGTGCTGATGACGTCGGCACATGCGAATACAGGGGATATCTCCTAAACCGTGCAGGTCTAGGAGATATCCTGGGTAGCTACAGGTAAGCCTAATTATAGGCCTACCTGTAGCACAAGTGGTCTGTAAGGGTTTACAACCACTTTAAAGGGTTAGTTCACCTTTACCAAAAAATGCCTAGACTGTTGATAAGGGGTGTCTGCAGATAAAACTAACTGTACAGCTCTGACTAAAGTTAAATAATGCCCTTGCTATAGGTGTAGTAGGCCATTTATGTACCTCATGATGTCTGACTGGAATGCTCCCAGGACGTTGCTAAGTGAGGCTTAGTCATTACTACTCATTTCCACCATCACAGGATAGAGCTCTCAAATGCTGAGCTCAGAGCTACTGCATCAGCGTAAAGAAAGAGCATGTGAGAGGGTTTAAATCAGAGAAAGAGCTCACGCCTGTGATGGTGGGGGTGAGTAGTAACGACTAGGCCTCACTTATTAACGTCCTGGGAGGTATGTAAATGGCCTACACTTATAGCAAGGTCATTATTTAACTTTGGTCAGAGCTGCAGAGTTTGTTTTTATCTACAGACGCCCCTTACTTGCATAGGAAGATTTTTTTTGTAAAGGTCAACCAACCCTTTAAGGCTTATTATGGCAGGATCAACAGGAAATATTTTGACAAAAGCTGCAGATTTTAAAAGACGGAAACAATTTTTTTTAAAATACAGTATATTACTGAGCTAATGCCTAGATTTTAGATCTAATTTTAGGACGGGTTCACATCTACACGTTGTGTGAACCCATTAAAGCTGAACTCCATAAAATAATCAAAAGTGCTCTTGCAGGGGGACCTTTACCAAAAACTGCCTATGCAGATAAGTGGAGTCTGTATATAAAAACAAACTGTGCAGCTCTGACTAAAGCTGAATAATACCCTTGCTAAAGATGTAGGCCATTCATGTACCTCACTCCCTTCTATTGTTTTATTCCATCCGCGGTGGTGCGAAAACCATTAAGTGAACAAAAAAAAAAAAAGTGCCCTTTGGATGTGCTTTTGTCCACCCCTCGAAGGGGTAGGGACTTACCCTGAACCCCCAGGGTGGAAGGCTCCTGACAGGGACAAGGTTTGGAACTTGGTCCACCTAGTCAAAAGGCCTGGCGGACCACTCTCTTTGTAGCCAGCCAAAGCTGACCACCGATTACCAGACATCTCAAGTCTCCCGCGAGGTGTGGGAGACTCCCGCATTTCTGCGGCGGCTCCCGCACACTCGCAAGCGCCTTCAATGGGCAGGGGCGCTATAGGATTGGTGTATTCAAGCTGCTTGCAGGACTTTTTGTGATGCCCTGCCAGCGCAGTGCCCCCAGTGTGAAAGCACTCGGGCTTTCACACTGGTTTTGCAGCTGAGGCTTTTTTCAGGCGATATTTTTAGCGCTAAAGCGCCTGAAAAATGCCTCCCGTGTGAAAGGGGTCAAAAGGTAAATTTTTTGGGAGGTACTTTCGAACAACATTCCTCAAGTCGTCAAATGTACTGATGAGAATTTCCTCACAATATTTATATGAACGTGTGCTTGAAAAATGACTAGTGTATGGCCAGCTTTGGAGCTCCTTCAGACAGGCGTCCAGGGGGTGGTAAAGTAGAAGTTTGAGCTGCGGTTTTACCATTCTCCCCCCACCCCGTCTACCTAGCTAAAACACAGATACTTGGCCGCTCAGGGCTGTACACGCAGCACGTTTGCCGCTATTCACGCAGCTGCGGTGTGCTGAATTTACATTTTTAGGATTAAAACACGTGGTCAGGTGATGACATATTGTCTCCTCACCCTTTCACACTGGGGCGGTTTGCAGGCGCTATTGCGCTAATAATAGCGCCTGCAAACCATCCCGAAATTGCCGCTGCTTTGTCTCCAGTGTGAAAGCCCCGAGGGCTTTCACACTGGAGCGGTGCGCTAGCAGGACGGGAAAAAAAGTCCTGCTAGCAGCATCTTCGGAGTGGAATATATACCGCTCCTGGCCATTGAAAACAATGGGACAGCGTGGCTATACCGCCGGCAAAGTGCCTCTGCAGAGGCGATTTGCGGTGGTTTTTAACCCTTTCTCGGCCACTAGCGGGGAGTAAAACCGTCCCGCTAGCGGCCGAATACCGACAGTAAAGCGCCGCTTACAATAGTGGCGCTTTACCGCCGACGCCGCCCCAGTGTGAAAGGGCCCTAACTTGCAGGCTACAAGTTTTGTTTATTATTATGCTATTTATACTGTTGGTTGTCTTTACATCCTCAGCAGCTTTGTTCCAGCTGTGTAACATCTTCTTGGTAATTACAGGAGTTCTCTTACGCTAAGTTTTGTGTATGTTTTTTTCATTAAAAGTGAAAAGCAACCCGCCACACATTGATTTTTAGGAGGTTGCTGCACATCAAAACAAGCCCTAAGAAGCCACAAACCCCAGGGCTTCTTCTAGGAAGCAGGCCCCAATATGGTAGAACTACAAGTACCAGCATGCCTCGCTAGACCCTTGGGGTGCTGCAGGGTTGCCCAGCAATCGTATTCGGTACTCCAACCCCCTTTCATGTTACCAAGTACAAAAGGTGGAAAGGCAATGGGGTGCTGTAACCCATAGCAACCAGAGCCAGGTTACTAAATGACAAAGCAGTAAAGGCAATGTATGCTGTAAGCCACGTCAGCCAGAGCCCAACTTTGTCTGCTGACAAGTTTGGCTCTGATTGGTTGCTAGGAACGAATAAACAATCGTTCTCTGAGTTGCCGGAAGCGCTGAGGGCCCTAACAGCACCTGTGCCTGTGTGCAAACTTTGCTCAGGCTGCAGACCGTCACATCTCCCCGCAAGGCCCATGCTCTGCATCAAATTAAAGCCAAAGAGTCCAGCTAATCTGAAGTGACGTGCCGCAGCAGATGGCTGTATGCAATGCTCTGCCCTTCATTACTAGAAGAGGGGGGGTGGGGTAAAAGTTGCAATGCTCTGCAGGTGTTTATACAAACAATAACAAGGAATGAGGAAACCCTGCAGGATTCTCACCGTGGCCCTGAGGGGGGCTGCGTAGTACATCAGATTTCGGAGCATGGTGCCAGCTGCCCCCCCTCCCCTCCTGGACACAGACAAAGCTGCCCCTGGGGGTAGAAGAGTACGCCTGGAAGTGTTGCTGGGGAGGGAAGGGCCTGAGTGTCATGGGAGGGACACATCCACACTTCCTGCTGCCGGGTGGAGTCCCACGTGTTCAGAGTTTGTATACGTGTGGAGGAGCATGGAGGGGGCTGTGTCCTCCCTGACAATTAGAACTTCCAGGGACGCTGTGCTGCTGTGACCTTCATGACAATACATCCCAGGGCTGCTTATATACTGCTTCCAATTCTGACATTTCTCTCATGCATGTAAAAATCTGCATTTTTTCTTTTTTTTTTGCTGGAAAATTACTTTACTATTTTTAACCAAGGCACTCTCTGCCTCTAGACTGTTGTCAGTTAGCATTGTTTCCTGCTATCTCTGTGGATTTGAACCTCTTAAGGACCGAGCCTCTTTTTGAGATTTATTGTTTACAAGTTAAAAACAGTTTTTTTTTTTTTGCTAGAAAATTACTTAAAACCCCCAAACATATATATTTTTTTATATATATATTTTATATATATATATATATTTTTTTTCTAACACCCTAGAGAATAAAATGGCGGTCGTTGCAATACTTTCTGTCACACCGTATTTGCGCAGCGGTCTTATAAGCGCACTTTTTTTTTAAAATACATTTTTTTGTTTAAAAAATAAGACAACAGTAAAGTTAGCCCAATTTTTTTAATAAATTGTGAAAGATAATGTTACGCCGAGTAAACCCAACCCAACATGTCAGGCTTCAAAATTGCGCCCGCTCGTGCAGTGGCGACAAATTTTTACCCTTAAAAATCTCCATAGGCGATGTTTAAAAAATTCTACAGGTTGTATGTTTTGAGTTACAGAGGAGGTCAAGGGCTAGACTTATTGCTCTCGCTCTACTGATCGCGGCGATACCTCACATGTTTGGTTTGAACATCGTTTTAATATGCGGGGCGCTACTCACGTATGCGTTCGCTTCTGCACGCGAGCTCGGCAGGACGGGGCGCGTTTAAAAATTTTTTTTTTTCTTATTTATTTTACCTTTTATTTTTACACTGTTCTTTAAAAAAAATGGTGTCACTTTTATTCCTATTACAAGGAATGTAAACATCCCTTGTAATAGAAAAAAAGCATGACAGGACCTCTTAAATATGAGATTTGGGGTCAAAAAGTCCTCAGATCTCATATTTACACTAAAATGCAATAAAAATAAAAAATGTTGTGATTTAAAGAAAAAAAAAAAGGCCCTTTAAGAGCTATGGGCGGAAGTGATGTTTTGACGTCGCTTCCGCCCTGCAATGATATGGATCCTCGTCCTTATCCAGAAAGGACAAGGATCCGATCACCTCCGCCACTGCTGAGGGCTTTGGTAAGCGGCGGAGGGCACCAGAGCGCGGCGGGAGGGGGTGCCCCTCTCCCGCCGCTGATAAAAGAGATCTTGCGGCGAATCCGCCACAGAGACCACTATTATCTTAAACCGAACCGCCAGCCGAAGAAGAGGATACTGGGGTTATGGCAGCTAGCTGCTGCCATAACAACGATATTCCTCTTCAAGGTTAGGATGTATATCGGTGTGCGGTGGTCCGGAAGTGGTTAAGCAGAGCCCATGGAGAATAAAATGGTTGTTGCTGCAATTTTTTATGTCATAAGATATTTGCGCAGCGTTTTTTTTTTTTTCTAAACGCAAATTTTTGGAAAAAATACACTTTAACTACTTCTCGCCCATAAGACGTCCATGGACATCCTCGGGTTTCAGTAGTTCTAACAAGATGATGCCTGGGAGGCTGGGAGCGATGCGGCAATGGCTGCCCTGAACGGAGAGAGAAGAACTGACATCATTCCTCTCTCTCTGTAACCCTGGAGGGATAAGTAGTTAGTAGAGAAGCACCGAAATATCGGCAAGGTGCCGATAATGGCACCAAAAACGCACCACAATTTTACTGCGATTAGTGGCAGATTTTACTGCGATATTACCATGTGCTAATGGTGTGTTTTTCATAGGTCATGTGACTCAAAAACCGTACCAAAAACTTAACATGGGTGTGTTAATGATGCGTTCTTGCTGCGTTTTCAATGCATTTGAACTAGGAGGTGCGTTTTCTGTGTATGTGTTTTTTTTTAACTGACCAAAAATGCGCCAAACTGGGTTTTTAACACCACAATGGAAGCCCAATGGACCAGTGTGCAGACATACATAGAATGGGTGAAAATAGATTCATATTCATTTAAAGTGATGTAAAAGCGGAACTTCAGTCATTTTTTCATCTTTCCATCTATTAAATCTTCTTCCCTTGTTGTTTTAACTTTGGATAGTAAAACTTTTTTTTTCTGCCAGTAAAAAAAATACCTTCTACAGCCCACTTCCTGTTTCTTGTCTGGTAAAAAGTCTGGGCTTATAACATCATGCACAGCTCTCTCTCTCACTCTCATGAGAGTTTGCCAGGAAGGGAGGGGGGAGTCATAAGAGGTCCAATGAGAACTGCAGAGCTGGAGGTGTGCCTCTATGTGTCTGTGTAAATCCAGGAAGTGAACAGGCAGCAGCTTCAGCTGCCCACAGTTAAAATGGATGCAGCCAGACTCAGTGGAAGGAGATTTCTGCAGCACATTTGGCAAGTACAGAATCACAGTATATATACAATAATATGCAAAGTGGTTGGAGGGAAGCTTCAGAATGGCAAAGATGTTTTTATTACAAATTATGTGAGCAGACTGCAGTTCCTCTTTAACCACTTCCCATCCCGCGTATAGTAATATGACAGCTGCAAGGTGGCTCTCTCATCGTCATATGACGTCCTCAGCTTCCCGGTGTCTTGCCGAGAAAGTTCTCCGGCGGATAAGGACCCCCCTGTACTGCGCAAGCGCTGCGCTTGCGCAGTACGAATGTCTAGGAGCCGCCGAAAATAGCCGAAGCTGAAAAGTTCAATCAGCTGTACACGGCGCCTGCGCCCTAGGTCCAGGTTCAAGCCCCACCATCCAAGTGGACCGAGAGGGAGAATAAAAAAGTGCCGAGCGCAGCGAGGCCGTGCCCGAAGCGTGGCGAGCGAAGCGAGCCCGCGAGGGGTCCTCTTACAGGCACCATGTACAGCTGATTTCTTCTGTATTTCGCTTCGGCTATTTCCGCCGGCTCCTACTGCGCAGGCGCTGCGCAGTTGAGGGGGGTCCTTATCCGCCGAGAGGAACTTTCTCGGCAGAACACCGGCCGTCTAGGGGGTGCGCGCGCCCACCGCATCACTCGGGAGCCGATGCGCGATGAATTGGGATATTTATTATAGCAAAAAATATTGTGTTTTTTTCAAAATTGACGCTTATGTCATTTGATGGTGATCAAATAACACCAAAAGAAAGCTCTATTTGTGGGAAAAAAATGATCATATGTGTACAGTGTTGCATGACCGCACAATTGTCCTTCAAAATGTTACAGCGCTGAAAGCTGAAAATTGGTCTGGGCAGGAAGGGGGTGAAAATGCCCATTATTGAAGTGGTTAATTAAATAGTCAAATATAATAAAATTATATATAAAAATATAAATGTTTTTTAAAAACTGTCATTTTCGGTTTTCGGCCAAGTGCATCCTGCATTTTCGGTTTCGGCACCAAAATTTCCATTCGGTGCACCTCTAGTAGATAGTGCCTTCCGGTTCCGCCTCTTTGTTTACTTGGTTGCCAGCGGCCAGAAAAGCAGCCGATCAGACAGATCAGACCGGCAGCATGGGAGGCTAGAGGAGAGATCTCTCCATAGAGACCTGTCATGGCCCATGCTGTCACAAGGGATGTTGCTCATTCTTTGTGATAGCAATAAAGTTAATCCAAAAAAAAAAAAAATTTGTAGAAAATAAATTATAATAATAAAAAAAATTAAAAATTCAAAACGCCCCCCGTTCCACCGTACTTAAGCGCAAATGCAAATGTTCTCCCACACACATATGTAAATGGCGATCACATCGCACATATGAGGTATTGTCGCGAACGTCAGAGCGAGAGCAATAATTCTAGCACCAGACCTCCTGTGCAACTCTAAACCGGTAACCTGTACCTGCGTTTAAAGCATTGACTATGGAGAATTTTAGGCACTGTAGTTTGCCGCTATTCCACGGGCAGACACAATTTTAAAGCGTGACATGTTAGGTATCTATTTACTCGTTGTAACATCATATTTAACATCTACATAAAAATTCGGTTAACTCGAGTGTTTTTTTTTTTTTTTTTTTTATTTATGAAAGTGTTTTTTTTCCCCAAAAAATTGCATTTGAAAAACCGCTGCGCAAATACCGAAAAAAAAAAAAAAAAAATTGCAACAAACAAATGAATTTTAGTGAACACAAACACGATGCCACTGGCACATGCGCACTGTGCTTTCAATGAACGGTGTGGCATCCATAGAGGGAGCCGCGCCATGGGAGTGACATCATCGTGGCTCGGCCAGTCAAACAGCCACAGCCCGCGAACCTGGAAGGAAGGCCGGGTAAAGATGGAGGCCCCCGAGGAGCCGTGACAGCACTCCGCTGGAGGGCTTTGTTTTCAGGTAAGCCTTTCATAATGTGCTAGTATGCAATGCATACTAGCACATTATGCTCTTAACTTGCAGGGGGAAGATTTTTTTTGTAGGGATGCACTGAAATTTCAGCCACCGAAACATATCGGCCAAAAATGGCCTTTTGCGGCAATTTGCCGAAAGAGAAAAATGGCCGATAATGGAGCCAAAAATGGGGCGGGGGGCGGGGCCCATCCGCCCCTGGTGCCGCCCGCCCCTGGTGCCGCCCATTACGGGGTGTCCTATAGCGCAGAAGAGAGAGGAGAGCCGCCGCTGCCACCGCCTGGTTGATTAGAGCGCCGGGAACATAACAGCTTTCATTTCAATAGCTGTGTGTTCCCCGCCGCACGCCATCACATACAGCCCCTCCCCCTTGTCCGGGGAACTTTGATAGACAGATCACCCGTCCCAGGATTGGACGGGTGATGTGTCTATCAAAGTGCACGGACAAAAGAGGAGGGACTGTATGTGAGGGGGCGTGGCGGGGAACACACAGCTATTGAAATGAAAGCTGTTATGTTCCCGGCACTCTAATCAACCAGGCAGCGGCGGCGGCGCTCCTCCCTCTCTTCCTCTGCACAGGCTGGCTAACTGGCTGCACTGGGGACACAGGCTGGCTGCACTGGGGACACAGGCTGGCTAACTGGCTGCACTGGGGACACAGGCTGGCTGGCTGGCTGCACTGGGGACACAGGCTGGCTGGCTGCACTGGGGACACAGGCAGGCTGGCTGCACTGGGGACACAGGCTGGCTAACTGGCTGCACTGGGGACACAGACTGGCTAACTGGCTGCACTGGGGACACAGGCTGGCTAACTGGCTGCACTGGGGACACAGGCTGGCTAGCTAGCTGCACTGGGGACACAGGCTGGCTAACTGGCTGCACTGGGGACACAGGCTGGCTAACTGGCTGCACTGGGGACACAGGCTGGCTAACTGGCTGGCTGCACTGGGAACACAGGGTGGCTGGCTGCACTTGGGACACAGGCAGGCTAGCTGGCTGCACTGGGGACACAGGCAGGCTGGCTGCACTGGGGACACAGGCTGGCTAACTGGCTGCTCTGGGGACACAGGCTGGCTAACTGGCTGCACTGGGGACACAGGCTGGCTAACTGGCTGCACTGGGGACACAGGCTGGCTAACTGGCTGCACTGGGGACACAGGCTGGCTAACTGGCTGCTCTGGGGACACAGGCTGGCTAACTGGCTGCACTGGGGACACAGGCTGGCTAACTGGCTGCACTGGGGACACAGGCTGGCTAACTGGCTGCACTGGGGACACAGGCTGGCTAACTGGCTGCACTGGGGACACAGGCTGGCTAACTGGCTGCACTGGGGACACAGGCTGGCTAACTGGCTGCACTGGGGACACCGGCTGGCTAACTGGCTGCACTGGGGACACAGGCTGGCTGGCTGCATTGGGGACACAGGCTGGCTGGCTGCATTGGGGACACAGGCTGGCTGGCTGCACTGGGGACACAGGCCGGCTGCACGGGGGACACAGGCAGGCTGCATCTGACGGGCACTGGTGAGGCTACATTGATCTCTTGTATCATATCTGCAGTCTCTGACTATCTCCTGTACAATGTCCGCAGTCTCTGACCATCTCCTGTACCATGTCCCCAGTCTCTGACCATCTCCTGTACCATGTCCCCAGTCTCTGACCATCTCCTGTACCATGTCCCCAGTCTCTGACCATCTCCTGTACCATGTCCCCAGTCTCTGACCATCTCCTGTACCATGTCCCCAGTCTCTGACCATCTCCTGTACCATGTCCCCAGTCTCTGACCATCTCCTGTACCATGTCCCCAGTGTCTGACCATCTCCTGTACCATGTCCCAAGTCTCTGACCATCTCCTGTACCATGTCCTCAGTCTCTGACCATCTCCTGTACCATGTCCTCAGTCTCTGACCATCTCCTGTACCATGTCCTCAGTCTCTGACCATCTCCTGTACCATGTCCTCAGTCTCTGACCATCTCCTGTACCATGTCCCCAGTCTCTGACCATCTCCTGTACCATGTCCTCAGTCTCTGACCATCTCCTGTACCATGTCCCCAGTCTCTGATCATCTCCTGTACCATGTCCCCAGTCTCTGACCATCTCCTGTACCATGTCCTCAGTCTCTGACCATCTCCTGTACCATGTCCCCAGTCTCTGACCATCTCCTGTACCATGTCCCCAGTCTCTGACCATCTCCTGTACCATGTCCTCAGTCTCTGATCATCTCCTGTACCATGTCCTCAGTCTCTGACCATCTCCTGTACCATGTCCCCAGTCTCTGACCATCTCCTGTACCATGTCCTCAGTCTCTGACCATCTCCTGTACCATGTCCCCAGTCTCTGACCATCTCCTGTACCATGTCCTCAGTCTCTGACCATCTCCTGTACCACGTCCCCAGTCTCTGATCATCTCCTGTACCATGTCCCCAGTCTCTGACCATCTCCTGTACCATGTCCTCAGTCTCTGACCATCTCCTGTACCATGTCCCCCCTCTCTGACCATCTCCTGTACCATGTCCTCAGTCTCTGACCATCTCCTGTACCATGTCCCCAGTCTCTGATCATCTCCTGTACCATGTCCCCAGTCTCTGATCATCTCCTGTACCATGTCCCCAGTCTCTGACCATCTCCTGTACCATGTCCTCAGTCTCTGACCATCTCCTGTACCATGTCCCCAGTCTCTGATCATCTCCCGTACCATCTCTGCAGTCTCCGACCATCTCCTGTATAAAAATATTTTAAAAATAATAGGTTTTGGTGTCGGTCATTTTCGGTATCGGTTTCGGTTTTTGGCCTAGTGTATTTTTCATTTTCGGTATTGGTTTCGGCACCAAAAAACCCATTCGGTGCACCCCTATTTTTTGTTTTCTTTTTTGTGGTTTACTACTGCTTTGATGAGATTTGGCAGCTGAAAAGAACAGTACTAGGATCTTGGTTGTAGCCGAAACCATGATCCCAGTATAACCACCTCAATACGAGGCGGTATATATACGTGAATACACGTTATTGAGGTGGTTAAAGAAAAAAAACTGTATTACAAATTATTTTCTGGGTATACAAAAGAAACAGATCAGCCTAGAGGCTCATTTAGATGCATGCATGTGCATGTTCTTTTGGGGGTTTTTTTATTATTCAGTGTTAGGCAGGTGTGTTGTCATGCATCAATGCGCGTTTCCTTTTTGCATTAATATGTGTTAAGCTACATATTTGCGGCGCATTTCCGAAAAGCACAGAAAACCACGCTTTTTCGCAATTGAAAATGCAGAGATGCGGAACTAAAGTTGAAAAATAAAAAATTGCGAGTGGGCATGCTTTTTATTGAAGAAGAGACATGCAATGCTTCTTCTGCATCAAATGCACTTACCTGCCTGTTCATTTGTACATCCCTTGTAGAATGTACACTGAGCTGTGCATGCGCAGTTCAGTTTACATCTCGGCATACTGCCTCTTTGCTGGGATGACCACGCTCCTGCACATGCGCAAGAGTGACATCATCCCGTGACAGCCAATCAGTTCAGCTGAGGACCAGCACCCAGAAGAAAACTCACCTCCACCTTCCAGCCATACGGCGGTTACATTCTTTTTCCGGCTGCTGTCATCTTCTCCACAACTTCTTCCAGGTGTTGGGTTTTTTGCCTCTTGATTGGCCGATGGGTGAATGATAAAAGAAAAATAAAGGGATCTACAAACCCCTTCCTCCTGCGCACCCTGGAAAATTACTAAACAGTGTAATCAACGCTGTATCCTGGCCTAGGCTGACAAGGCCCAGGCCTAGGGCAGCGCGGAAAGAGTCCCCGCTGGCTTGCATTACACTGTTAGTGTAGTGCCAGTCTTATGGGGCGGGCTGGGCTGAGAGGCAAATTAGTCTAGCGCTCCCATAAAGCAGCCGCACTACTTCCGGTATGCAACAGGAAGGGGTGGGTCATATTTGAATTAGAGGGTGCACGGGTTTAGTCAGGCCTAGGGTAGAAGAAAACCTAAATACACCACTGAGTGTAATACAATACAATGTAAAAAGTGAAGCAGCAGGTAGTAAAGCTCAAAGGCTTCAAATATATAAAGAAAACAACTGTGATTCCATACTGTGCTAAACAATAAAAAATGTGTTTACAAAAATAATATGTTTCGAAAGTAACATACACAAAAAGGTAAGTAAATCAATGAAAAAACTCCAATAATCCCCCACCAAGTGCAAATATTCCTGCATCAGAGGTCATGTGACCCCACATGACCCCTGATGATGTCAGACGCTGCTGACGAAACGCGTTTGCTCCTGTGATACGTGTTATGTCACTTCCTCCACCAGTTGGAATGCAGGTGGAATGTGGACGGCGTCCCTGCCATTTTTAAACATGCTTTTTAACGTTACTGCACTATGAGGAGCTTCTGTTTTCTTCTTTTTGGTTGACATACCATTTCTATTCGGGGAACATATTTGCCTTGAGCTGCTGTCTCTGGATCCTTGGCCGTTTGCTGTTTTTGACTACCTGTCATTGGTGTCGATTCCATCCAGTGAGTAGGATACTTACCTAGTAGCTGGTGAAAGGAGACGCACTTTTCTTTGGAGACACCGTTGTATTTTCATCGTCACGTTTGATGAACTAGCAAATATATTTGCACTTGATGGTGGATTATTGGACTTTATTCATTCATTTACTTACCTGTTTGTGTATGTTACTTTTAAAACATATTATTTTTGTAAAGACATTTTTTATTGTTAAGCGCGGTATGGATGGGGGAATGATGTCATTCCATGCATGCACACAGGAGTCAGACATTCTGGCACAACCAGAGTGTCCCGGGAAGGCACACTGAGCAGCGCAGCTCACCGGTACACCTGTCAAACGCGAGATCAAAGCAGTGCAATGAGTATGTGATGCGGTAGCGCGGCATTTACAGGGTTGAATCAAACTGTTGGAGAAGAGGCGATATAATGACTGCTCTTCACCCGTCAAATGCCCTCTGAAAAGCGATCCGGGTGCAGATTGCTCTTCAGAGGGCACCACAAGCATGAAAAAACCCTTTCTGGGCTTCTCGTTTAATATTTACCTGAAATTTTTTTCACCTGTCTTTTACAATGTATTTTCTTGCAATTCCATATTGCCATAATAGACTTTCACATACAGACGTCTAGGTTCTTTGCTTAGGGGCTGCCTCCCAGGCTGAGGCACCATTCCATTCTTTGTACACTTGGGAGCGCGGTATATATGAGCGCTTCCATGTACCCACATGTTATGCGCATGCATTTTAGAGTTGTATTTTGTGATGCATGGCTGGAAATGACGCAGGTTCAGTTTTTCATGCATTAGGTTGAAGCTCCCAGCCCATTAAAAATGAATTGGCTGCCTTTGCGCTGCTCATTATGAAAAGCATGTGTGTGTGCCCTAGGAAGGGGTTCCTGTGCTCTGATCTGCTGCAGTAACTTCTACCACGTTGCTGCATGGCACATTAACCACTTGCTTACTGGGCACTTAAACCCCCCTCCTGCCCAGACCAATTTTCAGCTTTCAGCGCTGTCACACTTTGATTGACAATTGCGCGGTCATACAACACTGTACACAAATTAAGTTTTTAGCATTTTTTTTTCACAAAAATAGAGCTTTCTTTTGGTGGTATTTAATCACAGCTGGGTTTTTATTTTTTGCTAAACAAACAAAAAAAGATGGAAAATATTGAAAAAAAAAAATCATGTTTCATAGTTTGTTATAAACTTTTGGATTTTTTGGAATTTTTCTCCTTCATTGATATGCACTGATAGGCTGCACTGATGGGCACAGATAAAGCAGCACTGATGGGAACAGATAAGGCGGCACTGATGGCCACTGATAAGATGGCCCTGATGGGTGGCACTGATGGGCACTGATAGGTGTTACTGATAGGTACCACTGACAGGTGGCACTGATGGGCACTGGTAGGTGACACTAATGGGTACTGGTAGGTGACACTGATGGGCACTGGTAGGTGACACTGATGGGCAGCACTGATAGGTGGCACTGTGAGCAGTGATAGGTGGCACTGTGGGCACTGATGGGTGGCACTGTGGGCACTGGTAGGGGGCGCTGGTGGGCACTGAAAGGCGGCACTGTTGTGCACTGGTAGGTGGCACTGGCAGGTGGCACAGGTGAGCACAGATGAGCTGGCGGGAGCTCTCCTTGATCGGGACCAATGTACCTCTGAGGAGAAAAAAAAGCCGATTACCGGCTCTGTTTTCATCACATGATCAGCTGTCATTGGCTGACAGCTGATCACGTGGTAAGGGGTCGGGATCGAGATTTACTGATCACAGAGCGCGCCGCGCGCGCCCTGCAGGGGGCACGCAGGCCGCTCGGGCACGGGAGGATGTCAATAGACGTACTCCCGGCAAAGTAGGTCTGCGATGTAGCCGTCATTCAGCTATAGTGCAGATCTGAAGCAGTTAAAGTGTTACTAATCCCACAACAGTGTTGCCTTATGAGGAATTTATGCGTAATCTCCATTAGCAACTGGGAATATTTGTGTATATATATATATATATATATATATATACACATATATAGTTTAGAATAAGAAATAAGATTAGTGTGTATGTAATATTGTTGTTAGTAACTTAGCTAGATGCAAATATATGACAGGCTTTGCCTGAGAAGATCTAATTCATTTAACAGTTCCTTTTGACTTGCAAGGTGGTTAGGTGGGGATGTGTTATGGAAGACGCTCTGCTATTTACCTGTTGTGAATTATTATTATTATTATTATTATTATTATACAGGATTTATATAGCGCCAACAGTTTACGTAGTGCTTTACAACTTGAGGGTAGACAGTATAAATACAATACACTTTAATACAGTAGGAATCAGAGGGCCCTGCTCCTTAGAGCTTACAATCTAAGAGGGAAGGTCAAGAGATGCAAGAGATAATAACTGTGGGTGATGTGCTGATTGAGAAGATAAATGTACAGTTGTTAGGTGGGGGCCAGATAGGCTTCTCTGAAGAGATGAGTTTTCAAGGATCATCTGAAAGTGGATAAAGTAGGAGAAAATCGGGGTAGAGCATTCCAGAGGATGGGAGATGCTCTGGAGAAGTTATGAAGGCGAGCATGAAATGAGGTGACAAGGGAGTTTGAGAGCAGGAGGTCTTGGGAAGAGCGAAGAGAACGATTAGGTTGGTATTTTGAGACTAGTTTAGAGATGTAGCTGGGGCAAATAGGGGTGTGGCCTGACACAGCATGGAGTAGGACGTGCAAGCCCTGAGCTCCGTCTATTAGTCCTGATCTAATTCATCCTTTACTCTGCAATACCTGCCATCCACTGGACAGACCTTCCTGGGGACATCCACTATCCCCTCCACTGACTGTACAGGTGACCGGACCAGCGGCGGCCCGAGCGGAGCGGCGATCCCCCGCACGGCGGCCGCATTTAGGCAAGTCCGCGGCTTCGGCCTAGTCACGGAGGCCCGCGCCCATCTTGGTACACCCGGCCTGTGATTTATCCTCGCCCTGCTGCTTCTGTATTCACCCGAGCGACCTTCCTGGGGACCCTCAGCGCACCTCGCCCAACCTTTACAGGCCTCCAGATGCACGGCAGTTCAGACGGAGAGACGGCCGCATTCAGGCAAGTCCGAGGCTTTGGCCTACCCACGGAGGTCCGCGGCCATCTTGGTCCACCATAGCACCTGGCCTGTACTACATGACTACTCTCCTGTCCGCAGGATTCCACTGGGAGACCTTATCGGGGACCTTTCATACACCCCACCTCATCGTGGATCTCCAGACATCCTGTAACCCAAAGGAGCGGCAGTAGCATTTAGGAAAATCCTACCGTTGGAGATCCACGACCATCTTGGAGGTATATAGGACAAGGCCAGCGCTGTCTTCTGTCCCGCAGATTACCAGATCTACCTACACAGAACTGAAAACCCACTAAGTGACTCCCTGGACTCCCTCGGTATGTCGCCAACAAAATCGCAGAAAGCAGCGGCGGCGAAACTCGAGCAGTACCGCCGACAAGACAAGGATGATATGGAGGAAGAAGGCGTCCCTGAGAAAGCAGGAGGGGGGGAAACGAACGGCAGGCGATACTGACAGATTACTTGAAGCAATCACTTTCTGCAGAACTTCCCTCATGGCACAAATTGAGGAGGTAAAGATGGATATTTCCCTCATCAGGCAAGACTTCCAAAAACTCAGGGACCGGGTGAAGGGAGCTGAGACCAGGCTGAGCACAGTGGAGGACGCCATTCCACCCTTACAAGCCTCCTCAGACCGCGTGCAACAGCAAATACGCCAACTCCTCACCAAACAAGATGATATGGAGAATAGGCTGAGAAGGTGTAATTTGCGCCTTATAGGCCTACCAGAGGGGACTGAAGGCAAGGACACTACCACGTTCTTGGAACAACTCCTAATCAACACCTATGGGAGAGAAGCCTTTTCCCCCATGTTTGCGGTGGAGCGGGCACATCGCATGCCAGCCAGACCCCCCCCCCCACAGGGAGCGCCCCCCCGCACATTCATAGCCAAACTCCTCAACTACAAAGACCGAGACACAGCCCTGCGGATGGCGAGGGAGAAAGGAAACATCCCAGTAGGGAATGTTAAAGTCGCTATTTTCCCAGATTTTTCAGTGGAGGTGCAACGCCGTTGTCAGAGCTTTATGGAGGCCAAGCGCAGGCTGAGGAACCTACATTACAAGTACTCCATGCTCTCTCCTGCCCGCCTCAGAATAGAACATGACGGCCGTGCAGTCTTCTTTGAGGATCCGGAAGAAGTGATTACCTGGCTGGAGCACCGTGCTAACCCTGAAAGAGCTGAATGACCAAGTTCCAGTTATAAAGCTATAACTAATTTTGCCCAACCTCAACTTTTCTCCGAAGTCGCATTGTCCCCTGCAGTCGCATGGAACCTCATTTGAAACCACCCATTTCTGGACGTGGAACGTTTTGTACCACACATAGTAAGATCCTGAATGTGTTAGGGGATCATCTACACACCAGCGCGGGTACAAGACACAAACCCTAGATATTTACTATACAGGAGTCCAATTACTCTTCGGAGCTCCGGGGAAGCAGAAGACTTTACCCCACACACCACTGGGAAGCAGTATCATGTTCACTGGAGTCTTCTCTGGAGCACGTTAGCTGCCTTCAACGGGAAACAAGAAGATCGAATAACTATAACATACCTTGTATTACTGATATGGGGGATATCCCTTGGCCTACTCAGACCCCAGAGATTCAGCCAGATACACTACATCTTCTATACAACCTGGAAGATTAAATGTTTCCCAGTTGGACACAAGTTAAGGGAATACGCCCGCACCAGTTTGAGAAAGTGCAGGGCAGGGAGGGGGGAGGGAGTTAATTTGTTTAAAGTTTTGTTGAAATTGTTTGTGCATACTAACCACAGAAAACAAGTAACATTTCGAAAGTCATGTTCATGTGAGTGTTCATATATGTTGTGTGATACAGTATTGATGCATCCATGTCTGAATATTAGGAACCTAAGTGCCTCACGCACAAAGAGAAAATCGCCTAATATCACTGTGTCATTAGATTTCAAAAAGTTCTACCCATGGCATCTCTAAAATTTCTTACGTGGAATGTGAGGGGCATGCGCGAGAAAATTAAGCGTGCAGCAGTCTTCACATTCCTCAAGAAACAGCGTGCCGATGTGATAGCCTTGGTTGAAACACATGTTGAGGGGAGCATCCAGATGGCACTCCGCCGCCCATGGGTTGGGTGGGCGTATCATTCTACCCACACATCCCATGCCAGGGGAGTCTCAATCTTGATAGCTAAATCTGTACATTTCGAGTTATGTGAACTATCTACTGATCCACAAGGCCGATACGTATTTCTCCTGGCTAAATTACATGAGGAACCCCTACTCATACTGGCCTTTTATGTGCCACCCCCATTTAACATCACCATAATTAAAGAGGGACTGTCGTTCATGGCTCGCCACCCTGCAATATCTGCAGTCTGGTTGGGTGACTTTAATACCACATTAAATCCAACCTTGGACAGGCTACAACCGACTTTACCCACCTTGACTGCTCCCAACGAAACTAGGTTCTACAAGATCCTCTCCACCTTTCATTTAACAGACACATGGCGCCACAAGTTCCCACAAACGAGATCGTACTCATGTTTCTCATCCTCTCATAACTCCATGTCCCGCATAGACTTCATACTCATTTCCCACAGACTGACACCGCGACTACTAGAGGCTGCGTTTTGCCCCAGAATACTTTCGGATCATAGTCCCTACTGAATTACATTAAGCATTACCATAGCCAAACCACCACGATCCTGGCGTTTGAACCCATTTTGGCTATCTCTCCTACCGGAGGATGATGAGCTTGCAAATAAGTGGAGATTATATTTCGCGCAGAATGACAAGTCAGCATCACCCTCCGTAGTACGGGACTCCTTTAAGCTTTTCGCTCACTCAATGTTAATTACTGATATCAATAAAATTAAGGCAGATTTGTTCAACGTAAAAAAAAAGAGATGTAGCTGGGGGGCCAGGTTGTGGATGGCTTTGTAAGTTATAGTTAGTATCTTGAATTTAATTCAGTGACTGAGTGGCAGCCAATGGAGGGATTGGCAGAGGGGTATATCAGACACTGAGTGGTTTGTGAGGTGGATGAGCCTGGCAGCAGCGTTCATGATGGACTGAAGGGGGGATAGCCTATTTAGAGATAAACCAATGAGGAGGGAGTTGCAGTAGTCGAGGCGGGAGATGACCAGGGAGTGGATTAGAAGCTTTGTGGTGACATTTGTGGTGACATTGGTTAGGAAGGGGCGTATCTTGGAGATGTTGCAGAGGTTGAGGCGGCAAGTTTTGGATAGTGATAGAATGTGGGGCCGAAAGGTTAGTTCAGAGTCCAGGATTACACCTAGGACCTTGGCGTGGGGGGATGGGTTGATAGTTGAACCGTTGATATTGACAGGGAGATCAGGGGAAGTAGCACCTGAGGGAGGAAATATCATGAGTTCGGTTTTGGATAGGTTGAGTTTGAGGAAGTGATGTGACATCCAGGCAGATATGTCTGCCTGGATGTCTGCCTGGATATGTCTGCTAGTAAGTTGGTAATGCGTGAGGAGACAGATGGAGAGAGCTGGGGGGTGGAGAGATAGATTTGGGTGTCATCAGCGTAGAGATGATATTTAAAGCCGTGGGAGGCAATCAACTGACCCAAGGAGGTCGTGTAGATTGAGAAAAGGAGAGGTCCAAGAACAGAACCTTGGGGGACCTCAACGGAGAAAGGAAGAGGAGAGGAGGATGGAGAGTTGTAATTGACACTGAAGGAGCGGTGGGATAGGTAGGATGAGAACCAGCGAAGAGTACAGTCACGGAGACCAAAGGAGTGGAGTTTATTGAGGAGGAGGGGGTGGTCCACTGTGTCAAAGGCAGCAGAGAGATCCAGGAGAAGTACAGAATAGTGCCCACTGGTTTTGGCCGTTAGTACATCATTTGAGAGTTTAAGGAGAGCAGTTTCCGTGGAGTGTTGGGGGCGAAATCCAGACTGAAGGGGATCAAGAAGTTTATTCATGGTCAGATGGTCGCTTAGTCGGTTGTAGACCAGTCTTTCAAGAAGTTTGGAGGAGAAAATGAGTAAGAAGATGGGACGTAGGTAGTTAAGATTGGTGGGGTCCAGTGAGGGCTTTTTAGGTATGGGGGTGACTAGTGTATGTTTTAGAGAGTTTGGGAAGATGCCACTACAGAGGAAGAGGTTGAAAATGTGAGTTAGAGAGTGTATAATTGAGTCAGAGGGTGAGTGTAGCATTTGCGAGGGAGCAGGATCGAGGGGCAGGTGGTTAGATGAGTGTTAGATAAAAGTTTAGGAACCTCATTAATAGTGGCAGGGTTGAATGAGGGAAGTAATGATTGTATCTGTGGACATGGGGTGTGGATTGTATCTGTGGACATGGGGTGTTGATTGTATCTGTGGACATGGGGTGTTGATTGTATCTGTGGACATGGGGTGTTGAATTAAAATGCAAGGAAGAGATACCATCTGAGTTGAATACTGTAGTGTAGACTTGATAGGGCCAAATTCATTAGCTAAGATAAAGGCTTTGCAGTCCTATTTGTTAACCAACTATTTATCCATTTCAAAGGGTGTTTGATATGCTTAGACTATTTCTTTGATCTGTTCAGGACTGGACAATTTACCCCGGCTATGACCATGCATAGTTCAGTGTTGCCAACCCCAGGAAGTGAAATTTACTGGCAGGATGCCAAAATTTACAAACAGCACCAATTTTTTTTTTTTTTTTTACTGCCAAAAAACATGGAAATTACTGGCACAGCCGCATTTTTTACTGACCCTGCAAAAAACATACCTTAAATTACTGAATACTTTGAAGTGCAAAGGAAGGGATCAGGGTCCATAAAGAGTACCTGCCACCACCTATTACTGTCACAAACAATGTTTACATTCCTTGTGACAGCAATAAAGGTGATCAAATTATTATTTTTTTTTTTAAACACAATTTATTAATATAAAAATAAATAAAATAAATAAGAAAAAAAAAATTTTTTAAAGCGCCCCCGTCCCCGCGAGCTCTCGCAGCAAAGAAAACGCATACGGAAGTCGCGTCCTCATATGTAAACGGTGTTCAAATCACACATGTGAGGTATCGCAGCTATTGTCAGAGCGAGAGCAATAATTCTACCACTAGACCTCCTCTGTAACTCTAACCTGGTAACCGTAAAAAAAATTTAAAGCGTCGCCTATGCAGATTTTTAGGTACCGTAATTTGTCGCAATTATAAAGCGTAACATGTTTGGTATTTATTTACTCGGCGTAACATCATCTTTCACATTATACAAAAAAATTGGGCTAACTTTACTGTTTGGTTTTTTTTTAATTCATGAATGTGTCCCTTTTCCCAAAAAGTTGCATTTAAAACACAGGTGCACAAATACCGTGTGACATAAAATATTGCAAGAATCGCCATTTTATTCTCTAGATTCTCTGCTAAAAAATATATAGATATAATGTTTGGGAGCTCTAAGTAATTTAAAAAATACGTATTTTAACTTGTAAACACCAAATGTCAAACATAGGCTTAGTCATGAAAGGGTTAAATATAATAAACAGGTAACAACAGTAAAATCAGTCTGTATATGCAGTAAAACATGCTTGTTATACTCACTGTGGAACCTAAGGGGTTAATCCTCTGCATTGTGTAAAAAGACTGTTTGATTCTACCCTTCTTCCACTGCCCCCAATATACAGTATTTCCTGATAGTACAGCGCTAGGGGAGGGTGCATGTGACCAGCACAGGGCCAATCAGCACTGTCCAGACAGAGGGTCAGGGGAACTGCATCCTAATAGTACAGTCAGTGCAGTATGAAAACTCCTCCTACAAGCTTTAGCCAGATACTGATAGAAGTCACAAGCCTGCTCTAAATACTGATGAGGAAAGGAATTTAGCAGTTTATAATTACTAAAATAATTGCATTTCCATGTTCTGTGTACTGTGGGAGACCAGATCTAGTGAATACAGGGTCCTGGGTTTATTAACAAGTGGCCGTTCACTGCAGAACGTGGTACGGGGACACCCGCGTTCTGTGCGCGTTTCCCCACACCGCGCTCGAAGCTCACTGTATTTGCATTCTGCAGGTGGTGTCAATGTTATGTCAACAACACCACCCAAGCGTAAGTCACAAACGCAGTGCGTTTGCCTGCACCAGATCGCATTGGTGCAGAAGTACCACGTGATCTGGTTGTAGCGCGTTTCCAAAAGTAGCATACGCATTATTTTTGGTGTGGTGCGGTGCAATTTGAACCCTTTCAAAATGAATGCGCTCGAATTGCGTCGCATGTGAATTGCACAGGAACACGCAGCGCATTTCAGTGGGATTCCTTGTGTGAAGCAGCCCTCAAAATGAATAGGCTAAAATTGCACCGCAGTGCACCGCATGTAAATGCAGCGCGTTCCTGTGCAATTCTTAGTTTGAACCGGCCCTAAAGCAGGATACAGTGTGCTAGCATTAAGAGGAAACGAGTTAATCTGAGGTCTACAAAGAAGACTCGAGGTCACACGATGAATTTCAATGAGAAGCTGTTCAGTCTTAAACGGCGTAAGGGGTTCTTTACTGTTAGAGCGGTAAGGATGTGGAATTCCCTTCCGCTGTTGGTGGTGTCAGCAGGGAGTGTAGAGAAAAACAAAAATTTTTTAGATGTGTTTCTTAGTGAGCACTACCCTGTTTCCCCCGAAAATAAGACCCAGCGTGATTGTCGGTGATGGCTGCAATATAAACCCTACCCCCCAAATAAGCCCTAGTTAAAGTCCTTGTAGATCTTATTTTCAGGGTAGGGCTTATTTTTGGGGAAACAGGGTAGGGCTTTTTTGGGGGGTAGGGCTTATATTGCAGCCATCACCGACAATCATGCTAGGTCTTATTTTTGGGGAAACAGGGTATGTACAGGGCTATGGAAAATAGTAGTGACACACACACACACGCATGCACGCACACACTCAGGTCGAACTGGATGAACAGGTGTCTATGTATCTATGCGGCACCCCAATAAACTTGTACAGTAGATGCCGGCACACTTGTAGTACAGCACACCATGCACTTAGCACGGTTTTGCCAAAAATGCTGTAGGTGCTTTTAATTTTATGCTATAAAGTGACACCAAATAATATCCTTATTCTCCAAAAATAATTCACTACTTGACCCTGTAATCTATTTTTTATGACAATGTTTTCTTGCTGCACTTTTCTGCTTCTGTGAGCTCCTGAACCTCTCCCTTTCCTCCTCACTTCTGTTTGTTTAGTTGTTAGTGCATGTTATGCTGCGTACACACGGCCGGACTTGCCAACGGGCTAAACTCCGTCGGCATTTCGGACGGAAAGATTTAGAATATGCTCTATATCTGAGTCCGTCGGAAATGCTGACAGAAAAAAGTCTGGCATACACAGGGTCGGAATGTCCGACTGAAATCTCCCATCTGACTGACACAGCTCCATGCACACTACAAATCCCATAGTCCATCTCTGGAGCGAGCAAGAGAGGGTGGCTACCTTCTAGACATGTGCACTGCCGAAAAATTTGTTTGTTTTCGTTTCATCCTTTGTTTTTGTTTTTTTCGTTTTTTTGGATCATTCATTATGATCGTAATTTGTAAATTAGAAAATTCTTAAATTCAAAAATCCGAAAATAAGAAAGAATATCCGAACATTTGAAAGAATAACCAACTAATAATAACTAACTATTAAATTATAGGTATTGGAATTTCCTTTCAAGTTTGGCTCTTAGTGAACGTAACGAATTCATCCGAAGTTACGAATTATCTGAAATAACGAATGCCTCTTCTAAACAAATGGAACAGAACGAATTAATAATAAATAATAATAATTTAAAATTTTTATTATTATTATTGTTATTTATTATTATTAATTTGTTAAGTTTTATGCATTTTGATGCGGCATTTGTTATTTGGGATTATTCGTAACTTCGGATGAATTCGTAGTCGTTATATTCACTAACAGCCAAATTTAAAAGGAAATTCCAATACCTATAATTTAATAATTAGTAATAGTTAAGTTATTGTTCGTTAGTTATTATTATTTCAGATTTTCGGGTTTTCGGATTTGCGAATTTGTGAATTTACAAATGTATTAATTAGCAAATCTTTGAACATTCTAATTTACGAATATTCAGTAAATTTGTTAAACGGGTTTTCGTTAATTCGGATAATTCGTAGAAAAAAAAAACGTTGTTAAAAAAACGAATTCAGAACAGAACGAATTGCACATTTCTACTACATTCCTACATACAGTGGGACCATGGAGAACAAACGTAGCCACCCTCTTAAACGGGCCATACGTGGTTTATTTTCTTTCATTCAACCAGCAGGCTGAACGAAAGGAAATTAATCGATTCCTCCATCCACACATTTGATGTTGATGGGGGTATCCCTCCTGGGGAGCTATTGTATTCTGACAGTAGGGAGGTTTTCCCGTCATCCGAATACGCTGATCAGCATTGCTAGCTGTAGCCGGCGTCACTGATCAAGCAAACATTTTCCAACAGGCTGGTTGTACAGAAGTCGATCGAGAGATTAACTTTTGTACAACCAGCATGGATCAAAACTCAGCCAGTCCCTGCTGAAATTCGATCTCTTTATGGCCGAGTTGGCATGGGCATTTAGCCACGCTGCAAATCTCAGCAGCAAGAATATACTGATTCCTGTGGCTGGGATTGACAGCAGTGTGTGGATAGATGAGGCCTGCTGAGCCCATACAGTGCAATGACAGGCTGCCAGTGTCCACAGCTATTTGTGACTGTTCGTATAGTCAGCAGTTACCTGCGGTGATCGTGGCTGGGTGCACTTTCTTGCCAATAGGACTCGCAGTGTGGCTAAACACCTCTGAAATGCAGCCTAACAGAAAGTCAGATGACAAAAATAAAAGGGAATATGGAGATTTGGAAGAGGCTGAGACAATAGAAGGGACATTTTTGAGTTAAAAATACACACTTGTGTAGTCCCAGGATTTTCCCCCAGCTAGTGTATATTCAGCCACGCATTCCATCTCAGTCACTCTTCCTGCTCAATCAACAGTCTAGGACAGGGGTCTCCCATCTTTCTAAATAAAGGGCCAGTTTACTGTCCTTCATATTTTAGGGGGCCGGACTGTGACCAGTGGGAGTAGAAAATGTCCTGGTGTCAGTGGGAGTAAACAATGCCCCATCATTGGTGTCAGTCAAAAGGAATAGCGCCCCATTGTTGATATCAGTGGAAGGAGCAGTGCCCTATCATTGGTATCCATGGGAGAAATAGTGGCTCATTATTGGTATTAGTGGGAGGAATAGTGCCCCATCATTGGTGTCAATGGGGAGGAAAGGCGCCCCATCATTGGTGTCAGTCGAAAGGAATAGTGCCCCATTGTTGATATCAATGGAAGGAGCAGTGCTCTATCATTGGTATCAATGGGATGAATAGTGGTCCATAATTGGTATCAATGGGAGGAACAGTGCCCCATCATAGGTGTCAGTGGGAGGAATAGTGCCCCATCATTGGTGTCAGTGGGAGGAATAGTGCCCCATCATTGGTGTCAGTGGGAGGAATAGTGCTCCATCATTGCTGTCAGTCAAAAGGAATAGTGCCCCATTGTTGATATCAATGGAAGGAGCAGTGCCCTATCATTGGTGTCAATGGGACGAATAGTGGTCCATAATTGGTATCAATGGGAGGAATAGGGAATAGTGCCCCATCATAGGTGTCAGTGGGAGGAATAGTGTGCCATCATTGGTGTCAGTGGGAGGAATAGTGCGCCATCATTGGTGTCAGTGGGAGGAATAGTGTGCCATCATTGGTGTCAGTGGGAGGAATAGTGTGCCATCATTGGTGTCAGTGGGAGGAATAGTGTGCCATCATTGGTGTCAGTGGGAGGAATAGTGCGCCATCCTTGGTTTCAGTGGGAGGAATAGTGCCCCATCATTGGTATCAGTGGGAGGAATAGTGTGCCATCATTGGTGTCAGTGGGAGGAATAGTGTGCCATCATTGGTATTAGTGGGAGGAATAGTGTGCCATCATTGGTGTCAGTGGGAGGAATAGGTTCCCATCAAAAGTGTCAGTGGGAGAAAGGGTGTGCCATAATTGGTGTCAGGGGGAGGAAGAGTGCCCCAAGAGCCAGATAAAAGCAAGCAAAGGGCTGCAGTTTGGAGACCACTGGTCTAGGGGTATCTTTTTAACCACTAAGCCACCGCCCACCATCATATGACGGTGGGACAAGGCTTCTGTTGTTCTGGGCGGACGTCATATGACGTGATCGCCCTCCGGAGCCACTAGGGGGCGCACGCGCTGCGTCGCTCGGGACCCGGTGCGCGTGCCCGGCGGCCGCAATGTCCGCCGGGCACCCGCGATTGCCGGGTAACAGAGCAGAACCGTGGATCTGTGTGTGTAAACACACAGATCCATGTCCTGTCAGAGGAGAGGAGACCGATGGTGTGTCCCCTGTACATAGGGACAGCGATCGGTCTCCTTCCCTAGTGAGTCCCCTCCTACCACAGTTAGAATCACCTCCCTAGATCATACATTAACCCCTCGATCGCCCCCTAGTGTTAACCCCTTCCCTGCCAGTCACATTTACACAGTAATCAATGCATTTTTATCGCACGGATCGCTGTATAATTGTGAATGGTCCCAAAAATGTGTCAAAAGTGTCCGATATATGTCCGCTGCAATATCGCAGTCACAATAAAAATCGCAGATCGCCGCCATTACTAGTAAAAAATAAATAAATAAATAAAAATGCTATAAATCTATGCCCTATTTTGTAGACGCTATAACTTTTGCGCAAACCAATCAATATACGCTTATCGCGATTTTTTTTTACTAAAAATATGTAGAAGAATACATAATGGCCTAAACTGAGGAAAAAATTTGTTAAAAAAAAAAAACATTTGGATATTTATTATCGCAAAAAGTAAAAAATATTGTGTTTTTTTCAAAATTGTCCCTCTTCTTTTGTTTATAGCGCAATAAATAAAAACCACAGAGGTGATCAAATACCACCAAAAGAAAGCTCTATTTGTGGGGAAAAAATGATAAAAATTTTATTAGGGTGCAGTGTAACATGACCGCGCAATTGTCATTCAAAGTGCGACAGCGCTGGAAACTGAAAAATGGCTTGGGCAGGAAGGGGGTGAAAGTGCCCTGTATTGAGGTGGTTAAAGTTTTATTATAGGTTAAACGTAAAAAACACGGGACACTTCTCACTTTCTCAAAACTTCTTAGTACAGTCTCTCCAGCAGGTCACCAAGGGACAGAGTGACATAGAGACACCATAGGAAATTTCCCACTTTAAGCAAGCTTTTCAGTCTGGTAACCTCTCCTACTGGACGACAACTTCGCTGCTCCAGGCCTCAGACTATTTATGCACTTCCCCATCCGCCTACTGGGCATCCTCCCCCAAGGATTGGCGGAGACCACATAAATATTCAGGCTGTGGGTCTGCCTCTTCCAGCCCACTACATTCTAGAATTCACTAGAAACCTAGAATAGCCCCAAAAAAGAAGAAAAATGTACCTGACCTTTCTACCAACCTATCTTTTCATCTGGTAATTCAGCCAACAAGTCCGTTGTTTTTAAAAAGAGCAAGCTCTCTTGCAGATGTACAGTATCAGTTTACAGGGTTGAGACAAACTATTTAAAGCTTTATGTACACTGGCAGCTCCTAAACTTAAAGAGTAACTCCACTTAAAAATAGTAATATAGCGTATACAATTGGGACACAAGTCATATTATAACTGAATGTTATTAAAAATGACCTTTCCTTTTCAATCTGCGGCTCTGTCATTTTCTGTGAAATGCAATATGGCTACCCGGCGTTGTTCTGTACACAGAATGTATAAAGAATGCTCCCCAGAAACATCATTTCCTGCTTGTGTGATTGGCTCACTGATTTTCCCAGAAGTTTCCCAGATACAAATCAGAATTCAGGCATCCTCTGCAACTAAAATGTCATTTTGGTAAGAAACTCCCAATAGGAAATCACATCTAAAGGGATGCAGACCCTGCAATGTTCCTCATTAGAGCCCTGCAGGTGCAGCAGCTGGTTGATAATTCAATTAACACTCCCATTAGACTCACTTCGGTACATGAGCACAGACAAACACACAGGGATTTCTACAGAATAACAAAAGGTAGGAATCTTTGTCAAAATCCTTACAACGTCCATAGATCACCCTGAGGGCGATGTGTTTTTTTCTCAACAAAAGTGGAGTTACTCTTTAAGTTTAAGAGCTCCTCGCATTTATTTTCACCAAAACTCACCTGTACACTCACTTGCCAGGTGCCCTCCCACTGTCCAATATGCCTCCCTCCTAAACTCAACTCCATAAAAGCCTATGTATCCATGTACATTGTAGGCTTTTAGCAAAGTTTATGAGCTGCCGTGTTTAGGTGAGGTTGAACCTCCCTCTCCTGAAGGTGGAAGAATCGCGTTCAGGATAGAAGCGTTTTGACCGCCAGCTGCGGGAAAATGCAAAGCGCGTCAAAATCGCAATTTGCGTTTTTCCCCGCGGCCACGATCAGGGTTGGCTAGTGTACATGTAGCCTTAGGGCTCATGCACACTGCTGCTCCTAAACTCACAGTTAGAAGCTTTAGAGCCCTTTCACACTGGGGCAGAGGGGGGGGGGGCGTCGGCGGTAAAACGCTGCTATTATTAGCGGCGTTTTACCGTCGGTATGCGGCCGCTATCGGGGCGGTTTTACCCCCCCGCTAGCGGCCGAGAAAGGGTTAAATACCACCGCAAAGCGCCTCTGCAGAGGCGCTTTGCCGGCGGTATAGCCGCGCCGTCCCATTGATTTCAATGGGCAGGAGCGGTAAAGGAGGGTTATACACACCGCTCCTTCACCGCTCCGAAGATGCTGCTGGCAGGACTTTTTTTACCGTCCTGCCGTCCAGGACTGTTTTTACCGTCCTGCCAGCGCATCGCTCCAGTGTGAAAGCCCAGACCGTTTTCCATCCGTCTGGATTTTGCGTAGCGGATCAGATCGGATGTCAGCGGACATGTCACCACTGACATCCGGCGCTCCATAGAGCTCTATGGAGCGACCGTTCAGATCCTTCTGAAAAAACTGACAGGCGGATCTGAATGGTCTGCCCGTGTGGAAAGGGCCTTTGGGATTTTTTTTGCCAAAGCCTCTGAACTCAACTCAAAAAGTCCATGTGTCCAAGCACACATAGGCTTTTACCAGCGTTTTGAAGCAGTAGAGTTTAGAGGCAACCTCCCCTCCTGGATGCAGAAAGGCAGAAATTTTGGGCATAAAATATGCCAAACTCTCCTAATGCTAGGCACGTTTAGCACTTTGAATTTTTATCATTTCAATGGCTAAAATAAATTGAAATTCTGGCCAATGAAATAAATAAACTGTCAAATGCTGCTAAACTCATCTGAATAGATTTTTTTTTAACCAGAGTTTAGTGTCACTTTAAAAGGAGAAGAAAAGCCTAATGCCCTGTACACACGGGCGGACATTTCGGCAACAAAGGTCCGACAGTCTTTCCGACGGACTTTTGAACAAACGGACTTGCCTACACACGATCACAGCAAAGTCCGATGGATTCGTACGTGATGACGTACACCGGACTAAAATAAGGAGGTTGATAGCCAGTAGCCAATAGCTGCCCTAGCGTCGGTTTTGGTCCGTCGGACTAGAATACAGATGAGCGGATTTTTCGACCGGACTCGAGTCCGTCGGACAAATTTGAAACATGTTCCAAATCTACAGTCCGTCAGATTTTCACACGAAAAAGTCCGCTGCAGGTCGGATGGAGCCCACACACGGTCGGATTGTCCGCTGGATTCGGTCCTGGACCAGTCCGGTCGAAAAGTCCGCTCGTGTGTAGGTGGCATAAGGCCCCTTTCACATGGATGCCTCCGTGGAAGGGATTTCACTTGCTCACCAGACGATCGCTCCGCTAATCCCCACTGAGCAGGCTGATGACAGGTCCTGTTCGCTCCACCGTGCAGAGCAGACACGGACCCAGTCTCATTCTCTATGAGGAAATCAGGTGGAAATGGACCGCCTGTCTGTTTTCATCTGCTCCTATCTGATCTGCCAGACGGATAGAAAATAGGACCACTGTCCTTCTGGATTTTGCAGGCAGGATTGGATGAGACTGCAAGGTCCGATCAGAGGAGGAGCCATAGGAGACTGCAAGGTCCGATCAGGTCCGCCTAAAAAACAGGCAGACCTGATCAGACAGCCCGTGTGAAATGGCCCTAAGGCAACCCATAGATGAGACTTTTTTTTTTTCGATCAACCAGCGCTGATCAAGTAGGCAAAATAGGACAGGGAGGTTATATATGAAGCATTGTCACTGTAGAGCTTGCTGAGTGTTGATTTCATAGGCCTCTTCCTGGTTACCTGCAGCTGCTTGCTAAAGATTTCCACTTGGTTGCTAGGGGTTTCCACTTATCCCACCCTTACTCCCACTTGTTCATTACTCAATGACCAGTCCAGGGTATTTGGGTTTTTTGTGTTTTTATTTGGAACTTGGATGGGAGAAAGGATTAGTGGGATACTCCAACTGGAACTATTCACATTGGATAAAGACTCTCACTTGGCCTCACCGGATAATTTGTGGATGCAGTCACACTGCTTTGACCATACAGCCACATGTATAGAGGAATTAAGTCTTCTTGCTCTCACTAGCAGCAGACTTGATGCACTACATTATCTTCAGGACATTCTCCAGCATCCCCTTTACTGACACCCGTCCACTGACACTTCTAGCTGAAGGGGGTGGCCCTCACTGGACAGGCCCCAGAGACACAGATCTGTACTCACAGTAGGCAGAATCAGATCCTTGCTGGTGTCTCCCTTCCAGTCAGCTCTGCAGGACCTCTGGATTCAGCTTTTCTCTCTCTCTAGGCCCCTGGGTGGACCACCCAGGGCCACACGACAGCAGCCCCTCTCCCTCCTGGACTCTGCTCCCCAACTCTGCTCCCCAACTCAACTAACTCTGAGCACATGTACTCTGGGCTTTTATACAGTATCCCAACATGCAATGCAGCACTTTTCCTCTGCCAATAGCCAGGACTGTAACAAAGCCTATGCACTCACTTGCCAGGTCCCCTCCCACTGTCCAATATGCCCCCCTATTGGACCAGTGTGGTAAGTCTGACAAGCTGAGCTGCACCTGAGCACAATGAGCAGACCTAACCAATAGATCCCGCTCCCTGGTAGGCAGAGAGCATACTAAGTTTTATCTGACCATCTTCCTGGTAAGCAGAAAGACCAAAAACTATACTCTCTTCTAGCACCTACCTAAGAGGGTGCTACATATAGGCAACTAATACAATCATCACATCTAAGAATTGGTAAGCTGCAATAAAATTAATGTTTCCTTCGGATTTAATACTGCTTTAAGAATAGACAGGCTTTTATTTCACTTAAAGTGATTGTAAAGCTTTGTTTATTTTTTTTTTAAAATAACAAACATATCATACTTACCTCCACTGTGCAGCTCATTTTGCATAGAGTGGCCGCGAACATCCTCTTCTAGGTTCCTCGGCGACTCTCGCGGCTCCTCCCCACATCAGATAACCCCCTAGGAGAAGCGCTCTCCCGGGGGGTTACCTTGCGGGTACGCTCCCGAGTCCATGATTCAGGGTCTATAGCCACCGAATGTATGACCCTGCCCCGCCCCCCCGGCGCCCGCGTCATTGGATTTGATTGACAGCAGCAGGAGCTAATGGCTGCGCTGCTATCAATCTATCCAATCAAGAGCCGAGAACCCCGGGCAGTGGAGGAGCATGTCCCCGCCGGATGAAGTTCCAGGGCTCGGGTAAGTAAAACGGGGGGGCTGGGGGGCCGGTCACTGCCAGATGTTTTTTCACCTTAATGCATAGGATGCATTAAGGTGAAAAAGCACAAGGGTTTACAACCCCTTTAAGGATGCACTGCCAGCCTACTCAAAATAAATAGTTTGCCTCGAAATGGATCTGGCAGCTAAAATGCAAGGTCAGCTTTATATAATACGCTGATCTTGTGGCACAGCACTGTTTCCTTTCTTTTTTTTAATTTTTATTTTTATTAGCACTTCTTACTTTCGGCGCATACCAATGCAATATAGTGGGGTGAACTGACCCCACTGCAAACAAGGTCAATTGCTTTATCCCTGTGTTGGGAGTGCACTGGGCAACACAAAACCTGGGGGACAGGGTGAGTGGTATAAAGAATCCCCTCTTCCAGATGAAAGAAAAAAAAATGCCCCTGAAGACTCCTGGGATGTATGACATTATTTTGTCCTAGGCCAGAAACCAAGAAACAACTGAAATGTAAAAAAAAACAAAAAAAAAAAACGTTAAGGTTAGGTTTACACTATTACGCACTATTACGCAAGTACAGCGTCGGTTCCCACATCGCATCTCTTCCCGCAGGTAGTTCACACTGCCCTCTGCGAACTGCTGTGGGTGTCAATACAATGTTAATGACACCCCCAGATCGATTCAAAGATCGCAGTGCGAACTGTGAACTCGCACAGGAATCAGATCACATGGGTAAGAATACCCATGCGATCCGATTCTAGTGCAGGGGAAAAAAAAAGTCCCTACACTATTTTCCTGTGAATCCAATGCGTGTTCAGCCATACAAACTGTATGGCTGAGCTTGCATTGCACAGACATAGCATGTGATCAGCCCCACAGTCAGGGTGCGAATCACATGTCATGTCTGTGTTCGCACAAGTGTGAACCCGGGCTAAAACAAGTAAAATATAATGTGCCTTTCTATCTGTTTACTAATGCTAGCATCATAAAGATTAAAAATAATGTTGACTGAGAGAGTAAAGTTCCACTTTAACCACTTGTGGACCCGAAGGATTTGCCCCCTTATTGACCAGGCAATTTTTTGCGATACGGCACTGTGTCGCTTTAACTGACAATTGCACGGTTGTGCGGCGCTGTACCCAAACAAAATTGACGTCCTTTTTTTTCCCCACAAATAGAGCTTTCTTTTGGTGGTATTTGATCACCTCTGCAGTTTTTATTTTTTGTGCTATAAACAAAAAAAGACTGACAATTTTGAAAAAAAAACAATATTTATTACTTTTTTCTATAATAATTATCCAAAAAAAAAACAAAACAAATTTCTTCATCATTTTATGCCAATATGTATTCTTCTACATATTTTTGGTAAAAAATAAAAATTGATTCATTTGCTCAAAAGTTTTAGCGTCTACAAAATAGGGGATAGATTTATAGCATTTTTATTATTGTTTTTTTTTAACTAGTAATGGCGGTTATCAGCGATTTTTAGCGGGACTGCGACATTGCGGCGGACAGATCGGACACTTTTGACACTTTTATGGGACCATTGACGTTTATACAGTGATCAGAGCTAAAAATATCCACTGATTACTGTATAAATGTCACTGGCAGGGAAGCGGTTAACACTAGGGGGCGATCAAGGTGTTAAGTGTTCCCTAGGGAGGTGTTTCTAACTGTGGGGGGAGGGGACTGACAGGGAGTAGAGAGAGATCACTGTTCCTGATCACTAGGAACAGCAGATCTCTCTCTACTTCCCTGACAGAACGGGGATCTGTCTGTTTACATTGATAGATCCCCATTCTGGCTCTCTGAGGAACGATTGCGGGTCACCGGCGGACATTGCGGCCGCCGGCCAAGCGCATCGGCTCAGGCGTCACGCTGCAGGCACACATGCACGCCCCCTAGAGCTCTTAACTACTTCCCACCCGGCCAATGTACATAAACGGCCGGGTGGGCGCTCTCTCCTTCTGAGTGGACGTTCAGGAACGTCCCTCAGAAGGAGCGGGATCGCGCGCGCGCGTGCCCGCGCAGCGGCGCGATCCCGATGCGCTCGTGTCCCCCGGACACGGCGCATCTCGGATCGGCAGGAGGGCTCTGTGATTGGCCCTCCTGATCACATGACGGCCGTGTCCAATCACAGCCGTCATGTGATGTAAACACAGCCGGTTGCTAGGCGATCAGCTCTCCTCTCCTCACACGGAAGTTGTCGCTGAGGAGGAGAGGAGAGGGGATCGCTGCAGCCGGCTGATGATCAGTGAGTATGAGCTGTTTTTTACAGCTTTTTACTCACTGATCACCAACCTAGTGTCAACACACATGTAAATACATACATGTAAAACACACACATGTCCCCACATAATGTAAAACACACACACATGTCCCCACATAATGTAAAACACACATGTCCCCAAAACACATGTCCCCAAATAATAAAAAAAGCTGTCCCCCACATATGTCACACTAAAATCACATGTCCCAATGGTAATCTGCACACATATGTACGTGATCACCTGCACACATCTGTGCATGATCATTTGCGTACATATGTCCGTGATCACACAAACCAATTATTATACACTTAACAGGATTTTTTTTATCAAAAACATGTAGCAGAATACATTTTGGCTTAAATTTATGACAAAATTCGATTTTACTGGATTTCTTTTAAAACAGAAAAAAGAAAATATTGTTTTTTTTCCAAATTTCCACTATTTTTGCGCTTATATCGCAAAAAAAAAAAAATGGAGTCGTGAATAAATACCACCAAAAGAAAGCTCTATTTGTGCGAACAAAATGATAAAAATTTTATTTGGGTACAGTGTAGCATGACCGAGTAATTGTCATTAAAAGTGCGAGAGCGCTGAAAGCTGAAAATTGGTCTGGGAAGGAAGGGGGCGAAAGTGCCTAGTATTGAGGTGGTTAAAAAGACCGATGTACAGCTACCACGATTCACGCAGCCGTGCCAACCTGCCGCAGTATAACTGCGGTGGCTGGTTGGCAAGTGGTTTAAGTGGATGTAAACCCGATTCATGAAACTTGAGCTGGGCACGTATATCTGTAGTGTTTTCTTATCTCTCTTCAAAACCCTAAGTCCCATGGCTTTCTCCTGCTTCTGACAAGCTCTCTGCCACAGGAGATAAAACCAGGCTGAAATTTGTGTTGGGGAGGTTGCTATAAATAGATTAGCTCATTAGCAGACAGCTAAACTATTCACAGCGCAGCTCTGAGAGTCTCTGCCTATCTGGAGTGGGGGTGTGTGCTTTTCCTCCAATCAGCTGTCTTGGCTGTACGCCCAGACTTCACTTCCAGTGCTGAACAGGAAGAGAAAATCTCTAACAGGACCTGAACTTTCTATAGAATATATAAAGCTGAAGACAGCAGATATACAAGTAAAACTTACAGTGCCTTGCGAAAGTATTCGGCCCCCTTGAACTTTTCAACCTTTTGCCACATTTCAGGCTTCAAACATAAAGATATAAAATTTTAATTTTTTGTGAAGAATCACCAACAAGTGGGACACAATTGTGAAGTGGAACGAAATCTTTTGGATTGTTGAAACTTTTTTAACTAATAAAAAAATGAAAAGTGGGGCGTGCAAAATTATTCGGCCCCCTTGCGTTAATACTTTGTAGAGCCACCTTTTGCTGCGATTACAGCTGCAAGTCGCTTGGGGTATGTCTCTATCAGTTTTGCACATCGAGAGACTGAAATTCTTGCCCATTCTTCCTTGCAAAACAGCTCGAGCTCAGTGAGGTTGAATGGAGAGCGTTTGTGAACAGCAGTTTTCAGCTCTTTCCACAGATTCTCGATTGGATTCAGGTCTGGACTTTGACTTGGCCATTCTAACACCTGGATACCTTTATTTGTGAACCATTCCTTTGTAGATTTTGCTGTATGTTTGGGATCATTGTCTTGTTGGAAGATAAATCTCCGTCCCAGTTTCAGGTCTTTTGCAGACTCCAACAGGTTTTCATCCAGAATGGTCCTGTATTTGGCTGCATCCATCTTCCCCTCATTTTTAACCATCTTCCCTGTCCCTGCTGAAGAAAAGCAGGCCCAAACCATGATGCTGCCACCACCATGTTTGACAGTGGGGATGGTGTGTTGAGTGTGATGAGCTGTGTTGATTTTACGCCAAACATATCGTTTTGCATTGTGGCCAAAAAGTTCGATTTTGGTTTCATCGGACCAGAGCACCTTCTTCCACATGTTTGGTGTGTTTCCCAGGTGGCTTGTGGCAAACTTTAGACGAGACTTTTTATGGATATCTTTGAGAAATGGCTTTCTTCTTGCCACTCTTCCATAAAGGGCAGATTTGTGCAGTGTACGACTGATTGTTGTCCTATGGACAGACTCTCCCACCTCAGCTGTAGTTCTCTGCAGTTCATCCAGAGTGATCATGGGCCTCTTGGCTGCATCTCTGATCAGTCTTCTCCTTGTCTGAGCTGAAAGTTTAGAGGGACAGCCAGGTCTTGGTACATTTGCAGTGGTCTGATACTCCTTCCATTTCAAAATGATCGCTTGCACAGTGCTCCTTGGGATGTTTAAAGCTTGGGAAATCTTTTTGTATCCAAATCCGGCTTTAAACTTCTCCACAACAGTATTACGGACCTGCCTGGTGTGTTCCTTGGTCTTCATGATGCTCTCTGCGCTTTCAACAGAACCCTGAGACTATCACAGAGCAGGTGCATTTATACAGAGACTTGATTACACACAGGTGGATTCTATTTATCACCATCAGTCATTTAGGACAACATTGGATCATTCAGAGATCCTCGCTGAACTTCTGGAGTGAGTTTGCTGCACTGAAAGTAAAGGGGCCGAATAATTTTGCACGCACCACTTTTCAGTTTTTTATTTGCTAAAAAAGTTTAAAATATCCAATAGATTTCGTTCCACTTCACAATTGTGTCCCACTTGTTGGTGATTCTTCACAAAAAATTAAAATTTTATATCTTTATGTTTGAAGCCTGAAATGTGGCAAAAGGTTGAAAAGTTCAAGGGGGCCGAATACTTTTGCAAGGCACTGTATGTAGGGGGATTTGTTTAATCTCTGTGTATCATCTGAGGCTGTTCACTTTTCTGGGTATAAGTGAGGGTTTACATCCACTTTAAGTCCTCGTGCATACTGGGCATCTAGCCCCGGTGCATGAGATCCCAACATTCTGGTGTGGGCAAAAAGAAAAGCTGCACCTTACAGCTCCGCTGCCGGCACTCTATAAAGCTCTGTGAGAGGCTGAAAGCTGCTGTGGCTGGACGATGCAAGGATTGCTACTTACATTTAGGGCAGTATGCGTTCAGGGCCGAACTCCCACAATGCACACAGCCTGAATTCTGAGCATTTGTCCTTAGGCGCATACTGCCCTATATATATAGCACTTCTTGTACCGTCCAGCCACAACAGCTTCAGCCTCTCACAGTTTTATAGACTGCCGGCAGCACAGCTGGGCAGTGCCCCTGTGCCTTTTTGCCTGCACCAGAACGCCAGGATCTGTTGCACTGGGGCTAAACGCCCAGTGTGCATGAGGCCTAATTCAAAAAAGCTGATGCATTAAGGCTGCTTTCACACTGGGGTGGTAGGGGGCGTCGGCGGTAAAACAGCGCTATTTTTAGCGCTGTTTTACCGCGGTATTCGGCCGCTAGTGGTGCGGTTTTAACCCCCCCGCTGGCGGCCGAAAAAGGGTTAAAACCACTCGTATAGCGCGGCTATAGCCGCGGTATTGCCGCGGTATAGCCGCGCTGTCCCATTGATTTCAATGGGCAGGAGCGTTTTAGGAGCGGTGAATACAACGCTCCTTCACCGCTCCAAAGATGCGGCTTGCAGGAGATTTTTTCTTCTCCTGCCAGCGCACCGCTTCAGTGTTAAAGCCCTCGGGCTTTCACACTGAACAAACAGCAGCGGCTGTTTTGGGTCAGTTTGCAGGCGGTATTTTTAGTGCATTTACGCATGCAAACCGCCCCAGTGTGAAAGGGGTGTTAGGCATGTAAGTTAACTCAGTGCTTAATGTTAATGGGCCCCTTTTCCTCAATCCATATAACAAGAGACTGTAGATCAGCCATTTTCAACCAGGATCCCGTGGAATCGCAGGGTTCCTCCAGAGGTTTCCAGGGGTTCCTTGAGTTGTGGCTTATCGACCTCTCATTTGATGGTACCTGCATAGTTCTGAGGTCAAAGCCACCTGGCAGAGCCTGCTGCATGAACCCAATGGTCTTTTTAGCTGTTTTTCAGGGTGGCATTCTGTGCGGAGGATACTCTTTACACTGGCCATCAATGTATGGGGCATTTGTTCCTCTGACCACCAATCGATTGGTTTTAGCAGGGGTTCCCCAAGACCTGAAACTGATTTCAAGGGTTCCTCTAAGCAAACAAGGTTGAGAAAGGTTGGTTTAGATCTGTAGGTCATCTTCATAATGGTTACAGCTGGCAGATAGATCTGGAAAATAAGGTGCAATATACTGGGCGCTGTTGGGTGGTTCAATTTCCGGCATCTACTCACAACAACAACTCTACATAATACGTTCATGCTTTGTAAATGGCAGATAATATTAATGATGTTTAGGTACATTTTGCTTGCTGTGTCGCAAGCAAGCGTGTGAGCTCTTCCAGCTAATAAATAACTTGAGACAAATACATACACTACAACATGGAGTGCAGACAGAGCGGCTGATAAGGATGTGTAAACAAGGTGAAGGACTCTTGTAATACAGATAGTGTGTGACACAACAGAGGTCCTGAGAACTGTGATAAACACTTATACCTGACCTACACTGGGTCAACAAGGGAGATTGAAACATACCCCATTGCCAACACCTGTATGCAAGACTCCTTGTCGCAACAGTTAATCCTTAGATAATGTCGTATTAAACCCACAACTTTTTTTTAGCTGAACATGCTGAGCACGATAAAATAAACGTTCCCTAGTAAACTATTTGGTAAAATTCTTACCCCAGCACTAGAATCAGAAGATTCCTGCTGCTACAATTTGCACCGGTCCAAATCGCTAGGGTAAATGTAACCGAAGTCGACAAGCTTGCCTGCCATCACAATAAACAGATGTACCACCTATAAAGTTTCATGTGTAGCAATCAATTATTGTGGGATCTGGGCGTCCGGAAGGCTCTATCAAGGTGGTTCAGTAATAACACAAAGTAAAACACAAAGGTGTAAAATGGGGCCTTAGGGAACACGCATCTTGTAGGGCCCTGGGTTGTATACTATGTGCGCCACACTGATCTAATGTATAATTGTACTTTTTGTATTACTCTGCACTTCTCCACTATTTACTCTGTGCCATATAGTATATACTCCACTATTTACACTGTGCTGTATTATTATTATTTAAGGTACTTATATAGCACTGTCAATTTACACAGCACTTTACATATACATTGTACATTCACATCGGTCCCTACCCACAAGGAGCTTACAATTTAAGGTCCCTAACTCACATTCATATACTAGGGCCAATTTAGGACAGAAGCCACTAAACCTACCAGCATGTCTTTGGAGTGTGGGAGGAAATCGGAGTACCCGGAGGAAACTCACGCAGGCACAGGGAGAACATGCATACTCCAGGCAGGTAGTGCCGTGGTTGGGATTCGAACCAGCACCCCTTTTTACTGCTAGGCGAGAGTGCTACCCACTACACCACTGTGCCGGCAGTATAACATATACTCCACTATTTACATTGTGCTGTATAACATATAGTCCACTATTTACATTGTGCTGTATAATATTTACTCCACTATTTACATTGTGCTGTATAGAATATACTCTACACTGCTTTACTTGTGTACACTTTGTTATATATTATGTCTACACCGCTACAGTGTGCTGTGTGATTTATTATTTTTATTATTATTATATATATTATATATACTCCAAATTGACAAGCTGTGCACACTGTGCTGTACAAATATACACTTAACACTGCTCTACATTGTACACTGTGCTGTACATAATAAACTCCACTCTGCATTTATATATACTTCTTTGCATTTATATACACTTTTCTGGGTGTTATATTTTTTTCACTGTCACTGTGATGTACTTTATATAGTCCACACTACTGCCCCATATAAACTGTGCTGTAAATTATACATTTCACGCTGCTCCACTGTATAAACTGTGTTGTATACTATATACTCTACATTGCTATACTTTATACACTGTAACTTACCTTATATACTTCACATTGCTGCACTGTATACAAAATGCTGCATGCGATATACTCTATGCCAAATACAATATGTTTTATGCTACATACTCTGCCCTGCTTCACTATATACACTGAGCTGTATATTACATATTCTACACTGTTGCATTAAATGCACTTTGCTGTATGGTACATACGCCAGCCTGCTGCACTGATGTCAGTGTGCTGAACATCATTTTCTCCACATTACTGCACTGTATACACTATGCTGTATGTTATATATATTCCAGAGAGCTGTACTACATACATTGTGCTGTACATCACATGCTCCACACTATGCTGTATGTTAAATACTCTACTCTGCTGCACTGAGTTTAACACATGCTAGGGGATATTGTTAGATTATCTGTAAAATCTATCTGTGTAATAACAAGTGACTCCAGCCATCAGAGACACTTGTAGGCACCCCCCGAGGAGATCAGAAATGGCCTCATTTGAAGTTCAAGGTCGAGAATATTGCTGGCAATTATCTGTCTGTTTATAGCCCGCCTCACTTATTTTGTGTGTTTAGAGATCTGGAGATCCAAGAACTTTGCTGCTGTTAGTATGCAGAAAATACAATGAATTCCTGCTGCAAAGGGCACAACTGGGAGATGCCGCATCTGATCCTGAAGCAGTTCAAGCAAAGTGAAGAACGTTGCCATGACTACCAAGATGAATGAATGATTCTTTACTTCTGTGCCTGAATCAATTACAACATAGGGAGCTTATCTCAGACATTAACACTTCTGGGGTTAGCTAATAAGAATACAGAGCGATGTTGTGTAGTAGCCCCTGGCAGCCAATCAGTTTTTATTGGCATGTGCACTGGAAGCTGCTGAACTGGAATTACTTGTGTAGCACTTACCCTCCCGAAGGAGCTGCTGGGTTTTATGGGCCCTCTAAGTGAATGTATTGGCCCTTCAGCTGCCCCAAAACACTCAGTGACCCACCAGTAGTGGCCGAAAGTCCAACATCCCCTCTGTTAATCTTTGTTTGCAGTTTTTACAGGCTCAGTGGGTTAGGGATTACAGCATACCTAAAATAGCAACAAAATATTACTTCCACTCAAGTAATATCTTGAGCCCTTCCCACAGGCTAGTAGTGTACCTTTGGGGCGAGACCAGTAATCTTCATCATTGTGCCTTTAAATCAAGCCCAGCAATCTTCAGTGGAGTGCCTTTCGGTCAAGTCCAGCAATCTTCCGTGATGGGCCTTCAAAATCAGACTGGCAATCTTCAATGGTGTGTCTTTAAGTTGAGACTGGCAATCTTCATTGTTGGGCCTTTAAGCCAAGTTCAGCAATCTTCAGTGGTGTGTCTTTAAGTTGAGACTGGCAATCTTCATTGTTGGGCCTTTAAGCCAAGTTCAGCAATCTTCAGTGGTGTGTCTTTAAGTTGAGACTGGCAATCTTCATTGTTGGGCCTTTAAGCCAAGTTCAGCAATCTTCAGTTGTGTGTCTTTAAGCCAAGACTGGCAATCTTTATTGGTGTGAATTTAAACCCAGATCTGTTATCTTTAGTGGAGTGCCTTTAAGCCAAGTCCAGCAATCTTCAGTGGAGTGCCTTTAAGCCAAGCCCAGCAATCTTCAGTGGTGTGCCTTTAAGCCAAGTCCAGCAATCTTCAGTGGGGTGCCTTTAAGCCAAGACCACCAATCTTCAGCGGTGTGCCTTTAAGCTGAGACTGGCAATCTTCATTGTTGGGCCTTTAAGCCAAGTCCTGCAATCTTCAGTTGTGTGCCTTTAAGCCAAAACCAGCAATCTTCATTGGTGTGCGTTTAAGCCAAGACCAGCAAACCAATCTTTAGTGGAGTGCCTTTAAGCCAAGACCAGCAATCTTCACTGGTGTGCCTTCAAGCAAGGACCAGCAATCTTTAGTGGAGAGCCTTTAAGTCAAGTCCAGCAATCTTCATTGGTGTGCCTTTAGGCCAAGACCAGCAGTCTTTAGTAGTAGGCCTTTAAGCCAAGACTGGCAATCTTTATTTGTGTGCATTTAGGCCCAGATCTGCTATCTTTATTGGAGTGCCTTTAGGTCAAGTCCAGCAATCTTTAATGGTGTGCCTTTAAACCAAAACTAAGAATCTTTAGTAGACTGCCCTTTAAGTAAAGACCAGCAATCTTCAGTAATGTGCCAGACGACGGCCCCTATTAACTCATTGGACACCAAGTTCTGGGTCACATAAGAGGACTACTCAAAGGGTGGGTTCTTCTGGGGTATGCTAGGCACCTGTATCAGGATCACTCTCCTTGCACATGGGGTGCCTTTACTTGAGCCACGTTCACAACCCGGTAGATGACAAACATGAACGAACCCTACTAAACTCTCTCGATGTATTAAGCATCATCATGATCACTTGTACATTTACTCTGTGCCATTTCCATTAATGCCCTGGGACAAGGCTGAGGCCCCCGTAAGGGAATACTCGACCTCAAGACGGGCCTCCACTCTCAGCGATGGACTTACACTGTGTACACTTGCACTATACTTGTTTCTCCAGTTAACTCTCGGGTCCCCATGTCAATGTACACCTCTCACTGTAGCTTCCATTTAGGAGGGACATGCTGAACTTATGTCCACATCTGTCCTATACATGTGGAAGGCTCCAGGACACAGGATTGTAGCAGCTTTGCTGGAATCAGAACAGAAGCTCTCCCCCACACCTTGCTGGCTGGCTGTGACTTTCTTTTTCATGCAGCAGGCTGTGTGGCATGTTGGCCAGTTCCTCTCTGCAGGGGATCTCCACTGTTGACAGAAGAAGAAGGTGGATGAAGGCAGAGAGGGACAGAGCCCTCAGGTGGTTGCTTAAGGATCAGGTTACATAGCAGCTGACAGCCTGTCTTCTCCCATGTGTCTGGACTCACCTGGGCAAAGCTCTCTCCTGGTTTAATATGCACAGGGAGGAGGGCAGAGCCCAGCAGAAACCAGCCAAAGTAAAATCCTTGGAAATTAGTTAGCTGTTGCCCAGCACGGAGGGAAAGAGTCAACTGGTACTTTCCACCCTGCTTACATGCCTTTATGCTAAGACCAGCACTCTACAGTGTAGTACAGTGTAGTGAGACAGGCAATCTTCTTTGGTGTGCCTTTCATTCAAGACCAGCAAGCTTCATTGGTATGCCTTTAATCCAAGATCTGCAATCTTCAGTGGTGTGCCTTTAAGCCAAGACCAGCAGGAGGTCTTGAAGGCTGTAGCTGCATCATTAACACTGGAATCCTCTACAAACAAATTCTGAAAGGGATGGATCCTTCAAGAAGCGCTCCTGAACATGTATCTCCTTCCCCAACTAACATCAAGGACAATAAACTTCCTGGTAATTGTCCAAAGTGAAATAAATATTAATTAACTATCTCCTTGCTTTATCTAGTGGAGAACACTCCCCAGGAGCTGGCAGAAGTAAACAATGCCCTGGTTTTAAGCCAGGTATGTATGGACCAAATGTCGGAAGACATTTGCCAGGTTCAATAAAAAAAAAAAAATGCTCTGTGTGTGTTGGTCTGTCCGACATAAACCAGCCATTTGGCTGCCTTCTGTGGGATGAGCTGGGTTGAATGGAAAAAAACTAACAGTGTGTATCAGGCTTGAGACTCTATTCACACAGGGGCAACACGACTTGCAGGTCGCCTCAGCGAGGCGACCTGCAAACGACTGCCCGGGCGACTTGCAAAACGACTTCTGCATAGAGCTGCAAGTCGCCCCCGAAATCGTACAGGAACCTTTTTCTAAGTCGGAGCGACTTGCGTCGCTCCCCTTAGAACGGCTCCATAGTACAGAACGGGAGGCGACTTGTCAGGCGACTAGGTCGCCTGACAAGTCGTCCCTGTGTGAATGGGGTCTTAGGGAAACCCAACAAATGTAGAAACAATCAGGGTCGGTTCACACTGGGGCAACACGACTTCAGCGCGACTTTGCACGGCGACTTCAATGCGGCTTTGACGCGACTTCAGCGCGACTTTAGCAAATTACAAGGCGACTTGAAGTCGCCTCCATGACAGGCGACTTCGGCTGTGGCCAATCACAGGGCAATCAGCTCTCTGGGAGGGAGGGGGGAGGGAGGGGTTTTCCCTGCAAAGTCGCTTGACTTTACAGAGAGATCCGACTTGGAGGCGACTTCCATTGATTTCTATGGTACAGGTCGCCTACCAAGTCGGATCAAAGTAGTACAGGGAGTACGCTCTGAAGTCGGAGCGACTTCAGTAGTGTCTATTAAGACGCTAGCGTTCACTCCCATTGAATCTATTTCTGGGGCGACTTGGGGCGACTTGAGGGCGTACAAGTCGGATCCCAAGTCGCCCCAGTGTGAACCGACCCTCACAATCAGAGCTCAGGCTGACTACAGCTTAGATGCCCACTAAATTTGCAATAGAGACACTCCAGCTCAGGCTTCATGCACACTGTAGGCTATTGATACCTTTTTCTCCTACAGGAGTTTAGCAACAGCAAAAACGCAGTAAACCGCCACATTTTGCATGTGCATTAATGTGCGGTAATGCATGTTCCCACGTCTGGTGTTGATACATTCTATTGGCCAGAATTCTGGCCATTAGAATGCATGAACACGTAATTGTGCCCAGTGTTAAAGCGCTAATGCGCGTTAAGGAGCTTTTGAGCATTTTTTATGCTCAAAAGCTCCTTTCCTGAATGCACAAATTACGTTTTTTTTTTCACCTCTAAACTTCCCTGCCACTAAACTCCTAAAAGACGGTTATAGTGAGCATGGACACAACACATGGGCTAACATAGAGGGGAGTTTACAGGCAAAAAAATAGCAGGCTGAAACACCTGTACCGTAGAAGCAGCTTTTCTGAACTGCAGTGTTCCTCAGGCCTTACGGCGGGGCCCCTACAATTGCAAACGGTTATTTTTAATTAAGGTTCTTTGTAAATTTAATTATAGTTCTTTAAAAAATATTAAATGTCAGATAGAAAAAGTGTCGCGCAACACAATAATGATTCAGATATCAATAACAAAGCATGTAGGGATTCATGCGTTTAAGTGCATAAAATATGTGATGAATCTAAGCTTTAGAGAAAAAGAAACTGCTAGCTTCCTTAATAAATGATCAGCGTATAAACGAACTGTCACAACATACGCTATATTACCAAAAGTATTGGGACACCTGCCTTTACACGCACATGAACTTTAATGGCATCCCAGTCTTAGTCCGTAGGGTTCAACATTGAGTTGGCCCATCCTTTGCAGCTATAACAGCTTCAACTCTTCTGGGAAGGCTGTCCACAAGGTTTAGGAGGGTGTCTATGGGAATGTTTGATCATTCTTCCAGAAGCACATTTGTGAGTTCAGGCACTGATGTTGGAAGGGAAGGCCTGCCTCGCAGTCTCCACTCTAATTGATCCCAAAGTTGTCCTATCGGGTTGAGGTCAGGACTCTGTGCAGGCCAGTCAAGGTTCTCCACCTCAGACTTGCTCGTCCATGTACCTCCTAAAAAGTTGCGAGGTATGGTACCATATCAACACCTTCCTGCCCGGCCTATAGTGGATTGATGGCCAGGCGGTGGCTTTACCATTCTGACTGGACATCATATGACGTCCTTTTAGGACGGGCGCTTGGTGGCGTGCAGTGAGGCGATCCCTGGGACACAGTGCATCACTGATCATGGTAAAGAGCCTACGATGTAAGCTGTGATCAGCTGTGTCCTATCACAGCTGCTCACAGTGTAATAAGGAAATGCTGGTTATTGTCATTCCTCTCCTCACTCTGACAGCGCGTGAGGAGAGGAGAGCCGATAGGCAGCATTCCTCAGTGGGGAGACCTGCACTGATAATCAGTGCCCTGATTATCAGTGCAGCCCCATCAGTTCAGCCTTTCAGTGCCTATCAGTGATGCCTGTCAGTGCCCATCAGTTCTGCCTATCAGTGCCCATCAGTGGCACCTATCAGTACCCATCATTGCCGTCTATCAGTGCCCATTAATGCAGTCTATCAGTGCCCATTAATGCGGCCTATCATTGCCCCTCAGAGCCACCTATCAGTGCCCATCAGTGCTGCCTATCAGTGCTCATCAGTGCTGCATATTAGTACCTCCTCATCAGTGCAGCCTATTAGTGCAACCTCATCAGCCCACATCAGTGAAGGAGAAAAATTACCTATTTAAATAATTTTATAACAGAAACTAATAAAAACATTTATTCTTTTTTTTTATACTTTCGGTCTTTTGTTTAGTGAAAAATAACACAGTGGTGATTAAATATCACCAAAAGAAAGCTCTATCTGTTTTAAAAACAAAGATAAAAAATTAGTTTGTGTACAGTGTTGCATGACTGCGCAATTGTCATTCAAAGTGCGACAGCGCTGAATGCTGAAAGTTGGTCTGGGCAGGAAGGGGTGAAGGTGCACAGTATTGAAGTCATTAAAGTGATGCAAACCCAATCGTTAAAATCTCAAACAAGATTTATCATGTTAAAGTGATTTTCAACATGTTTAAATCTGCAGTTTGCCTGCCATGAAAGTCCTTGTTCCTTTAAAGGGTGACAACACTCTGCCCCTGTTTCCCAGTTATGCTGCTGTTTCATACACATTACATAGCCATGGTCCACTTTTATCACTATCAGAAAGCCCGCCCTAAGAAATGTTATGCATTAATTGATGAAGTGGCTGGAAACCCTCTATGAATAGCAGTACAGTACGTGGCTGCAAAGAGGCTGCAGGAGATCAGCAACACAGGCTAAAAAAAGGAAATGTTGAGACATGGCAATTGAGCAAACTAAATGCTATTCATAGAGGGTTTCCAGCTACTTTGATTATTCGCTTCGGGCAAGAATTTGATATGAAATGCATCTGGCTTGAAGGAAAATTCACTAAAACATAATGATGCAGTATTCTTATTATCGTGCCTTTTTATTTTTTGAGATCAACATTGCCTTAAAGATTCCATCTGACAGATCAGCTGAATGTACAGTTTGCACATCATGTTATTGATTTTGCAGTATTTTATGTAAAATTCAGGGAAATATTATCACAGAGGTTTCTTCCTCCTAAAAATACAGCTGATCTCTGATCAGCAATAATTGGTACTTTCTGTCAGGTATCTATTTAGGAGAGCATAGGTGAAGATAAAATAATTAATTATAAAAATGAAAAAAAATAAAAGACCCATGAGATAGCTTTTGATGTGCCCAAAATATACTCCTTACCTATACAACACTGACAATTTAACTTCCGTGTTGTGGATGTGTTATGGCAATAATGCACGAAACATGCGTTGCTGCCTCGCCATGTGTAGGCAAGTTGAAATGTTTTTTATTGGTTTCCAGCAGCCAACTCAGGCTGGGGAAAGGGTTTAGCACTTTTGGTCCAAGGCCTGGTTCACACCTATGCATTTTTAGTGCTTTTTGCATTTCACAGAAATGCACTACAGTCCATTTAACATGGTTTCTTATGGAACACATTCTGTAGTGCAAATCTGCAAAATGCAAAAAGCATTAAAAATGCATAGGTGTGAACCAGGCCTAATTCCTGGGCTTTTTAAATTTGGCGGGCCCACCTGTGTTTTATAAAGAGGACCGCTAAGATCAGGAGAACAGTAGTAGTGGTAATTGCAGTGGTAATTGCCCATTAGAGACTTCTGTAGAGCTCCATCGGTGAGAAGATGTGAAGATACCAGGACAGCACTCTCTAGTGTGCTACTAGTGGTAGTGTAGGTAAAATATAGTTTGGCTTAGGGCTAAGCCTTAGCCATGGAATCTGGGTCAGGGTTACTAAAGTTCAGGGCTGGGTGACTCATACAGGCAGCTCTCTGGTGCTTACCCCTGATTCTAGAAAGTTGGAGAACATTCTGGAAGCTGGAGGGCGAAGGGTAGGAGGGCTGTCGTGCATGTTTAAGGGAGCTTGGCCAATCCCCAGATGGTGGACCTGGCAGGGGTCTAAGCCAACATTTAAATATGGATGAGTCATGCTGGCAGGGGAGTCGGTTGGGAGATGGAGTGCTGAGGAGGCTGTTGGTGGCCCTTGAGGGACCCCTGCTGGGGGGGGGGGCTCTACCTCGAGCCAGGGCTCAGGTGGCTGGCCTGGATGGATCCTACCCCGGGAGAAATTGGGGGAGGCTTTCCTGAGAGGCAGTGGGAGCCAGGAGAGACAGTGTGAGTACTGCAGCACAGGACAAGGGACTTACACAGGGAGAGGCTGCCAGGGGTAGCAGGTCTCTCTGGAAGATAGCAGTGTGCTTAAATCTTCCCTCCTTGAACTAGGAAATCTCCAGAGAGTCAGTCGGGATTAGACTGGTGAAGAGAGTAAGTCGGGATTAGATTGGTGAAGAGAGTCAGTCGGGATTAGACTAATGAGGAGAGTCAACCGGGATTAGACTGGTGAAGAGAGTCAGCCGGGGTTAGACTGGTGAAGAGAGTCAGCTGGGATTAGACTGATGAAGAGAGTCAACCGGGATTAGACTGATGAAGAGATTCAGCCGGGATTAGACTGGTGAAGAGAGTCAATTGGGATTAGACTGGTGAAGAGAGTCAATTGGGATTAGACTGGTGAAGAGAGTCAGCCGGGATTAGACTGATGAAGAGATTCAGCCGGGATAGACTGATGCAGAGATTCAGCCGGGATTAGACTGATGAAGAGATTCAGCCGGGATTAGCCTGATGAAGAAAGTCAGCTGGGATTAGACTGGTGAAGAGAGTCAGTTGAGATCAGACTGGTGAAGAGAGTCAGACGGAATTAGATTGGTGAAGAGAATCAGTTGAAATTAGACTGGTGAAGAGAGTTATGCTGGCCATACACTATACAAAAAATCGGCTCAACCCATTTTAGAAAAACGAACATTCGGCCGTGAGCGCAAACGATAGTGCCATTATGTAATGACCGATAAATCGTTCAGTGGACATAAATGATTGCACTTTTTGTTTGTTTTTTTACATATACCTAGTGCAAACAGTTTGGACGGGAAACACATTAACCTTTCAATTTCTATCGTTCATTTGGCAGAAAATTTCCAAACTTGTCCTTCGTTTTTTCGGCTCAAAAATGTCCCAAAGATTATCGATTTTGTGCCCATTAACTGGCCGAAAAACGAACGAACTGTCTAAATGACCAAATTTCGGATGATTTTTTCGTATAGTGTATGGCCAGCATTAGTCGGGTTTAGGCTGGTGAAGAGGCATCCAGGTGGGCTGGCATTTCCTGCTGTGGTGGAGCTGGGATCAGTGTCTATAAGGAGAGCTGGAGGTACTCCAGAAGGCAGTCCACAACTATTCTTGTAAATAGGGAGAAAGTTGTCCCTGGTTTTTCTACTATCAAGTTGGGCATCCCATTATTTCTATCTCCATCCAAGTTATTACCCCCTAATAAAATAGAAGAACAAGCTCAGGGATGTTCACTATCTCTGATTCTCTGGGAGAAAGCTGAAGTTGTTGTGTGCCTGGCTGTGCAACATTGGGGAACCCTGTCATCTGCAACCCCCACGGGGGGTAGTGCTACACCTACTGTATATGGACTCTCACCTGACAGAGGTATGCCTGGGCCACTACATCATGTTGGTTAGAATTAGGGAAAGGACATTCGTGTGTTCGATGTTCGTGTTGTATTATCATGCTGCATTTCAACAGTAAAATTATGTTGGCCATTCTAAGCCTGGTCTGAAGTTATTTAAAGGGGTGCATGTTGGTTCTGGCGTATGCAAAAGAACCAGAGTCTGTAAAGAAGCACATATAGGGTATGAAGTAACACTACTACAAAAGGTTAACTTGGCAATAAAAAAAGAGAAGTATAGTTGCTCCGGGTAGCCAAGTAAAGGAACAGGCTACATACAACCAGTCAATAGGCATGGCATGTGGTAAGGTGACAGGTTCTCCAGCAGTCCTTCTCCCATGGTGATTGCCCTTTGCAGAGGCACTGGATCTGGTTCTTAGTAAGTATACATCTATGGAGGAGGCTGTGAGCATTGGATCTCAATAAGTATACATCTATGGAGGAGGCTGTGAGCATTGGATCTCAATAAGTATACATCTATGGAGGAGGCTGTGAGCATTGGATCTCAATAAGTATACATCTATGGAGGAGGCTGTGAGCATTGGATCTAAATAAGTATACATCTATGGAGGAGGCTGTGAGCATTGGATCTCAATAAGTATACATCTATGGAGGAGGCTGTGAGCATTGGATCTCAATAAGTATACATCTATGGAAGAGGCTGTGAGCATTGGATCTCAATAAGTATACATCTATGGAAGAGGCTGTGAGCATTGGATCTCAATAAGTATACATCTATGGAAGAGGCTGTGAGCATTGGATCTCAATAAGTATACATCTATGGAAGAGGCTGTGAGCATTGGATCTCAATAAGTATACATCTATGGAAGAGGCTGTGAGCATTGGATCTCAATAAGTATACATCTATGGAAGAGGCTGTGAGCATTGGATCTCAATAAGTATACATCTATGGAAGAGGCTGTGAGCATTAGATCTCAATAAGTATACATCTATGGAAGAGGCTGTGAGCATTGGATCTCAATAAGTATACATCTATGGAAGAGGCTGTGAGCATTGGATCTCAATAAGTATACATCTATGGAGGAGGCTGTGAGCATTGGATCTAAATAAGTATACATCTATGGAGGAGGCTGTGAGCATTGGATCTCAATAAGTATACATCTATGGAAGAGGCTGTGAGCATTGGATCTCAATAAGTATACATCTATGGAAGAGGCTGTGAGCATTGGATCTCAATAAGTATACATCTATGGAGGAGGCTGTGAGCATTGGATCTAAATAAGTATACATCTATGGAAGAGGCTGTGAGCATTGGATCTCAGTAAGTATACATGTGTGGAAGGGGCTGCCATCCCCAAGACCCCATACACACTATTAGATTTTCTGCAGATTCTTGTCTTCAGATTTACCAAAACCATGTAGTGTAAGGTCCTGCCTGATTGCATACAAGTTGAAATTCTTAAAGAGGAAGTAAACCCTCTCTTAAAAAAAAAAAAAAAACACCCTGCAGGACAAAGGCATAATGAGCTAGTATGCATAGCATACTAGTTCATTATGAATTACCTGAGATTGAAGCCCCCGAAGCGACCCTTGTTCACCTCCTCCGTCGCTGACATGTTGACTCTGTGTGTCTTCCGGGTATCGCTGCTCCGGCGCTGTGACTGGCTGGAGCAGCGATGACGTCACTCCCTCGCACGCGCGCTGGTGCCGCCACTAACGGCATGATCGCCATTAGAAACGGCACGCTCAGTGCTCCTGCGCCCGATGTCTACAGCGCATGCGCCATAGACATCGGTGCTGCTATTTCTGCAAATATCTCCTAAACCTTTTAGGTTTGGTAGATATTTCTTGCACCTACAGGTAAGCCTTAATCTAGGCTTACCTGTAGGTTAAAGTGGTTGTAATGGGTTTACAACCACTTTAAGGTTTCACCTCGTAATATATGGTTTTGGTAAATCTGAAGACAAAAATCTGCAGAAAATCTAATAGTGTGTATGGGGTCTAAAGGACCTGTCCAGCATGTGTTATTGTGTACACAGTGTGTAGAGGTGCAGTGTGAATGCACACGGCATTGTGTTGTTAAAAAACTTTTCGGTCCTCATTTTTTTATCTTTATTTAAAACTTGTATATAATTGCATTGGCATTCCATCACAGCACATCAGAACACGATGCACAGTCTCTGCCTTTTGGCTAAGATCAAGTGTAGTGTCTGTTCTTATCAGTTTAACCACTAGCCAACCGCGCTATAGCTGAATGACGGCTACAGGCTACAGCGTGGTCAGCCAGTTCTGGGAGGGCGTCGTATGATGTCCCTGTGATCGTGCCGGGGTGCGCAGACATCTTGCTCTGCGATCGCTGTGTCCTTAGGACACAGCTGATCACAGATTGGGATAAAGGGCCAATCACAGCGGCCCTTTACCATGTGATGTGTCCAATCACAGCTGATCACGATGTAAACACAAGCCGGTTATCAGCATTCCTTTCTGAGAGGAGAGCCGGTAACCGGCTTGTGTGAAAGGGACTAATTATCAGTGCAGCCCCAACAGTGCCCATCAGTGCTGCCAATCAGTGCCAATCAGTGACTCCTCATAAGTGTCACCTATCAGTGCTGCCTACCAGTGCCCATCAGTGCCACCTATCCGTGCCCATCGGTGTCGCCTACCAGTGCCACCTCATCAGTGCTGCCTCATCAGTGCCCATCAGTGAAGGAGAAAAATGACCTGTTTGCAAAATTTTATAACAAACTATGAAAAACTTTTGCTAAATAAACTCTGTTTTCGTTTATTTAGCAAAAAAAAAAAAAACCCAGTGGTGATTAAATATCACCAAAAGAAAGCTCTATTTGTGTGGAAAAAAATGATAAAAATGTCCTTTGGGTACAGTGTTGCATGACCGCGCAATTGTCATTCAAAGTGCAACAGCGCTGAAAGGTGAAAATTGGTTCTGGGCAGGAAGTGGGTAAAAGTGCCCAGTAGGCAAGTGGTTAATATCTGATACTTCTCCTATCTGGGGATCATATATAATAAATCGATTTTTAGAACAGGGAGTCGGAGGAAGAGCTCTAGGACCGATGCACCAAAAAAAAAAAAAATATTCTATGCGCAAACATGAACTATCCAACTGAACTGAACCCAGCATAGGACAGCAGGCACTTTGCTTTCATCCTGTGTTAGAATGCATTGCTGGTGTGGATGAGCCCCTGGAGATTATAAGCCTTCATGCAGATCTTCAGCCACAAGAAATAAGAAGATTGATCCATTGCACTAATCAGTGTGTGATTCCTTTTATTTACATTGCCAACATCATTGGATCCACCATTGCCTTATAAAGATAAAGCATTGGTGACAGGTTCTCTTTAACTGATGACAATGGAGGTTTACAGGCTACAGGCGGCCTGTCAATCACTCCCCCTATCTCGGTTGCCAGGGAAACCGGTGGCGGAAGTGACGAGTCAAGGGGCGGGGCTTGTGCGGGCCATCTGCAGGCAATGTAAACAAGGAAAGGGGAAGAGACAATTCAGGGGAGGGGAGAGACATCCAGAGGCAGAGGAGAGAGAGCACACTAGACAGACTGCACTGCTGGCATCACACAGGAGGGTATACACTCATATTTACAGGGAGGTTTCAGAGGGCTCATAGGTTGCCATCTGGCTGATTATTGAGAGACAGCAGAGAGAGACCAATGAAAGGAAGAGTGCTGAGAGACAGCAGAGGAAGTGAGAGATAACCAGAGACCTCAGTCAAGGAGAGACAGACTGCAGTCAGTGACAGATACAGCTGAGCAGAACCTGAAAGAGACATCAGTCAGTGAGAGCACAAAGAGACCACAGCGAGAGAGCAGGGAAGACAGCCAGAGAGAGTGTGCAGCGACAACAGACAGAGATATCAGTCAGGGAGAATCAGAGAGAGCACAGAGACCTCAGTCAGAGAGAGAGAGCACAGAGACCTTAGAGAGAGAGAGAGCACAGAGACCTTAGAGAGAGAGAGCACAGAGACCTTAGAGAGAGAGCACAGAGACCTTAGAGAGAGAGCACAGAGACCTTAGAGAGAGAGAGAGAGCACAGAGACCTGAGAGAGAGAGAGCACAGAGACCTTAGAGAGAGAGCACAGAGACCTTAGAGAGAGAGAGCACAGAGACCTTAGAGAGAGAGAGAGCACAGAGACCTTAGAGAGAGAGAGAGAGCACAGAGACCTTAGAGAGAGAGAGAGCACAGAGACCTTAGAGAGAGAGAGAGCACAGAGACCTTAGAGAGAGAGAGAGCACAGAGACCTTAGAGAGAGAGAGCACAGAGACCTTAGAGAGAGAGAGAGCACAGAGACCTTAGAGAGAGAGAGAGCACAGAGACCTTAGAGAGAGAGAGAGAGCACAGAGACCTTAGAGAGAGAGAGAGAGCACAGAGACCTTAGAGAGAGAGAGAGAGCACAGAGACCTTAGAGAGAGAGAGAGAGAGCACAGAGACCTTAGAGAGAGAGAGAGAGAGCACAGAGACCTTAGAGAGAGAGAGAGAGAGCACAGAGACCTTAGAGAGAGAGAGAGAGCACAGAGACCTTAGAGAGAGAGAGAGAGCACAGAGACCTTAGAGAGAGAGAGCACAGAGACCTTAGAGAGAGAGAGAGCACAGAGACCTTAGAGAGAGAGAGAGCACAGAGACCTTAGAGAGAGAGAGAGAGCACAGAGACCTTAGAGAGAGAGAGAGCACAGAGACCTTAGAGAGGGAGAGAGAGAGAGCACAGAGACCTTAGAGAGAGACAGAGAGAGAGAGAGCACAGAGACCTTAGAGAGAGAGAGAGAGCACAGAGACCTTAGAGAGAGAGAGAGAGCACAGAGACCTTAGAGAGAGAGAGAGCACAGAGACCTTAGAGAGAGAGAGCACAGAGACCTTAGAGAGAGAGAGCACAGAGACCTTAGAGAGAGAGAGAGAGCACAGAGACCTTAGAGAGAGAGAGCACAGAGACCTTAGAGAGAGAGAGCACAGATACCTTAGAGAGAGAGAGCACAGAGACCTTAGAGAGAGAGAGAGAGCAAGAGACCTTAGAGAGAGAGAGAGCACAGAGACCTTAGAGAGAGAGAGAGAGAGAGCACAGAGACCTTAGAGAGAGAGAGCACAGAGACCTCAGTCAGAGAGAGAGAGAGCACAGAGACCTCAGTCAGAGAAAGCACAGAGACCTCAGTCAGAGAGAGAGAGCATAGAGACCTCAGTCAGAGAGAGAGAGCATAGAGACCTCAGTCAGAGAGAGAGAGCATAGAGACCTCAGTCAGAGAGAGAGAGAGCATAGAGACCTCAGTCAGAGAGAGAGAGGACAGAGACCTCAGTCAGAGAGTGAGAGAGAGCACAGAGACCTCAGTCAGAGAGTGAGAGAGAGCACAGAGACCTCAGTCAGAGAGAGAGAGGACAGAGACCTCAGTCAGAGAGTGAGAGAGAGCACAGAGACCTCAGTCAGAGAGTGAGAGAGAGCACAGAGACCTCAGAGAGAGAGCACAGAGACCTCAGAGAGAGAGCACAGAGAAATTAGTCAGTGAGAGCTCTGCAAGAGCGCAGAGAAGTCAGCCAGAGAGAGAGAGAGAGCACAGAGATATCGGAGAGAGTGCAGAGAAGTTGGACAGAGAGCGCAGAGACATCAGATAGAGAGAGCTAAGAGACATCAGATAGAGAGAGCGCAGAGACATCAGATAGAGAGAGCGCAGAGACATCAGATAGAGAGAGCGCAGAGACATCAGATAGAGAGAGCGCAGAGAGACAGAGCGCAGAGACATCAGAGAAAGAGATCAGAGACATCAGATAGAGCGCAGAGAGACAGAGCGCAGAGACATCAGAGAAAGAGATCAGAGACATCAGTCAGTAAGAAAAAGCACAGAGACATCATTCATTTAAGAACAAAACAAAAAGTAAAATCGGGAGAGAGTCCGGCAATTCCCTGCTATTATATCACCTCCTAAACGTCAGATGGTGCCACCATCTAAACCAAGATCTGAACTGAACTTCTGTGTAGAGTGACCGCACAGGGAGACGTTGAGTGGTAGAGACAGTCAGCCCGTGTTGCAGTTAGATAAGAGATCCTAGAAGTGGGTTGCATGTGACTGGGGGCAGCCATGAATTGCTGGTATTGAAGAGCGAAGTCGGAGGATGAGACGGCTGGAAAGAATATAATAGGAGAGCTCTGGTGTCCCGGGAGAAGAATGAGAGCGCACAGAGTAAGAGCCGATCTGCCTGTTGTGTTGTTTGTTTTCTTTATTATGTATTTTTTTTATTTCTAGATATTCTTCTTTTCAGAACAATTTGAATCCTTGATATTTTGTTTATGTAGACGTATCTCTTCTGCTCCTCTGTCGTCCTTCGTCGTTCTGTTTATATCCCGTTTGTCCGCCATCTGTTCCCATCACTCTCTTTTTTTTTTCCCACAAAAGAGTATAACCCACAGAGACCGAAGACTATTTTAGATTGTTGTCACTATGACAGATTTATTAAAGCCTAGATCTAGTTGCCGTGGGTTACCGCACTTCCAATCCCAGTGCATGCATTCACACCAGTTTGTTACCCAATCTAAGCATTATACGGTATCCGTTATGCTTTATTTTATTTATAGCTGGTATCACATGGCTGATTAAGATGGCACATCGTACCCAGTGTTGGCATAGATGCCCTTATAAAAACAAGCAATCTTTTTGAGCATCACCTGTCACAGTTGGGCCAAAGTACCATGTGAGGAGCGCTAAGATCCCCATTGCCCAGCATGCAGCCTTTTAGTACTTATGGGGCCCCACTGGACAGCAGTCCGTGTTTTCCTTGCTTAGGTGCTTACTCACTGTTGCATAAGTTAAGGAATGCCCATTCTTTGTTTACTTTCACCTTTGGGTTGGGGAATCTCCAGGCCAACAGCTGAATGGGGCTGGGTTTGAGTCGGTTGCTAGGAAGCTGACAACCACTTGCATTCTAGCAACCACAAGCCTGGTATGGGAAGCTTTTACAATGACTGCTTCCCGACACACATGTCCGAGTTTCACATGTGTGTCAGGAAGCGATCATTAATGTGATAGCTTTCCATACCAGGCTCGTGGTTGCTAGGATGCAAGCGGCTGTCGGCTTCCTAGCAACTGACTAGGCTTGTAGGTTGCTGAGCTTCCTAGCAACTGAGCACTGGTGTCTCTCTCCAACAAACAGTTGGTCTTATTATTGCCATGTTGTTTATCTGTGAACTGGGGGTAATTATTTTAGAATTTTTCACATTTATACGACAGATTCCATAAGTGGCAGCAGTAAGATCTACCTGAATCTGGCACATGTGTTGGTATTGGTATCGAAACTGGCACACAACTCCCATGGATGAATGGACGAATTTTACCGTAGGTGCACTGTTTAGGAGATATTTACTTGTGATGCCGCCGGTGACTTCACCAGGGCATGCTCTCTGAAGGAACAGCATACGGTGCCATTCCTTCAGAGCCCTGTGCCATGAACAGCAGTTCCTATGCGTGAGAGTGATGTCATCACAGCTCGTCCAATCTAATGACTGGAGCCCGCTAACCCGGAAGGAAGACCGAGTGAAGATGGAATCCCTGTTAGCGGTGACAGCACACCCCTGGAAGGCTTGTTGTAACCACTTCAAGACTGCCCACAGTACATTTACGTCTTTACTTTGATCTTAAATACCGTTGCTATAGCAGCAGCTAGCTGCCATATCCCCGGTATTTCTTTGTACTGTGGGCGATTTTGCATCTAATAAAAGTGGTCCCGGCGGTGGAGTCGCGACGAGATCACTTTTATAGGTGGTGAGAGAGGTACCCTCCCCCCCCCCCGCCGCTTCCCGGTCTTTCTCCGGGCTTACCGGGCCTGACGGTTAGCCCGGAGCCAATACGATGATGCAGGAAGCCGAGTGAGGGCAAGATAGCCCCCACTTAGCTCTATGCCCTTGGCGGACCGGAGCGACATCCAACGTCACTTCTGCCTTCTGGCCTTAAAGGGATGATTTTTTTTTTTTTCTCCTCTTTAGGCTGTATTCACACTGGAGATTTCAGTGGCTCACATGAGTCTGGTGCAGCGTCACATATGGCGACCCATGACATTTCGCTACCCGCTGGAGTGTGCATGCGCGAAGCCGCCATATGCGTTCCAACACTTTTACGTCAAAAATCCACCCCTAAGTCCAGGTTCAAGCCCCACCATCCAAGTGGACATAGAGTTCGATTATAATTATGCCGAGCGAAGCGAGGCCGTGCCTGAAGCCTAGCGAGCGAAGCGAGGCCGCGCCCGAAGCCTGGCGAGCGAAGCGAGGCCGCGCCCGAAACCTGGCGAGCGAAGCGAGGCCGCGCCCGAAGCCTGGCGAGCGAAGCGAGGCCGCGCCCGAAGCCTGGCGAGCGAAGCGAGGCCGCGCCCGAAGCCTGGCGAGCGAAGCGAGGCCGTGCCCGAAGCCTGGCGAGCGAAGCGAGGCCGTGCCCGAAGCCTGGCGAGCGAAGCGAGGCCGTGCCCAAAACCTGGCGAGCGAAGCGAGGCCGTGCCCGAAACCTGGCGAGCGAAGCGAGGCCGTGCCCGAAGCCTGGCGAGCGAAGCGAGGCCGTGCCCGAAGCCTGGCGAGCGAAGCGAGGCCGTGCCCGAAGCCTGGCGAGCGAAGCGAGGCCGTGCCCGAAGCCTGGCGAGCGAAGCGAGGCCGTGCCCGAAGCCTGGCGAGCGAAGCGTGGCGAGCGAAGCAAGCCCGCGAGGGGTGTGGAGTTTTGTCGTAAAAGAGTTGGAACGCATATGGCGGCGGCGCACATGCGCACTCCAGCGGGTAGCGAAATGTGATGGGTCGCCATATGTGACGCTACACCGGTGTGTCTCCATGCACCGTTTCAGATCCGGTTTCAGACGGAATCTTGGGCTGAATTCGGACCTGAAACCGACTAGAAGATGCACAGGGCTCCTGTGCTAATCGCACCGGAGCCGCTCCGGAGGTTTGTGAACCGGCTCCATAGAGAGTTGGTCACAATCTCCTGCTATGCGAAGAAATCCGCATCCAATTCGCACTAGTGTGAACCCGGCCTTAAGGCAAAATTACTTGTAAATATAAATGTGAGATCTGAGGTCTTTTTGACCCCAGATCTCTCAATAAGGAGCTTATTTCTATTACAAGGTTTACATTCCTTGTAATAGGAATAAAAGTGATAAAAAAAAATTTCTTAAAGGGACAGTGTTAAAATAAATAGGACATTTTTTTTTTTTTAAAGCGATGTGTCCCTCCGAGCTCGTGCGCAGAAGCGAATGCATAGATAGGTCGCGCCCACATATGTAAAAGGTGTCCAGACCGCACATGTGAGGTATCACCACGATTGCTAGAGCGAGAGCAATCATTCTAGCACTAGACCTCCTCTGTAACACTAAACTGGTAACCTGCAAAAATGTTTAAAGCACCGCCTATAGAGATTTTTAGGTACTGTAGTTTGTCTCCATTCCGCAAGTGTGCGCAATTTTAAAGCGTGACATGTTACGTATCTATTTACGCTACATAACATCATCTTTCACATTATACAAAAAATTGGGCTAACCTTACTGTTTTTTTTTTTTTTGTTTATTAAAAAAAGTGTATTTGTTCCCAAAAGACCACTGCGCAAATATAGTGTGACATAAAATATTGCAACAATCGCCATTTTATTCTCTAGGGTCTCTGCTGCAAAAAAATATATATAATATTTGGGGGCGCTAAGTAATTTTCTAGCAAAAAAAATACTAATTAAACTTGTGAGCAAAAAGTTCCAGAAAAGGCCTGGTCTTAAAGTGGCACGTTTCACATAGTGTGCTAGTATGCGATGCATACTAGCACATTATAACTGGGCCTTACAGGTTTCAAAGAAAAGAAAACAAAAAAAAATTTAGATTTACTCCTTTTATTTTTTTTAAAGGTGCCAGAAAGGTGTTATGCACCATCTTTGGTGTGGTTTATAAAAACACAGGAAACGAATAGTAAATGAACCAGAAACACATTTGCATTGCATTGTTTGCATTTTTTGAGTCACATGTCCAGATTTCACAGGTGTATGCTGGGTAATAGGCTCCCAGAAAGTGCACCAGAAACACATTAGAAAGGCATAGAAAACGCATATGCTTTATTTTATTTATTTTTTATTTTTGGTGCTTTTTGTTTTTCAGCAAAGCAGTGTAAAAGCAGCCCTATTGAATTTCCCTCCCCCTCTCCAGTGTTTTCATTGTGCTTGACACCCATTGACTAAACAGATCGGAATAGAAGATTGTGGCCTGTCCAGGGATCGCATATCTGGCACCACCCACTTGCCTGGTTATGGTCGCCCTTGTTTTAGCTATACATTAACCCACCTTTTTATATGTTGCCTCCACATTGATCTTATATTTCTAGCACAATTTTTAACAAATCTCAATGTAAATCCGTTTTCCTAAACTTTTTTCAAAGCTCCGGCGAGTTTAAGGTATTTACTTTTTATAATTATTAGAAACTGTATGCAGAGCAGTGGGGGCTGCAACATATAAAGAGCGGGTTAACACATAGCCTATCCTTCTGCCTTATATTGTCCAGAAATGTTGACATTATACCCTATTTAAACTTAAAGCAGTATTAACCACTTCAGCTCCGGAAGATTTACCCCCCCTCCTGGCCAGGCCATTTTTTGCGATATGGCACTGCGTTATTTTTAACTTTGGGAGACTTGTACCCAAATACAATTTTTGTCCCCCCCCCCCCCCCCACAAATAGAGCTTTCTTTTGGTGGTATTTGATCACCTCTGCAGTTTTTATTTTTTGCGCTATAAACAAAAAAAGACAGACAATTTAAAAAAAAAAAAAACAATATTTTTTACTTTTTGCTATAAAACATATCCAATAAAAAAAATGTAGTAAATCTAATTTTTTCATCAATTTAGGCCAATATGTATTCTGTTACATATTTTTGGGGAAAAAAATCCCAACAAGGGTTCATTGATTGGTTTGCAGAAAAGTTATAGCGTCTAAAAAAATCTGTGATATTTTTATTTATTTATTTTACTAGTAATGGCGGCGGTCAGCGACTTATTGCAGGACTGCGATATTGCAGCGGACAAATCGGACACTGAACTAACGCGCTTTTGCCACTTTTTGGGGACCAGTGACACTAATACAGTGATCAGTGCTAAAAAATATGGCTGTACTAATGACACTGGCTGGGAAGGGGTTAACAACAGGGGTGATCACAGGGTTAAATGTATGCTTAAGTTATGCTTACTAAGGCCCCTTTCACACTGGGGTGGGAGGTGCGTCGGCGGTAAAGCGCCGCTATTATTAGCAGCGCTTTACCGTCGTATTCGGCCAGTAGCGGGGCGGTTTTATCCCCCGCTAGCGGCCGAGAAAGAGGTTAAAAACCACCACAAAGCACCTCTACAGAGACGCTTTGCCGGCGGTATAGTCGCGCTGCCCCATTGATTTCGATGGGCAGGAGCGGTGTATACACCGCTCCGAAGATGCTGCTAGCAGGACTTTTTTTCCTGTCCTGCTAGCGCACCGCTCCAGTGTGAAAGCCCTCGGGGCTTTCACACTGGAGAGACAGAAGTGGCTGTTTCGGGTCGGTTTGCAGGCGCTATTTTTAGCGCAATATCGCCTGCAAACCGCCCCAGTGTGAAAGGGGTCTAAGTGTGGGGGAGGTGCTTTGACTGGGGGAAGACAAAGATCTGTGTTTCTGCTTAGCAGAAACACTTGGATCAGTACCTTCCCCTCTGACATAAAGACAACCTGCCTTGTTTTGTCATTCTGCCCCTGTACTGTCTAATCGGGGGGCGCCAACAGACATCGAGTCCACGGTACTGTCTCCCGCTGTGTATAATCACAGCTGAAGCGGGTTGCCGGTGGCGCGTGTGCGCCCCCCAGACTCAGAAGTGTCACATCACGTACCAGGTACGTGATCTGGCACAGAACGGCCGCCCTGCCGCAGTATATGTACGTGAGGCGGTCACTAAGCAGTTATACCCTAAAGCAAAAGTTTATTATATTGCAGCTTACCAATTCTTAGGTGTGACGGCTGCATTTGTTTTAATTTTTTTTAGGCTTTCTTTCTTTTATGTTTACATGTCGATCTTGTCAGTAAGCCTGTCATTTTTTAACATAAGCTGTCCTGCAGATGTCTCAGTTGAGACAAACCATTTACTATCGACAGGTGCTTACAATGATCATCTTTTATTTGGTCATGTAAAACTTTTATCCCCAAAAAATTGTTGCTGCAGCATGAGCTGGAGTTTGTCTTCAATTTATTAGTGTATCTAAATCTGCTAGTACATATATCACTCCCATAGGCGTGCGCAGCCTATTGCATTAGGATGTGCACCCTTAAGCTCAAACACACATGCACGTGTATGTGCCTACATATATATGACCCCGGCATATTGATCTCCCTGCCGGCACAGTGAAAGAGAAGATCATAAACACTTTTCTTATGGAAGAGCAAGTAAGAGGGAGATCTTGTTCATGTTCCTGCTGCTACACAGAGCGATAACACGAATGCACATGGGGTGATTAGGGTGTGCCTGGGCACACCCGGCACACCCTGTGCGCACGCCCATGATCACTCCATTTCCCTCAGACTGACAATGCTGCCGACCAAAGGTGCCGCCGTGCTCCTTCAACCAGAGTTGGGGGTGCTCTAATACAGGAGATGTGATACTAACACACACAAATCTGTGCTGTGATTGGCAACAGCAATCAGCAAGTTCACAGCCAAAATCATTGGCTGCAAGCCTGCTGACGAACTCTTGCTGTGTCCAAGCACAGTACGAGAGGCAGGGGGCGTGCGCGCCTGTAGACCAGGAAGTTCGGTGCGACATATGGGTACGTCGTCGTGGCCAGAGGAGCCACCGGCCAGCAGTAAAATGACTTTTGGCTGGTCAGCAAGTGGTTAAAAGAAATTACCTTCTTGCACTTCCTGTTTAGATCTCAAAATAAGCAGTAAGGGGAAATCACCCCAAGTGGACACATATTGTGAAATTGGGGGAAAAAAAAAAAATCTAATAGCGGTTCTAACCCTTCCCCACTGAATCCAAAACTAAGAACAGAAAGTGTTGGCCAGACTTGAAGAGAGTGAAGCTGAACGCACCTTTTATCGCAGACACGCAATTGGTTGATGGATCACAAGGCGAGTTTAATAAATGTCAGCGGATGAGCAAGAATAATACAGAGGGCGATCCCTAATCGAATAATCAGATTTCAGCTGTCATTTTCCAACCCAGCCAAAATAATTCTGCCTTCCTGTTATAATGAACCAGTCCATGTGAGATCTGCAGGCAGAGGCTGTGACCTCCCTCTGTGGCTTCTGTGGAGTTAACAGTCCTGATAAAATTAGATCTGCCTTTGCCGGAGGCTACAGAGAAGTAACTGGAAGTGGTGGAGCAAAAGAATGAAAAGAGGAATAGAGAGTGGACTGTACAGGAACAGTGTCCTGGCTGGGATCGGAGAATTTCCATCAGAGGTTGAGACAGAATAGGGAAGGTAAGTGAGGACAGAGGAGGAAGATAGAGGAATGGAGAGATGATTATAGGTTGGGAGGGGCAGGAAGGTCACACGTCAGGTTTTTATGAATCCGGATCACCTGGATGTTTGTGTTTAGTAAGGATTGTGTCACTGACACTTGTATAGCTGCCTTCACATAGCACTGTTCCAAAGTTGGATGGAACCTGATCAATCACACCATCTTTTTGTTTGTCTGTAGGTGACATCAAACATGGCCGTTGGGTGCCCCTCGGCACTGCCGACACTCCTCTTCTTTGTGCCGCTTCTGCTGTGGCTGGTAGATCCTACATTGGGGTATAAACCAGTTATCATGGTCCATGGACTTTTTGACAGTTCTGCGAGCTTCAAAGAACTGGTGGAGTTCATCAACGAGGTGGGTGATATGTGGAAAGGTTGTGAAAGTAGTCCTTAGCATTTATGTGGACAAGATTGGATAGTGGCAGATATATATATATATATATATATGTACATAATATATGAGTATTTAATTCTTGGGAGTAGCAGCACCTACACACATATATATATATATATATATATATATATATATATTTATATATATATATATATATATATATATATATATATATATATATATATATATTGGCCTATTTTTTTTTCATCTATTTCTTTTGTTATTATAATCACGTTTACATCACTACCTTGGTAAGAGCAGAATATTTAAACTATATGACCCATAACAGATTGCAAACACATCCTACCAATTTTATCACAAGAAATGTTTTAAGTGATTGCTGGTAGCAATATAGTATTTATCGAAGCAACACTATGCATTTTGTGGGTCAAGTGTAAGTCCAGTCAAAAGTGTTTTTTTTTTTTTTTTGTTTTGTTTTTTTTGTGTGTTTTGTCTTTGTTTCATTCCATGTCCCCTTCAGGGATATCTTTTGTAAGTAAGTGAAAATTGTTCCAAAATAAGATGAAAGTCCACCACAGACAGTTGTCCCAACATGTGGACATGTCTCCTCTACTCCGCAACCATGAAATTTTGAGCACCCTTTCACTTTTCTCCTGGAGACAGTAGTACCCATGGCAAATAGTGGGGTTAGATCTCCCCAGTGAGGATATATATGGCAATACACAGCTATAAGAAGTTCTAAGCCTTCCCTACTACTAATCGAAGAATTGTGGGAAAATAAAAGGTGTTTGGCCTCAATGGTGTTCAGATTAAGGGATGTCTAGGGGTAAACAGTCAGAGTAATGTTAGGCTTAAAAGTCAGTAAGTGATCATTACTTTTTCATGTGATAAAGTCATTTTTGGGCATCTATTACACATACAATATATGTTTGTGCTGAAAATGTTAACTGCCTTTTAAACATCAAGATAAGTTTTAAAGAGCCAAAAACAATGTGTCATAATACAATATTCCAGCCATTGTCAACTAGGGTTCCTTCAGGGTTGGCTAGGGATTCCTTGAGCTGTGGCTAACTGACCTCCCATCTGATGGTGCCTGCATAGTTCCAGGTCCAAGGCCACTTGGCAGAGCCAGTGACATGACTGCGAGGGAGTCATTAAGGCCACCACTGTAAAGCGGGGTATTCTTCACAATTTCCACTGGAAATGTAAGGGGTATTTTCCCAATGACCCCTGATAGACTAATCTTACCAGGTGTTCCCTGGGACCTGAAAATTATTTCAAGGGTTCCCCTGGGGTTTAAAGGTTGAGAAAGGCTGCATTATACTGTCAAAGTTTTGTTGGCACCTGACCATTGCATCTATATGAGCTTTCTGGATGTCCCATTCCAAAACCATGGTCACTAAGATGCATTTGTGTCTATAACAGCTTCCACTTCTCTAGAAAGGCTTTCCACAAGATTTTAGAGTGTGTCTGTGGGAATTTGTTCCCATTCATCCATTTACAAGGTCAGGTACTGATACTGGAGGAGAAGACCTGACTCAAAATCGACTTTATAATTCATCCCAAGGGTGTTTAGTATGGTTGAGGTCAGAGCTCTGTGCAGGCCACTGGAGTTCCTCTACACCAGGGATATGTAATTAGCGGACCTCCAGCTGTTGCAGAACTACAAGTCCCATGAGGCACAGCAAGACTCTGGCAGCCACAAGCATGACACCCAGAGGCAGAGGCATGATGGGACTTGTAGTTTTGCAACAGCTGGAGGTCCACTAATTGCATATCCCTGCTCTACACCAAACTCATCAAACCATGTCTTTATGGAGCCGGCTTTGTGCACAGGGGAAAAGCATGGAACAGGGCCTTCCCCTGTCTGTTACCACAAGGTTTGAAGCGTAAAATTGTCTAAAATGTTTGTATATGTTGTAGTATTAAAAGAACCTTTCACATGGATACACCAGTACTCCATAATCTGATAGGTGGTCACATATCTTTTGGCCATTCTGTATAGTGTATGCAGAACCTTGTATGCCTGTTTACGGACTGGTGCAGCTACCAACCCAACAGTAACCAATTGTTAATGCTACTGCTAAGGTTGCCTGGGCAGTGTTTGTTAGTGTAGGGATGGTGTCACTTTTTCTAGATTAGTGAGTGAGTCTCCATGGGTCACATAGGGGGAGATCTACTAAAACTGGAGCACTCGGCTTTAGGTGCAGCTGTGCATGGTAGCCAATTGGCTCCTAACTTCAGCTTGTTCAGATAAGCTTTGACAAAATCTGAAAGCTGATTGGTTTCTATGCAGAGCTTCCCCAAGATTTTGCACACTCAAGTAAATCCCCCCCCATCGTGCCTTGTCTTCTAAGCCGGCATGAAGTTTATACCGCGTGTGTACTGTATTGAACTGGTGAGAATGTCAGATGGTGTCCGATCTGTTTGAATAAACATTATGAATTGACCTAAACTTCTATACTTTAATGTATTAGTGATATAATTCTCATCTTTTTGTTCCTGCAGTCTCATCCCGGTACTAATATTTCAGTTATAGACCTGTTTGACCACAAAGCCAGTTTACAGCCCCTCTGGAAGCAGGTGATGGGCTTCCGGGAGGCCATCTATCCTATCATGCAGAATGCTGGCAGTGAAGGAGTGCATCTGCTCTGCTATTCTCAAGGTGAGTGACTTCCAGGCTGATCACAGCCTAGAAATAGCTGGTATCCACTTGCTGTGAAGGGTTCCTGCTCTGCCTCTTCACATGAAGCTGAGGCGATCATCCCAGGCCTTTAATAATGCTGTAGGCCAATCAGAAACCCTGTACCCAATTTTGTTGATGGCAAGCAATGTGGGGGCCCATAGCACTGTTACTAAGGGCCCCAGCTACCGCATTGCTGTCCATTCTGGGAGCAGAGTGTGTGACAGCATTAAAGGGAACCTGTCACCAGCAGATGAGCACACAGCCTCAGTCGAGTGAATGCAACACATCTCAACTTGAACATGTATGTACAGTTTGATTGGTCTGACATTTCCAGTGCAATGAGGTCCTGGACAAGCTGGCTGACTGTGAAGTCATTCTAAAGCAGAATGTGTGGCCATCTTTGTTGATCATTGGTGGAAGACTGACCACTATGTTGAGGTTTCTACAAAACCTGTGTTGAGTTTTCTATATGTGTATTTAGCTATGTGCCTTTTGGGTTCAGTTCTAAAGATATTCAGTCACTGAGCATGAGGAAGACAAACTGCATCATGCCAGTATCTGTGGCTGTACTTCAGCACTGCTTGGTTGTCCCTTTCTACTTCCTGCACATTCCTAATGGCAGTGATGGGCTAATAAGAATGTGTGGGGGCTAGGGTTGCCACCTGTCCATGATTCACCTGAACAGTCAGTGTTTTGAATCATGTGTCCGGGTTTCAGTCCACCTAAAACCTGGACACATTATTCAAACTGGACTATGGTTGGGGGATGGGCAGTGTTGGGGTGCTCATTGCCGATGGTGATGGGATGGATGATGTTTCCACTCCTTTCCCGGTCCCCCTCACTCCCAGTTTCTGGCAATCGACAGCGCTTGGAGCGGATTGGAAGCAGTCAATCACATGAGCCTTATAATTTCTGATTGGCTGGAGTAGGGGCAGCTGTCTGCGTGCTTATTTCTATCTGGATCATGTCCTGCAGGAACCAGGGTACAGAATTGGATATGTACCATTCTGGGTGAGGAGGAGGGGCACAAAGCTGAGTATATATACCATAATGGAGGAGGAGGGGGGCACAGAGCTATGCATGTACCATTTACATAATGCTGTGTAAAGGATGGGAGGCACTGTGCTGGCTATGTACCATTATGGAGGGGGACCAGGGACCAGGGCTGGGTATGTAAATGGAGAAAATGGAGGCACAGAGTTAGGTATTTACCACTATGGAGGAGTATGGGGGGGCGGGGGGGTTTGCAGAGCTGGGTATGTACCATTCTTGGGGAGGAAGGGGCACAGAGCTAGGTATGTATCAATATGGAGGAGGATGGGAGGGGGAGGGGGGGTGGGCAGAGCTGGGTATGTACCATTCTGGGGGAGGAGGAGGCGCAAAGCTGGGTGTGTACTAGTATGGGTGGAGGAGGGCACAGATTGGGTGTGTGTTATTCTGGGGGAGAATGAGGTACAGAGCTGGGTATGTACCATTCTGAGGTAGAGGCGGGCACAAAACTGGTGGCCACTCCCACTGTTCTCCGCAGCACTCTGTGCGCGCTGCTTTAATACTCTCCTTGGGGTCTTTTAAAATCATATAGTCTATACTACAGAAAAAAAAAATGCTGTGTGCCACTAATGTGTTTGGGTTTGGCTTGAAGAAAAGGTGGCAACCCTAGTGGGGGCAAGAAAGCTCTGACAGTGAGAAGTGTTGAAGTTTGCCCTGCATTTGGCTAATACAAATTGGTTGGGTGGGCTGTTGCAGTCATCTCATACCTGCAGTAGTTTGCCCTTGTTTTGTCCCAGGTCTGGGATCTATGACCATGACAGAGTGAAAGCAATGAGCACTCATAGAAAGTAGCACAAGAGATCAGGACATTGCCATATTACTTTTCAAGGGCTCACATGCCCTGGGACCACCTGATACCTGTACAACCAATGCAACTCATGTGCCTCTGCAATGACTAGAATAGAGTTAGCACTGCATTGTGGGATTGTGGCGGGGGGCGGGGGGGGGGGGGGCTCTGACTTCAGGATATAGCTTGCAGCTGGGTATGGACATCCAGACATGGCATTGACGTGTACAGTGCTATGCTACAGCCTTATTCCAAAATGCATTAAATTCCTTATTTTCCTCAAAATTCTACAAGCAATACCCCATAATTACAACGTGAAAGAAGTTTGTTTTGAAATCTTTGCAAATTTATTAAAAAAAAAAAACTAAAACAATCATATGTTCATAAGTATTCACAGCCTTTGCTCAATACTTTGTTGAAGCACTTTTGGCACCAATTACAGCCTCAAGTCTTTTTGAGTATGATGCTACAAGCTTGGCACTCCTATTTTTGGGAAGTTTCTCCCAGTCTTCTTTGCAGGACCTCTCAAGCTCCATCAGTTTGGATGGGGAGTGTTGGTGCACAGCCATTTTTAGATCTCTCCAGAGATGTTCAAAAGGGTTCAAGTCTGGGCTCTGGCTGGGCCACTCAAGGACATTCACAGAGTTGTCCCGTAGACACTCCTTTGTTATCTTGGCTGTGTACTTAGGGTCTTTGTCCTGTTTGGAAGATGAACCTTCGCTCCAGTCTGAGGTCCACAGCGCTCTGGAGCAGGTTTTCATCAAGGATGTGTCTGTACATTGTTGCATTTATATTTCCCTCGATCCTGACTAGTCTCCCAGTTCCTGCCACTGAAAAACATCCCCACAGCATGATGCTTCCACCACCATGCTTCACTGTAGGGATGGTATTGGCCAGATGATGAGCGGTGCCTGGTTTCCTCCAGACATGACGCCTGCTATTCAGGCCAAAGAGTTCAATCTTTGTTTCACCAGACCAGAGAATTTTGTTTCTCATAGTCTGAGAGTCCTTCAGGTGCCTTTTGGCAAACTCCAGGTGGGCTGTCATGTGCCTTTTACTGAGGAGTGGCTTCTGTCTAGCCCCTCTACTATACAGGCCTGATTGGAGTGCTAAAGAGATGGTTGTTCTTCTGGAAGGTTCTCCTCTCTCCACAGAGAAACGCTGGAAGTCTGTCAGAGTGACCATCGGGTTCTTGGTCATCTCCCTGACTAACAAAATGTGGAAAAAGTGAAGCACTGTGAATACTTTCCAGGTGCACTGTATACAGATATATTAGGAAACCATCTAGTGCCTGTTATTAGGACCATAGCATATCTCTTTCTTTGTGAATTTTGCATCCTATCTTTATTGGGGGATCACAGTTCTCTGATTGAGCTGAATATATGCATGCTGAGGCTATACTGGAGATCAGATTTGCTGCATTTAGCTGATATTAGAAGCTGTGTGCTCATGAGATGGTGACAGGTTCCCTTTAACGCTCTGAGAATCTGCTCCAAGAAAGGACAGCAGTGCAGCTGTTGGAGTCCCGTGTTGTTGTTCAATGAATGATTGCAGTCACAGCGCATTCATTCCGCATGATGCGCTGCTAATGACTGCGTGGCACTGTGACAGACTGACCCCCAGGCATACTGTAGTCTCTGCCTCACCTGCTCACAAGCAACCTACTACCCGCCCTAATGCCCATCTTCCTATATATGAATGAGGCAGCCTTTTTCTTCTGTGACCGTCACATGCCAGCTATTTTCCATCTTGGCAACGATATCCGTGACATCTAATCCCGCGGCATGCTTCTCATTCCTGGGTATGAGTCACATGACTCAGCACATAGATTGGCCTTCAGCACGTGTAGACATGTACACATACACAGTGACACATTACAATCTCTTCTCTCTTCCTTTATACAGATGTCATACACGTCCATTCATGAAATCACTATCATTTATTCATAAGTTCTGAATTTTAATGCTGGGTCAGCGTTAGCCTGGCTGTAAAATCTCTGCCAAATAATATTTGAACAGGATGTGTGGGCTGAGCAATAAAAGCTGCTCTTGAAGGACAGCTGCACTTTTAAAACACATCAGTTCTTATACAATGTCATGAAAAAGTATTCATACCTCTTAAAATTTCCCACATTTTGTCATGTTACAACCAAAAACATAAATGTATTTTATTGGGATTTTTTTGTGATAGACCAACACAAAGTGACACATAATTGTGAAGTGGAAAATGATAAATGGTTTTCACAATTTTTACAAATAAATATGTGAAAAGTGTGGTGTGCATTTGTATGGCGCTCCCCTGAGTCAATACTTTGTAGAATCACCTTTCACTGCAATTACAGCTGCAAGTCTTTTTGGGGATGTCTCTACCAGCTTTGCACATCTAGAGAGGGAAATGTTCCCATTCTTCTTTGCAAAATAGCTCAAGCTCTGTCTAGGGCTGGGAAAAAAATCGATTTAAATCTTGAATCGAGTTGAGAGGTCAAATCGATTCAAAATTTAAGCAAATCGATTTTTTTTAGATTTTTTTTTTTTTTTCACCGCGCCGGTCCCGAGGCGCTGCGGGCATGAGTTTTTAGGCGAGGCCGCGGCTTCGGCCTAGTCCGCGGCTACGGCCGGACGTCGCGGACTAGGCCGAAGCCGCAGCCTCGCCTAAAAACTCATGCCCGCAGCGCCTCCCGACCGGCGCGGACACCGCGCCGGGCCTGAAGAGCTGCAGGCAAGGAGTTTTTAGGTGAGGCCGCGGCTTCGGCCTAGTCTGCGAGGCCGGACGCCGCGGACTAGGCCGAAGCCGCGGCCTCGCCTAAAAGCTCATGCCCGCAGCGCCTCAGGACCGGCGCGGTTTCCAAAAAAAAAAAAAAACTCGATTCGAATCGTGAATCGAGTTTTTTTTAAGAGAATCGAAGATTTTTTTTTTAAAGAAAATCTCCCAGCCCTAGCTGTCAGATTGGATGGAGAGCGTCTGTGAACAGCAATTTTCAAGTCTTGCCACAGATGCTTAATGTGATTTAGGTCTGGACTTTGACTGGGCCATTCTAACACATGAATATGCTTTGATCTAAACCATTCCATTGTAGCTCTGGCTGTATGTTTAGGGTCGTTGTCCTGCTGGAAGGTGAACCTCCACCCCAGTCTCAAGTCTTTTGTAGACTCTAATGCCCTGTACACACGACCAGACTTTCTGGCAGAAAAGGTCCGACTGAATCATTCATTCCGTTGGACATTCCGATCGTGTGTGGGCTTCATCTGACTTTTTCTTTCTAAAGTTCTAACAGACCTAGAAATAGAACATGTTTCAAATCTTTCCGACGGAATCAGTTCCAATCGGAAAACCGCTCGTCTGTATGCTAGTCTGACGGACCAAAAACGACGCAAGGGCAGCTGTTGGCTACTGGCTATTGAACTTCCTTTTTCTATTCCCGTTTTACGTCATCGCGTTCTAAACGATCGGACTTTGGTGTGATCGTGTGTAGGCAAGTCCGTTTCAGAGGAACTCCATCGGAAAGACCATCGGAGTCTATTCTGATGGAGAGTCTGGTCGTGTGTATGCGGTATAACAGGTTTTCTTCTAAGATTAAATACAAAAAAGAGCAGCGCTGTGACAAAAAAAGGTATATATGATATAACCAAATCAGATAGGTTGAATAATGGATCCAAATTTGAGATTAACTCCAAAGTTCTTATAAAAGTTCATAATAACCAAAGGTAAAAAAGTCCTATCCAAAATCAATCATAGATAGTGGATATAGTGAGAAGCGTAGATAGGTGGAAATACAAATAAATCAATATGTCCTTCACCGCACCACTGTGGTATTGATAGGAATGCGCGCTTACTTTGGAGTTAATCTCAAATTTGGGTCCATTATTCAACCTATCTGATTTGGTTATATCATATATACCTTTTTTTGTCACAGCGCTGCTCTTTTTTGTATTTATTATGTAATGTGTGTATCCCACTTTTAGCGGCTGCTCTTGTGTTTGGTTTTGATCATTGAATTGTCACTTTTTGTTTTTTTCAATTTTGTTTTTCTCAATATGTTTTGTATGCACTAATTTCCTTTTACAGCGCGGTGATTTGTCTTTCCCTATTTCTTCTAAGATTGCCCTATATTTAGCTCCATCCATATTCCCATCAACTCTGACCAGCTTCCCTGTCCCTGCTGAAGAAAAGCATCTCCACAACATGATGCTGCCACCACCATGTTTCACGGTGGGGATGGTGTGTTCAGGGTGATGTGCAGTGTTAGTTTTCCGCCACACATAGCGTTTTTCCTTTAGGCCAAAAGTTCAAGTTTGGTCTCATCTGACCAGAGCACCTTCTTCCACATGTTTGTTGTATCCCTCACATGGCTTCTCACAAACTGCAAACAAGACTTCTTATGGCTTTATTACAACAATGGCTTTCTTCTTGTCACTCTTCTATAAAGGCCAGATTTGTGGAGAGCGTGACTAATAGTTGTCCTGTGGACAGATTCTCCCACCTGAGCTGTGGATCTCTGCAGCTCCTCCAGAGTTACCATGGACCTCTTGGCTCTTCTCTGATGAATGCTCTCCTTGCCCGGCCTGTCAGTTTAGGTAGGCAGCCATGTCTTGGTAGGTTTGCAGTTGTGCCATACTCATCCATTTTTTTTGTATGATGGATTGAACAGTACTCCGTGAGATGTTCAAAGCTTGGGATTTTTTTTATAACCTAACCCTGCTTTAAACTTCTCCACAACTTTATCCCTGACCTGTCTGGTGTGTTCCTTTGCCTTCATGATGTTGTTTGTTCACTAAGGTTCTCTAACAAACCTCTGAGGGCTTCACAAAACAGCTGTATTAATACTGAGATTAAATTACACACAGGGGGACTCTATTTACTAAGTAGGTGGCTTCAGAAGGCAATTGGTTCCACTAGATTTTAGTTGGGGGTATCAGAGTAAAGGGGGCTGAATACAAATGCACGCCACACTTTTCACATATTTATTTGTAAAAAATTTTGAAAACCGTTTACAACTTTCCTTCCACTTCACAATGATGTGCCACTTTGTGTTGGTCTATTGCATAAAATCCCATTAAAATACATTTACGTGTTTGTTTGTAAAATGACAAAATGTGGAAAATTTCAAGGGGTACGAATACTTTTTCAAGGCACTGTAATATATCCAGGCACAACCAACAATTGTGACAATGGACTTCTCTTTGCGACCTAAATAGAAAACTTGGAGCGCCGCTCCAGCCAGGGGGAAGATTCTTCCTTTAGATCCTAGGAGACGGGGTGCCAGAATTCTCCTGTGTTCATCCAAAACCACACATGCGATGGAGTAAGGCGGCCGCCGCACTGCAGTGAACTTCTTTTATTTGCTCCCTTTTGGTCTGGTAAATGTACCATTAAAAGTATTTTGTTATGTCAGTTCAGTACGTGCAAAAACATACCTATTGATCCTGCCCGAAATCTGCTAAGCTGATGCTGTGCTGTACTTACATTGTTCCCAGCTATCTCTGAAAATGAAAACCACCTCCCTATGTTATGAGGAGGGTCGTGTTTTCTAGCTCTAAAACCCTTCCTGTCCTAGCGTAACAATGCTGCTCCTAAGTTATAAAAAAAGATGGCAGCCACCCCATTTTATAACTAGCCTTTGCAGTAGGGTGTACATGGAAAGGTTTTGCACATCACAAACAAAAAATTTCATAAAACTTGTTTTTTTTCTCTTTCTGTAAAATGTTATAAATTTCTATGATTAAAACTTCAATAAAGATATATTATTTGAAAAAAAAAATAGATCCCAGTACACTTGCCAGCCTGCAAAAAACAAAACACATTGACAGTGTCTAACAAAGCATAGTTAACCTGCTTAAAAAAAAAGACATCCATCTAGTTCATCCAGTTCATCCAGTCCATCCAGTTCATCCAGTTCAACTAACATAGAAAAGAAGAAAAACACACACACAAATAGAAAACTTCCATATATACAATCCTATATCCACAATAAAGCATGATATAATTTGCTCCAGTGGGGGGAAACAATTCTTTCCTGATCCCCCGAGAGGCAATCTGATATTCCCTGGATCAAGTTGACCTATAAATATTAGTATTCAGTTATATTTTGTGCATTTAGGAAATAATCCAGGCCTTTTTTAAAAACAATCTACTGAATTGGGCCAAAAACCAGGGAGTTTATTCCACATTTTCACCGCTCTTACTGCGAAGAAGCCTTTCTGTATTTGGAGATTGAATCATGTTGAAAACAGAGGGTTTAGTTGCACATGTTTGCAAAAATATGTGGTTGCTGCGCTGCCTCGTCAGGGCTCCTCTGTGTACTGCGGGCCTATTGTTTTTCTTGCAGGCTAGCTGGTAAGTGTGCTGGCAAATATTTTGTTTAACAATGCTGCTCCACCTTAGATACAGTACAGTAAGTGCAATACTGGCACAGGTTTGTTCAGTGCCCAGGGCAAAGATTTGGAAATACAGCTCCCTTTAGTGCTGCTAATACATGGAGTAGAATGGGTATATAATAGGGTGGCCACCTCATCCCGTTAATCCTGAACACATATTAATTACACAGGTTCTGTGGCTGATTAAGGTGGTAATTAAACTCACTCGGTGCTTTACCTGCATTAAACTAGCCTTTAGAACCTGTGTAATTCAGATGTTTTCAGGTTTAAAGGGGTGAGGTGGCAACTCTAGTGTATAACCCTGTGCCTATTCTCAGCCCCCTTTGCACTGGCTGGAGTGTTCACATTTGGCAAATTGCTTGCTTTCTAGCAAATAGAAGGTACTTGCATATGCCTGGTGTGTTTTCTGTGTTAGCTGTGGGCAGATCGGATTAGAGCATGCGTGGCATCAGTAGCTGAGCAGCTGTCAGAGTAGACATGAATCTGCCCCCTGCTGGTTGCTAGCCACTGATCTGGAGATTGCGTGTGGTGAAGAGGCACCCTCCCTACCACTGCGCTCTGGGCGGCTTTCCTTCCTGCCCGGTCCTGAATAAAGCCTGGTACGCAGTATTCGTTTTTATCGTTCAACCAAGAGGACTGAACAAAAAGAACTGAAGAGCTTAGGAAGAGCCTCTGTACTAACTATCTGCTGTTAGTACAGCAATCTCCCCCACTGAGCTATTGTGTTCTGACAGGAGGGGGCGACCCCCTCTCACCAGAACACATGGTCAGCGCTCTCAGCTATTGGCTGAGATCGCTAGTCGGCTGCTGATTGGCAGACCTTTTTTAGTCTGAAAGAAGGCCAGCTTGTTTCAGACCAGCTACCGTATACACGGGCTGAATGTTGCCGCCTGATATTCATTCCGTGTGTACAGCCCTTTAGTGGCGGCTGGTGCTGTATATGTGGGGGGGGGGGCAAACAAGAGATCCTGTCACCACCCGCCCCCCAGGTCGGCCCCGCAATTACCCCATCTAGGTCACGGGCAGCCACGGCTCCTTCCTGCATCGTCTCCCCCTTCTTGGCGGCTTTACCCTGCATCTCGGGCTTCATGGCGGCTTCTTCTTTGGTGGCTTCCCTCCTCCTCCCCTCGGCGGCCAATACGATCGATTCTCCTCTCGGCCAATCGGGTCTCAGGACCCGCTTCCTGATTGGACGGGAGGAGAATCAGCAAGACAATAGCGAATATTATATCACTATTATCACATAAGTGGGTGCGCCCCAAGCCCACCCTTTTTTGAAGCCACAGGCTCTAATCATGTGCTTAAAAAAAAAACCCCATTGAAATCCATGTGTCCGGCGCCCTGCATGTAGATTAGGGGCCGGGCGCATGGACTAGGGGGGCTGCGCCCCTTATGGACGGGCCGCCACTGGAGAACAGTTTAGGACAGGAACTGTATGACTGGCAGGATCACCAAGGGAAGAGGAAAAACATAAGGATCTGCTATGTAGTATACTGTATATTTATATATCTAACATTCAGTGGATTTTTTATGGTTTATTTTCCTTCAGAAAAATTAGTTTAATTTACAATTCCTAAATGTTATTATATTCTTCATTATACAGGAGGATTAATCTGTCGGGGTCTCTTGGAGACGATTCCAGATCACAATGTGGACACGTTCATTTCCTTGTCTTCTCCTCAGATGGGACAGTATGGAGGTAAGACTTTTGCAAAAGCAGATTGTTTTGTTTTTTCATTTGGCTTAAAGTAAATCTCCAGGAAAACCGGTAGATGGACAGATGAAATAGATTTATTGAACTGTCTTACCTGCCAAAGGATTATTAGTTCTAGTCTGTAGTGCTATTTATATAGCAAGGTCGAATTACAGCACTGTTTCATTTTTACTTTTTTTTTTTTTTTTTTTATTAAACACTAGTTAGCAGTGAAAAAATATTTATAGGGGGGCTGTAGAGTAAAGGAAAACTTTTCGTATTCCTCACTCATTGGCATTCAGCAATCTCCTCCATTTCCAAAATTCTATTTTATATGCAACCGCTTGAGCTTGCAAGGGGGAAGAACTTCATGGGACCGGTTGTACAGGGAGGTTGTCTGCAGGAATGAACAATTGAGTAAGTATTTGCTTTACACACCCCTAGACTAAACTAGGCAATAATATCTAGGAAGGTAGGTCAGCCATATAAAAATATTTTTTTACTGCTAATTGGAGTTCAGCTGTTAATAAAAAGATTTTTACAAAAAGATGACAGGTTAGCTTAAAAAATGCAAATAAAATGTACAATAGGAGCAGTCATTTACCTGTAAAACCTTTTGTACTTAGAGATGGTCCACCCACCACTGCAAAAATGAAAAGCCAGCATCTACACATACTGCAGCTGATGACTTTTAATAATAGAACACTACATCTCCCACCTTATTGCTACCCCCCCCCCCCTTTCTTCCCTTTTTATTTTATTTTTTTTTCTTCCCCCTTCTCTCTTTCCTTCCCACTTTCTCTCTCTATCCCCCTCTAGTATTCTTTTCCTCATCTAGGTCTATCCCTAATTTCTACCTGACTTCAGGTGTTTAAAAAAAAAAAAAATGGTGTGCGCAGATCCTAGTAATGCACACCGTTATAAACCTCTTACAGTAACCTGGCCGATCTCTTTTTTTTCTTCAGACAGGAGAGATTAACCCTAATGCAAATTGATCGGAGGGGTGATGGCAATTTATTATAAGCATTATCTCTTTCTTGATTCCATAAGTATTTGCCTTACTCCTCCGCAGTATATCTCAGAGTATTGGTTGTGTTAATGATGTTAACTACTGATTGAATGTTCTTGCGAAGTTGCCTCCTAATTGTATCCTTTTCATACTTTTCAATAAAAAAATTAAAATTTAAAAAAAAAATAAAAATAATAGAACACTTACCTGTCCTGGAGTCCAGTGATGTCTGCACCGCAGCTGATGTTTCCATCAGCTGTCGGGTGCATGCCGTCTCCATTGCAGGTAAGAGAACCCTGCAATGCAGCATTACGGCTTCACGCCCAGTCCCTACTGTGCACCGCTGCACTTCCCTACTAGCCCGGCGGCAGGTGAGGGAGGAGGGACCCGAGCTGCTGATGTAATTCGCCGCAGCCTGGTCTCCCGGAAGTGGGGACAGGATACCTGTCGGGCACCCCACTGCGCATGCGCAAGCCGTGACTGGCCGGGAAATCATCTGGGACCTGTGACGTGTCCCAGATGATTGCCAAGAGAGAGGGGGGAGAGGTTATCTCCCTTCCACTGCCGCTGTGTGCCGGGAGGAAGTGGGAGTTGGGACCCTCTGAAAAGAGGGTACCAGCTCCCCCCCCAAAATAATTACATGCCAAATGTGGCATGTCAGGGGGTCACCTCCCTTAAAGTGCAAGTTCCATTTTTGGGTGGAACTCCTCTTTAATAAGCAGACTCAGGAATAAGCAGATCATCTAGAAACTCAAGAATACAGCATTGGCTCCTTTCTTTGCTTCCTGGCTACTCATCAGATAGAGATTTGGCATTGCCACCCTGTTTTCTTGTCAAATGGGCAGGCAAGTGACACAGAAATGTGGCACCTGCCTAGCTGTGCAGTGTGCCAAAGATGTTGGGATCACCATATGGTGAATAGAATATATTGCTTCTGGCTAATAATACAAACATATAGATATGTGTCACTTTATATTTATCTCCTTTACCGGTCTGCTTAAACAGAAATCTGAATCCACTGATATCAGTTACTATATGAGGTATTTAGATGAAAGAAAACCCTTTTGAAAATGCTGACTGCTTGGCTGCCATGCTCATCCTCTGGCTTCTAGGTTCATAGCTAAATCATGGTCTAGAATCATTTTTGGATAGCTGTCACGCCACTGTTCTCTTAGGGGTGTCACAGAGTGCGTCATTACTGTAACTGGCACATTCCCCAGTTTGTAGCACTCTATTACAGTTGTGCTCGCAGTGAAGTATGTTTACAGAGTGAGGTTTGGTCCTGTAGTCTGCACCTTATTACTGACATACTGGGGAAATGTTTAAAAAATGTCATTCTTTAATATCTGCAAACAGGAAAGTCAAGTAGTATATTTACATGTCATGACATGAAAACCTAAACAGGGAAGAGGCCAGGATAAACAGGGTTATTACTCTTTTGGTACCTAAAACTAGTCTTATGATAGATTGACCTTTCCTCATCTCATCTCACTTGTATTAATAAAGCTGGACTTTGGCCAAACCTAGTTGAAATGTATGTATGTGAGCATTGTTTTAACTGCCTAAATACCTATGATTTAGAACAGTGGTCTCCAAACTGACACCAACAATGGGGCACTATTCCCTCTACTGGCACCAACCATGTGCCATAATTCCTCCCACTGACACCAACAACGGGGCTTTATTCCTTTCACTGACACCAACAATAGGGCACTATTTCCCCAGCTGACACCAACCATTTCTCCCCGTAATAACAAAGATGGGGCATTCACTACCAGTGGGCACAGTCCAGCCCCCCTAAATTTTGAAGGACAGTAAACTGACCCCTATTGAGAAAGTTTGGAGGCCCCTGATTTAGAGAAAAGTGACTTTCTCCACTTTCTTCCAGGGTGCACTACCTGATCCTAAGTCGTCTATCGCCAGGCCTGAACTTTCACATAAGGGAGAAGAGGCACTATTATTGGTCCCAGAAATACTTCTGGGTATTCTTTGCAAAGTGAAGCTTTACTAAAGGCAAATAGACTGTGCACTTTGCAAAGTGCAGTTGCACCAGAGCTTAGTAAGTGAGGTCACTTACTAAGCTCTGGTGCAACTGCACTTTGCAAAGTGCACAGTCTATTTGCCTTTAGTAAATCAACCCCAATGATACTTGGGGTCTCAAATAAAGTATGCACTGACACTTGGGTTCCCAGAGTATTGATGCACTTATACTTAAGGCCTCAGGGTAATAACACACTGACACACAAGGTCTTAGAGCACTAATGCACTAACACTTGGTGTCCCAGGGTAATGATGCACTAACATTTTGGACCTCAAATTTATAACGCACTGACACTTGTGGTTTTCGAGTAATGATGCACCACTTGGAGTCTTAGTGTGTCATTACACCAAGACACTAAGTGTCAGTGTATGATTACTCCGGCATTTAGGGTCTCGGAGTAATGACACATTGACACTCGGCAAGCAGTGATACACAAAATCTGTGACCCCATTAAATATGACAGTGCTAAGGGCAGTGATAAGATGTTGAATTTCTTGAGGCAGATCGGTGAAGGATGAATTCTACTGGCATTTTGATTTATGGAATAAGTCTAACAATGTCTCAGAATGATGGCATACCCACACTTCCAGTCTTAGGGTTCTATGTAAATGTCCTGTTATATTGCTAGGAATGTTCGGTGAATGGTCCCCAGCTGCGCGTGACCCACATTACTGCATAAGCGTTCTTTGTAGGTAAAAGAGGACCACTAAAAGGAAGTGATTGTTTCTTTTTGATGTGTGCAGATAATAGTGGTCAGCAGTGGTTGTTTGTCCTATCTTATTTTTTCCAAATGTCATCTCTTTTTCTTCCTCTAAAACACTTGGGGTCTCAGAGTAATGACACGTTGACACTTGGGGTCTCAGAGTAATGACACTTGGGGTCTTAGCGTAATGACACTTGGGGTCTCAGAGTAATGACATGTTGACACTTGGGGTCTCAGAGTAATGACACTTGGGGTCTCAGAGTAATGACACTTGGGGTCTTAGAGTAATGACATGTTGACACTTGGGGTCTCAGAGTAATGACACTTGGGGTCTCAGAGTAATGACACTTGGGGTCTCAGAGTAATGACACATTGACACTTGGGGTCTCAGAGTAATGACACTTGGGGTCTCAGAGTAATGACACTTGGGGTCTCAGAGTAATGACACATTGACACTTGGGGTCTCAGAGTAATGACACTTGGGGTCTCAGAGTAATGACATGTTGACATTTGGGGTCTCAGAGTAATGACACTTGGGGTCTTAGAGTAATGACACACTGATACACAGGGTTTCAGAATAATGATGCACTGACATCTGGGGCTCAGAGTGATGACACACTAAATCTTGGGGGTCTTAGAGTAAAGACGCACTGACACTTGGAGGTGGGTTTACTAAGACTGGAACAGCCAGGATCTGAAACAGCTGCGCATAACAAATAATTAGCATCTAGCCTTAATTTTCAAAGCGTAACTTAACTAAAGCTAGAAGCTGATTGCCTACTATTACAGCTTCTCCAGATTCTGTCTGCTCTGGTTTTAGTAAATTCCCACTTTGGGGTCTCAAATGAATGATGCACTGACAATTGGGGCCCCTGAGTAATGACACACTGACATTTAGTGTCTCAGCGTAATGATGCACTGACACTTTGGACCTCAAATTTATAACGCACTGACACTTGTGGTTTCTGAGTAATGATGCACCACTTGCAGTCTTGGAGTAATCATACACTGACACTTGGTGTCTTGATGTAATGACACAGTGACACTCGGCAAGCAGTGATACACAACATCTGTGACCCCATTAAATATGACAGTGCTAAGGGCAGTGATAAGATGTTAGATTTCTGGAGGCAGATCGGTGAAGGATGAATTCTACTGGCATTTTGATTTATGGAATAAGTCTAACAATGTCTCAGAATGATGGCATACCCACACTTCCAGTCTTAGGTTTCTATGTAAATGTCCTGTTATATTGTTAGGAATGTTCGGTGAATGGTCCCCAGCTGCGTGTGGCCCACATTACTGCATAAGCGTTCTTTGTAGGTAAAAGAGGATCACTAAAAGGAAGTGATTGTTTCTTTTTGATGTGTGCAGATAATAGTGGTCAGCAGTGGTTGTTTTTCTACTTTTTTTTTTTTTTCCAAATGTCATCTCTCTTTCTTCCTCTAAAACACTTGGGGTCTCAGAGTAATAACACGTTGACACTTGGGGTCTCAGAGTAATGACACTTGGGGTCTCAGAGTAATGACACTTGGGGTCTCAGAGTAATGACACATTGACACTTGGGGTCTCAGAGTAATGACACATTGACACTTGGGGTCTCAGAGTAATGACACACTGATACACGGGGTTTCAGAATAATGATGCACTGACATCTGGGGCTCAGAGTGATGACACACTAAATCTTGGGGGTCTTAGAGTAAAGACGCACTGACACTTGGAGGTGGGTTTACTAAGACTGGAGCAGCCAGGATCTGAAACAGCTGCGCATAACAAATAATTAGCATCTAGCCTTAATTTTCAAAGCGTAACTTAACTAAAGCTAGAAGCTGATTGCCTACTATTACAGCTTCTCCAGATTCTGTCTGCTCTGGTTTTAGTAAATTCCCACTTTGGGGTCTCAAATGAATGATGCACTGACAATTGGGGCCCCTGAGTAATGACACACTGACATTTAGTGTCTCAGCGTAATGATGCACTGACACTTTGGACCTCAAATTTATAACGCACTGACACTTGTGGTTTCTGAGTAATGATGCACCACTTGCAGTCTTGGAGTAATCATACACTGACACTTGGTGTCTTGATGTAATGACACAGTGACACTCGGCAAGCAGTGATACACAACATCTGTGACCCCATTAAATATGACAGTGCTAAGGGCAGTGATAAGATGTTAGATTTCTGGAGGCAGATCGGTGAAGGATGAATTCTACTGGCATTTTGATTTATGGAATAAGTCTAACAATGTCTCAGAATGATGGCATACCCACACTTCCAGTCTTAGGTTTCTATGTAAATGTCCTGTTATATTGTTAGGAATGTTCGGTGAATGGTCCCCAGCTGCGTGTGGCCCACATTACTGCATAAGCGTTCTTTGTAGGTAAAAGAGGATCACTAAAAGGAAGTGATTGTTTCTTTTTGATGTGTGCAGATAATAGTGGTCAGCAGTGGTTGTTTTTCTACTTTTTTTTTTTTTTCCAAATGTCATCTCTCTTTCTTCCTCTAAAACACTTGGGGTCTCAGAGTAATAACACGTTGACACTTGGGGTCTCAGAGTAATGACACTTGGGGTCTCAGAGTAATGACACTTGGGGTCTCAGAGTAATGACACATTGACACTTGGGGTCTCAGAGTAATGACACATTGACACTTGGGGTCTCAGAGTAATGACACACTGATACACGGGGTTTCAGAATAATGATGCACTGACATCTGGGGCTCAGAGTGATGACACACTAAATCTTGGGGGTCTTAGAGTAAAGACGCACTGACACTTGGAGGTGGGTTTACTAAGACTGGAGCAGCCAGGATCTGAAACAGCTGCGCATAACAAATAATTAGCATCTAGCCTTAATTTTCAAAGCGTAACTTAACTAAAGCTAGAAGCTGATTGCCTACTATTACAGCTTCTCCAGATTCTGTCTGCTCTGGTTTTAGTAAATTCCCACTTTGGGGTCTCAAATGAATGATGCACTGACAATTGGGGCCCCTGAGTAATGACACACTGACATTTATTGTCTCAGCGTAATGATGCACTGACACTTTGGACCTCAAATTTATAACGCACTGACACTTGTGGTTTCCGAGTAATGATGCACCACTTGCAGTCTTGGAGTAATCATACACTGACACTTGGTGTCTTGATGTAATGACACAGTGACACTCGGCGGGCAGTGATACACAACATCTGTGACCCCATTAAATATGACAGTGCTAAGGGCAGTGATAAGATGTTAGATTTCTGGAGGCAGATCGGTGAAGGATGAATTCTACTGGCATTTTAATTTATGGAATAAGTCTAACAATGTCTCAGAATGATGGCATACCCACACTTCCAGTCTTAGTTTTCTATATAAATGCCCTGTTATATTGCTAGGAATGTTCGGTGAATGGTCCCCAGCTGCGTGTGGCCCACATTACTGCATAAGCGTTCTTTGGAAGTGAAAGAGGATCACTAAAAGGAAGTGATTGTTTCTTTTTGATGTGTGCAGATAATAGTGGTCAGCAGTGGTTGTTTTCCTATCTTATTTTATCCAAATGTCATCTCTCTTTCTTCCTCTAAAACACTTGGGGTCTCGAAGTAATGACACTTGGGGTCTCAGAGTAATGACACTTGGGGTCTCGGTGTAATGACACTTGGGGTCTCAGAGTAATGACACTTGGGGTCTCGGTGTAATGACACTTGGGGTCTCAGAGTAATGACACGTTGACACTTGGGGTCCCCTGAGTAATGACACACTGACATTTAGTGTCTCAGCACTGACACTTAGGGCTGGTTCACACCACAAAAATGCTTTTCAGATCCGTTCAGAATGCGTTTCTGTATGCAGGATTTTAACGGGTTTTGGTGCGTTCTGGTGCATTTTTGATGCATTCCAGATGCTTTTTTTCCCTCTTCATGTTTATTTTTTCACTGTACTAGGGTTCAGTGCGTTTCCAGTGCGGTTTTCATGTGTTTTACTGTGTTCCAGTACAGTCCAATGCAGGAAAAATGCAGCAGGTTCTACTTTTTTTTTTTTTCTGGAACTGACTGCACTGGTGTGAACTATGCCATTGGAAACCATATAACCTGCTTTCCATGTGTTTTTGATGCAGAAAAAAAAACCGCACTGGATTGGATGTGGTGTGAACTGGCCCTCAGAGTCTCAAATTATTGATGCACTAACACTTGGGGTCAGGAGTAATAACACACTGGCAGTGTTGGTCCCAGAGTAATGATTCACTAACACTTGGGGTTTCAGAGAAATGATGCACTAACTCTTGGGAACTCATAGTAATAATGCAAGGACACTTATGCCCCGTACACACGATCCAAAAATCGGAAGACAGCTCGTCTGACTTTTTTTCGCTTACTAGTCGCCAATAGAAATTAAATAAGTTACTAAAGTCACAAATTCTCGTACGACAGAAAAAAAAATCAGGAGTGTACTAATGATCCGATTATCGTACGATCGCATCGAAAGCGGTATTTTTCGTCTGCTTTTCGGATCGTGTGTACGGGCCAATAGGGTCTCAGAGTAATGACACACTGATGTTTGGGATCACAAATTAATGATGCACTGACACATGGGATCCCAGAGTAATGATACAATGAGATTTCGGGTCCCAGTATAATGATGCACTGACACTTGGGCTCTCAGAGAAATGACACACTGACTCACAAGGTCTTAGAGCAATGATGCACTAACACTTGTGGTTCCAGAGTAATGTCACACTGACAATCATAGCCTCACAGCAATGATGCAGTGACAATTGAGGGAGGGTTAGTCCCAGAGTAATAATGCACTGACAGTTGGGATTTTTGAGTAATGGTGCACCACTCGGAGCCTCAGAGTAATGATACACTCACACTTAGGGGTTGATTTACTAAAACTGGAGAGTGCAAAATCTGATGTAGCTGTGCATGGTAGCCAATTGGCTTCTAACTTCAACTTGTTCAATTAAAGTGTTACTAAACGCAGTAATATGAAAATAGTTAATCTGCCCCCCACAGTGCTTATAAATCTTTTTTTTACATTAAAATATTGCCACTATATACCTTTTTGGCAGATCTGTATACCACGGTCAGTGATAAACTGCACAGTTTCTCTAGTGCTGAAAGATCAGGAAGGAGGAGATTTCCACTTCAGCCTATATACACGCCCACATGTGTGATGCCAATATCATGTGACCCGGCTAGCTCTGAGAACAAGTAAATGTTCTCTCCAGCATAAAAGGCACAACTGAGCATGTGCAGGTTGGCTACTCTGCCTGTGTTAGCTTGCTTTCCCCAGATAGACCACAGTGAGTATAACAAGCATGCAATGCTGCATATACAGACAGATTTTACTGTTGTGGGTTTAGTAACACTTTAAGCTTTGACAAAAAAAAACAAAAACTGGAAGCTGATTGGTTACTATGCAGAGCTGCACCAGATTTTGCACTCTCCCACTTTTAGTAAATCAACCCCAGTGTGTCTTAAAGTAATAATAAACACTGATATTTAGGGTCTCGGAGTAATGACACGCGACAACTGTGACCTCATTAAATATGACAGTGCTAAGGGCAGTGATAAGATGTTAGATTTTCCCTAACTAGAGGCAGATCAGTGAAGGATGAATTCTCCTGGCAGTTGACAATGTCTCTGATGACAAACCCACACTTCCAGTCCTAGTTTTCTATATAAATATCCTGCTATATTGCTAGAAATTAGGGTTGCAGCAATAGCACTTTTTTAAGACAGAGTACAAGTACCGATACTTTTCTTCAAGTACTCGCCGATACCGATTACCGATACTTTTTTTTTAATGTCATGTGACAGTGGCACTAATATACAGCACTATATACAAGCACAGGCGCAAGAATTAGAACATTAAATAACTCACAGTAAATAAAGTGTATATATAATATATAGATTAAAAACATTTTGATTTAGGAGATAACATAACAAGAGTCCATAGTCTTGTAATACGTTAAGAGGTCCAAGGACCATATAGAGTGATGATGAGGGGTCCTACACTCAGGGCTATCATCGGGGGGGAACAGAAACCATGTTCCCAAACACTGGAAAGACACAAGGAGAGAGGCACCTCTGGGTACAGATATAGAACAAATTTTAATAACACTTAAAACAGGACACTCGCATTTGCGAAGTCATGAGTAGACATAGATAAGTCCCAAACATGGGGGTAGTCTGGTCATCAGTTCGTCATTCCATTCCTGCAAGATGCTCGGTACAAACACCGCTGGATGATGAAAAGCCGGCCGCAGTGGAGCGTTCTCAAAACGAGGCTTGGGGCGCAGTTGGTGTGCAGGCAAGGAGGGATGACATCACTGGAAAGCAGCGCGTTTCCTGAGCGTACACAGGCTGTGAGTGACGTGACAGCCACGCTCCTTCTTCAAGCTCTTTGCGTGACGCTCCACTGTGGCCGGTTTTTTCATCATCCAGCGGTGTTTGTACCGAGCAGAGCGCCTTGCAGGAATGGAATGACGAACTGATGATCTGACTACCCCCATGTTTGGGACTTATCTATGCCTACTCATGACTTCTCAAATGTGAGTTGCCTGTATTAAGTGTTATTAAAACTTGTTTTATATCTGCACCCAGAGGTGTGTCTAATATGCAGCACTGATGAGACGTGGACTGTCAGTATTTTTTTATTTTTTTACAATTCATTTTTTTAATTATTTTTTACAATTTATATGTGTGTGTGTTTTTTTTTTTTTTTTGTTTTTTTTTTTTACAATGCTTTATTTTTTTGGGGGGGGGAGTGGACAGTCAGTTTTTGTTTTTATTATTTTTACAATTTTACGTTAAAATATTTATTTTTTACAATGTTTACTCTTTTTATCTTTTTATTTTTTATTCAACCTCTATTGGGGGGGGGGGAGGGTAGGGGGGCTTTGGTGAGATGCCAGGGGTCTAAACAGATCCCTGACATCTCCCCTTTGAGACAGGGAAAGGCACTGAGGGCACAGATTCCCCAATCCCTTTCTCAGCAGCCTCAGCTGCACTGAACATGAATGGACAGGAGACAGCGGCTCCTCTCTCCATTCATAAACTGAAGCATTGTAAACACAGTTTACGATGCCCAGTTATGAATGAACAGTCATTGATCACGAACTCTGTTCATTCAGAAAAGGAATGAGCCGGTAAATGGCGGGGGACCGAAGGAGGACGGGGGGGACCAGAGGAGCCCACGGAGGAGCACAGAGGAGGACACAGAAAGTTCCCCATGGTGGATAAGGACCCCCCATCTACTGCGCAGGCGCAGCGCTTGCGAAGTACGAGCCAGCGGAAATAGCCGAAGCCAAATAGTTGTAAATCAGCTTTACACGGCGCCTGTAAGAGGGCTCCTCACTGGCTCTCTTCGCTCGCCACGCTTCGGGCACGGCCTCGCTTCGCTCGGCACTTTTTTATTCTCCCTCTAGGTCCACTTGGATGGTGGGGCAGTTGCCGTGTACAGCTGATTGAAGGTTTTCAGCTTTGGCTATTTTCGGCGTCTCCTTAGTCATTGGTACTGCGCAAGCGCTGCGCCTGCGCAGTACAGGGGGGTCCTTATCCGCCGGGGGGAACGTTCTCGGCAAGACACCGGTGGAGGATACAGGGGACTCTCAGGAATGATCAGTGTGGCAGTGGGGGAAGTTATAATCAACGATCTCCCTGTGTGGCTTTCATTAAAGCAGCTGAAAGCCACGGAGGTGAGAGGAGAAGAAGCGGCTGTCAGCTGCTTTATTGAAAGCCACACAGGGAGAACATTATAACTTCCCCGCAACGATCATCCCTGAGTGTCCAGGTATCAAACTAGGCATCGGGAGAATTTGCACAAGTTCTACTCCAAATACTCGGTATCGGCACCGATATTAGTATTGGTATCGGTGCACCCATATTAGGAATGTTCATAGAATGGTCCCCAGCCACACGTGGCCCACATTCCTGCAAAATCATTCTTTGTCAGTAGAAGAGGAACACCAAGAGAAAGTGATTGTTTTTTTTACTTGTCCAGCATTTTAGGATTTTTTAGTGTAGATAACGGCGG
>JBBDGP010002341.1:1540000-1687500 GCA_037952835.1 Lithobates septentrionalis | reverse complement strand
CTATGTATTATATACTGGGATTTTTATTTAATTTATTTTTTTATACTAGTGGCGATCGGCGACATATCGGGACTGCGATATTGTGGCAGACGATCTGACACTTTGTGGCAACCAGTGACAATACTACAGTGATCAATGCTAAAATATATGCACTGTCACTGTACTGATGACACTGGCTGGGGAGGAGTAGACATCTAAGGCAAAGGGTTAACGGTGTGCCTAGCCAGTTTTTATGTGTACTGTATGTGCTGCTTTTACTAAAGGATGTGATGGATTTTCTTTCCCTGCTGACAGAACTGAGCTCTGCTTTGTTTACATAGGCCTATGTTCTGTGTCTTTCCTCACCAATCAGCGGGTGGCGGAAGACATCCATTGGCCGGCACCCGCCGATCGGCTTGTGCTGTGTCTAATCACACCACAGCTGCGGGCGCCGCGCACCCTCTACCCGTAAATGCTGGATGACATACCTAGTACGTGATCTGACACAGGAGAGCCACTCCAATGCCATATAACTAAGTTATGCGGGTCGGCAAGTGGCTAATAGTTAAAGAAAATAATAATAATAATAATAATAAAAAAATATATATATATTTACAAGATTTCCAGCAAGCGCAGCAATCACGTGTAAAGTTTAGAACCTTTCTTCAAATTCCGGAGACTCTCAATGAGAAGAACCTCAGCTGTGAAGAAACCTAAACATGACACTTCCCTGGAGACTCTCAAACACAATTACCATTTAGTTGAGGAATATAACAGACCGGAGAAAAGAAAATAGAAAACGTAGCACATGCAGAAATCCCGGCACCCCGTCCCTCCATCCCAGGATCCCGACACCCCGTCCCTCCATCCCAGGATCCCGGCACCCCGTCCCTCCATCCCAGGATCCCGGCACCCCGTCCCTCCATCCCAGGATCCCGGCCCCCCGTCCCTCCATCCCAGGATCCCGGCACCCCGTCCCTCCATCCCAGGATCCCGGCACCCCGTCCCTCCATCCCAGGATCCCGGCACCCCGTCCCTCCATCCCAGGATCCCGGCACCCCGTCCATCTATCCCAGGATCCCGGCACCCCGTCCATCTATCCCAGGATCCCGGCACCCCGTCCCTCCATCCCAGGATCCCGGCACCCCGTCCATCTATCCCAGGATCCCGGCACCCCGTCCCTCCATCCCAGGATCCCGGCACCCCGTCCCTCTATCCCAGGATCCCGGCATCCCGTCCATTTATCCCAGGATTCCGGCACCCCGTCCCTCCATCCCAGGATCCCAGCACCCCATCCCTCTATCCCAGGATCCCGGCACCCCGTCCATCTATCCCAGGATCCCGGCACCCCGTCCATCTATCCCAGGATCCCGGCACCCCGTCCCTCCATCCCAGGATTCCGGCACCCCGTCCCTCCATCCCAGGATCCCGGCACCCCGTCCCTCCATCCCAGGATCCCGGCACCCCGTCCCTCCATCCCAGGATCCCGGCACCCCGTCCCTCCATCCCAGGATCCCGGCACCCCGTCCCTCCATCCCAGGATCCCGGCACCCCGTCCCTCCATCCCAGGATCCCGGCACCCCGTCCCTCCATCCCAGGATCCCGGCACCCCGTCCATCTATCCCAGGATCCCGGCACCCAGTCCATCTATCCCAGGATCCCGGCACCCCGTCCCTCCATCCCAGGATCACGGCACCCCGTCCCTCCATCCCAGGATCCCGGCACACTGTCCCTCCATCCCAGGATCCCGGGATCCTCATCCATCTATCCCAGGATCCCGGGAGCCGGTCCCTTCTTTGGGATTTATTTTCCTACTTTTCTTTGAAAAACTATTCCCAGGTAGACTTGTATGTACGGCCTGTGTGATATCCACCATTAGATTGTAAATATTGGATAGTAACAATTATTGTACATTGAAGTCTGAGGAAACATCTACCTTCAGCCTTGCCTTTAGTCTTGCACAGTTGTATCGGCTCCAGTGGTGGCCGCTCAGACAGGGCGCCGCCCCCCTAATCTCCATGCGCCCGCCCTTAATCTCCATGCAGGGCGCCAGACGCATGGATTTCTATGTTTTTTTTTTTTTTGTTTTTTTTTTAGAAGCACATGATTAGAGCCTGGGGCTCTTATTAACTTCAAAATGGGTGGTCTCGGGGCACAGAGCACTGCACCCCGAGCCCACCCACTTGTGTGGCAGTAGCGAATTAATATTCCTGCTTCTCCTCCCGGCCAATCAGGAAGCGGGTCTTCAGACCCTATTGGCTGGGAGGAGAAGTGACTGGATTGGCCGGTAGGAAAGGCAGTTGGGGAAGCAGCCGAGGAGGAGAAGCAGCTGGGAAGCTGTCAGGAAATAGAAGCAGTGGGAAAGCCGCTAGAGCCGTCCAGGAAGACGCAGAGGAGGAAAAGCAGCTGGGAAGCAGCCAAAGCCGCCCGGAAGACACCCGAAAAGAAGAAGCAGCAGGGAAGCCGCTGAAGTTGCCGAGGAGGAGAAGCAGTGGGGAAGGCGCTAAAGCGGCCGGAGAAGCCGCTGAGGAGAAGAAACAGCTGGGAAGCCACTAAAGCCGCAGAGGAGGAGAAGCAGTGGGGAAGCTGCCCGCGACCTGGATGGGGTAAGTTGTGCGGGATGATTGACCATTTGGGGGGTGGGGGTGCAGGAGGTTTGCTTGCCACCCACCCCCCCCCCAAAAAAAAGAAAATATTGAGCACCAAATGTAACTGGCTCCTCTCCTGGACTGAAATGGCTTACTCTGATTTCACCGCACACTGTGAGCTTCTCACAATGTGCATTAGAAGCTGGGCTACAGGAAGGAGAAGCACAAGAGAAGTCCTGCAATCTGTACAGAGTGTAGTGTGGTCTGCCCAACACAAGCTGGCAGAGCATGCTGGCATTCCCCCGAATCTGAAGGATCATATCTGGTCTAGACAGCACATTATTGTTATAATTGTTTTGTATTTCCAGAATGAGACATTATTTATCTCCTCACCAGACAGGTTCCTGCTACTGACGTCTTCTGTATATCGAATATTAAAAAGCTTTTTTAGTGTATGCGGATTCTTGTCGGGCAGGCTGGCACCCTGGCAGTCGCCCAGACAGAAATATAATGTGCCCGAGCAACGCAGGCGGATTGGCTGCCAGGGGAACCCAGCGCTGTGTTATCAGGTAATGACTCCTACAGTACTTTGCATTCTCCATCACTTCAACTTCACAAATTCTATAGAAGACTGATAACTGAATACAAATCCGAGGTGGTTTAGAAGTGGTAAAGCTAAACTAGAAGAAGAAGAAGAGAGGTCGCCATTTCCCTTCAATGTAATTTCCTTATACTTATAGGAGGAAAAAATTAGACATAGAAAAGCCGAGATTGTAATAAACCTGATCATCAGTGTACATCCTTCCTTCTAGAATACTCTGCTCTGCTGGAGGACTCTGCTCCTTCCTCTATAACACTCCGCTCCTGAAATACTCTGCTCTGCTGGAGGACTCTGCTCTTTGGTCTTTGTCCATGACCACCTCCTTCCATCCTCCACATCATGCCCTATGGCAGTAGTTGTCAACTTATGAGCTAAAGGGGGCTCAAATGTGGCCTCTAACATCACTAAAGGGCCACAGATAATGTTGCTGTCAGAGACTGCAGACCTAATAGAGGAAATGAGGGTCAGAGAGTGAGGAAAGGATACATTGTTGTTTGTAAAGATGCTGCAGAAGGCAATAGGAAGCTGGGAAGATGTTACATGAGGCTAGTAGAGATCAATGCTATTACCCTAATCAATGTTCCCACTACAGGCTGCTAAAGTCTGAGGGCCACACATCATATACCAAAGTGCCACAAGTGGCCCCCGGGGCTGCAGGATGGGCACCAGAGCCCTATACCAAAGTGTCACATGTGGCCCCCGGGGCTGCAGGATGGGCACCAGAGCCCTATACCAAAGTGTCACATGTGGCCCCCGGGGCTGCAGGATGGGCACCAGGGCCCTATGATATACAGAGGAGTTGTGATTTGTGGATAGGTCACCCTGACCCGCTCTCTTCTCCTGCTATGAATACCGGAGTCGATGGATCTTGAACCTCGGCCCCTCACTGAACACACCTTGGACGAGTCACCCAGAACACGGCGGGTGACTAATGGCACATCAGCAGAATCAGACGACTTCACCCTGTAAATGTGCCGAGTCAGGCGGAGAGTGTCAGAGCCGACCACAGACAGGCGCTGCGAGTTCACACAAGTCGGCCTTGTCACAATTCACATTTCTCGTCTTGTAAATGCTGAAGATGAGACAAGCGATTGTCATTCCGCCTGCGGGTCTCACAGCGACGTGAAATCCCAAATATGGCGAGGAAATGAAAATCATTTAAAAGGGACCCTCCAAGAGTGAACTGAAATCCAGCGGAGGAAAGGGGCGGGGCCAAAGAGCCACAAATGCAGATTTTCCCTTTAAAAAAAAAAAAGAAAAACTCCAGAAAAATAAAAAAGATACTCTCGCTGGGTTTCTATAATGCAACAATGCAATAGAGGAAGGTGGAGGAGAGAGGAAGAGAGAAGTACGTCCTCCCGGGGGACCGACAGGATTTCTTTACAGACAGCAAAGTGAGCGTTCTATTACCCCCCCCCCCCCCCCCAAGTGGGTCTCACCATGAGAACAGGAACAGTCCTCACCGAGACTAAAACTACTCCATACACGGCAAAGAAAAACGAAGAAACGAATGTATCCCTCCCCCGTATAGTCCGATCTCCATCTCCCCCTTCAGCCGGGTTCACACATATTCCAATTGGATGTGGGTTTCCCCTGCATCCAATTCACACAGCAGGAGAATGTGACTGGCTCCCTATGGAGCCGGTTCACACATCTCCGGGCCGCGGAGCGCACAGCAGAAGGGTCCTGTGTGTCTTTGGCTCTGTTTTTCTCCCGAATTCAGGTGAAAATTTGGACCTAAGACTGTGAGCGGGGACGGGACCCCCCCCGCTTTGCTCCGCACATGGTGTGAATCGGCCCAAGACCCCAGACATACTATTAGATTTTCTGCAGATTTTTGTCTTCAGATTTATAAAAAACATATAATATGGGGTCAATATGGGGTGCTGTGAATGAGTAGAGGTGGGTTAGGGTGCAGGAAGGGACCCGGTCACTCGGACGGGAGTCTGGTTCTTCTAAAGCAGGTCTGTGATTTTGAAAATAGGAACGTCCCTGGAAGCCGAGACCGCCGCCATGTTTGATTTCATCCTCCCACTATCGGGTACATCTGTTTTCAGTTCACAGACAGAGGAGTAAAGTGGGGTGATGGAGAGCAGAGCGTGCCTGCTGTGACAATTAATCCGATGAATTTCATGGAAACCGGAATAAACGTGACGAATGGAGAACCGCGACAATCTGTTCAATTAACGAGGAATTCCATGGATGGAGAGAAGATGAGGAGACAATTCACCGAGCGATGGTTTCCGTCATCAGCGGGAATGTGAGCGTTCCATTAGGTCATTCCACTGATTGAGGAGGGGGGGGGGGGGGGGGTAAGGTTAAAAATGATGCAGTCCCCCCAAACCTGTAACAATGTTTCACCTCAAGGCTCGTTTACATGTGGCCGGGGCTGATGTAAATTGTAAATGTAAGGTGCTTGGAACCAGAAAGTACACCAAGGAAACACCAGGAAGAGCCAACAGAAGCAGCAGACTATGTATATCACATGGAGGAGAACCATTGTGGGCAGCAAGGAAGTGTTGCATTTCGGGGCCGCGGCCCCCTTTGTCAAACCTCAGGAGGTAGTTGGAAACAATGTCACCCCGATAAGTGTGCAGCACAGGCAGCTGACTAACTTTACTGTTACAGAAAGAGTGGTTAGGACTACAGAATGCCCCCCAAATCCCCCCTCCTAGCACAAATCCCCCCCCCCCATCCCCGTTCCCACACAAATCCCCCTAAATCACTACTGTTAGCCCCCCAATTTCCCTTCTTAGAATACTTACCCCCTGCCACCCCACCAAATTCCCCCATCCAACACAAAACCCCTCCTCTCAATCTCCTTGTGGCGCCCGACACCTCCTACCCTAAATTTCCCCTTAGAACAATATTTACCTCCTGTTCCCTCCCCCCCCCCCTCCAAAATAAATCCCCCTCTCCCCAATCTCCTTGTGGTGCCCGGCGTGCACCCCCACCTTTTCCCCTCTTAGAACAATACTAACCCCCTGTCGCCTTCCCCAAATTCCCCCACCCAACACAAATTCCCTCCGGTTAATCTCCTTGTGGCGCCCCCACTCTAAATTTCCCCTCTTAGAACAATATTTACCCCCTGTCACCCCCCCCAAACTCCCCCATCCAACACAAATTTCCTCTCCCGACTCTCGTTGTGGTGCCCAGCAGGCCCGCCCCCCCCCCCACATTTCCCTTCTTAGAACAATACTTTCCCCCTGTTGACCCCCCCCAAAAAAATTCCCCCATCCAACAGAAATCCCCTTGTGCCCCCCCCCCCCAACCTCACATGATACTACAGTGCCCAGGGCAGCCACCTCTCTTGCCTACCCCTTGCCCTGATGAAATGCCAGTGAGTGAGCGTTGCCCCCCCTAGAAGGAAGAGTATTCCAGGCAGAATCACTAGATGAAAATAAAAAGGGGAAAACCTGAAAACTAATGCAGCCACCACATCTAAGGACTGGTAAGCCGCAATATATGACATTTTTGTTCTTGGGTTTAGATACGCTTTACGTTAGACGGTGAGCTCAGACACATCAGGAATTCACAAAGCCGTGTGCCTGAGCTGCAGGTCATCCAGCAGAATGGCACAGCGAGAGCGTCTAGGATGGCGGCCTGTGCGATATCTTCATCGTCTCATCGGTATTTACAGCGAGTCCCATCATCGCCCGCGACTGCAGAGCCCAGGAGAGCAGAGCGCACATTGTTCTGCACATTCACAGACTCCATCTGTCTGAGACCCGGCTCACTACCGATACGCGTTCACCGGCTGTTGTGGCGGAGTGCTGCCATTGTACGCCTAAGAATCGCCGCTTCAATCGTCCCGCCACTCTTCACGTGGCACACAAAGCGCCGGCGGATACAAAGAGCTTTCTGTGTGCGCATGGAACACAGGAAATGCTGGATACAGAGAAGAGGCTCCACTTACTGACATAATACCCATCTTCTGATAGAGACACAAAGACCGAACGTACACAGATCGCCATTGTGTGCCGCCACCAGCATCCTACCAACACAACGCCACAGGGACCGGGATAACACGAGGTGTGAGGAAAGGGACAGGAACCTCATCTATTGGAGGCTTTGTTATCCGAACACTGAGCCAGACCCCTCAGTCTCTGAGCCATAGGAGCTTACACTCTAATGCCTCCCTCCCACAGTTACACACTATTATTATACATTTATATAGCTCTGACATATACCACAGTGATGTACAGAGATCACTGAGCCAGTCATATCAGTCTCTGTACCACAGGAGCTTACAATGTAATGTCTCACAAGAGTCACCAACTATTATAATACATTCAGATAGCACTGACATATTCCATAGTGAAGTGTTGTACAAAGAACACTGAGCCAGTCACATCAGTCTCTGTACCAGAGGAGCTTACACTCTAATGTTCCTTCCCCACAGTCACACACTATTATTATTATACATTTATATAGCTCTGACATATACCGCAGTGCTGTACAGAGAACGCTGAGCCAGTCACATCAGTCTCTGTACCACAGGAGCTTACACTCTAATGTCTCACAAGAGTCACCCACTATTATAATACATTCAGAAAGCACTGACATATTCCGTAGTGCAGTGCTGTACAGAGAACACTGTAGTCTCTGTACCAGAGGAGCTTACACTCCTAATGTCCCCTCCCCACAGTCACACACTATTATTACTATTATAATTTATATAGCTCTGACATATACCGCAGTGCTGTACAGAGAACGCTGAGCCAGTCACATCAGTCTCTGTAGCAGAGGATCAGGCGGGGCCCCTGGTGGTAGAGGAGTCCCTGGCAGTCACAGCGCTGCATGGCAAGTGTGATCACCACCTCTATATCCCTGGATATACCGTCCTCCAGTCACCATAACTACTGCACTGTGAAGGGTTAATTCACCTATAAAAAGGATAACAGGAAAGTGGAGTGAGAAGAGAAACAAAGTCAGCAACCTGCAGCACTAATGGGCTGCCAAGGCTGTTACTTATTACACACTTAATTATTGATGGGCCCAAATATCTGTGGCTTGCTGCATAATGAAAGTCAGAAGACCAGCTAGAGACGAGGACAGGAAAGAGTCAAAGAGCTGACACTCCAACCTGTCTGTATATAGGAGATCTACACGGGTTCTGGGGATCGGTGAACATTTTCCAACCAAAAAATTGTCCACTTATTTTTATTTATAAAGTGCTGAAATATATGATATAGGCATTAGATACACAGACATTCATTTCAATACTACATACACTCTATAAAGCCTGGAACAAATGAAGGGCAAGAGCTTACAATCTATTCTATCTGTGTAAAGGGCAGTACACTGGAGGAGGAAGAGCTTACAATCAATTAGATTATAAGGGAAGATACACAGCAGGAAATCCTGCAATCCATTATGGGAGGATAGAAGAGCTTACAATCTTTTAGACCATAAGCAAGGATACCAAGGGAAAAAGAGCTTACAATCTCTTAGGGTATAAGGGAGGATATAGAAAGTGGTAGAGCTTACAATCTATTAGCATTTAAGGAAGGATACAGAAGGTAGAAGGGCCCTACAATCTATTAGAGTACAAGAGAGCATACCAAAGGTGGAAGAGCTCACAGTTTATTAGGGTATAATGGTAGAAGAACTTACAATCTATTAGAGATCACAGGCTGCATCAAAAGTATGGTTGCCCTCAAGGGGCTGGTTGTATCTGGCGTGTGCTACGTACAGAGCATAGAATTCAGTGATGTGCTTCCTACAGAGTGCAGAGTTCAGGAGTGCACTATGTACAAAGTGCAGAGTTCAGGAGTGCACTACCTACAGAGTTCAGGAGTGCACAACCTACAGAGTGCAGAGTTCAGCAGTGCACTACATACAGAGTGCAGAGTTCAGGAGTGCACTACCTACAGAGTGCAGAGTTGAGGAGTGCACTACGCACAGAGTGCAGAGTTGAGGAGTGCACTACGCACAGAGTGCAGAGTTCAGGAGTGCACTACACACAGAGTGCAGAGTTCAGGAGTGCACTACGCACAGAGTGCAGAGTTCAGGAGTGCACTACGCACAGAGTGCAGAGTTCAGGAGTGCACTACGCACAGAGTGCAGCGTTCAGGAGTGCACTACGCACAGAGTGCAGAGTTTAGGAGTGCACTACGCACAGAGTGCAGAGTTCAGGAGTGCACTACGCACAGAGTGCAGCGTTCAGGAGTGCACTACGCACAGAGTGCAGCGTTCAGGAGTGCACTACGCACAGAGTGCAGCGTTCAGGAGTGCACTACGCACAGAGTGCAGCGTTCAGGAGTGCACTACGCGCAGAGTTCAGGAGTGCACTACACACAGAGTGCAGAGTTCAGGAGTGCACTACGCACAGAGTGCAGAGTTCAGGAGTGCACTACGCGCAGAGTTCAGGAGTGCACTACGTACAGAGTGCAGAGTCCAGGAGTGCACTACGTACAGAGTGCAGAGTTCAGGAGTGCACTACGTACAGAGTGCAGAGTTCAGGCGTGCACTACGTACAGAGTTCAGGAGTGTGCTATGTAAGTAGGCTACAGTTCAGGAGTGCACTATGTACAGAGTTCAGGAGTATGCTATGTACAGAGTTCGGGAGTGTGCTATGTAAGTAGGCCATAGTAGAGAGTGCAGAGTTCAAGACTGCACTATGTTCAGGGATTAGGGATGCGTCATGCATCATAGGCAACCCCAACCACCCCCCCCCCTCCAATGCTTCATTTTATCTCCACTTTCTCCTACCTGGTGGGCTCTAGTATCTTCCTGTGTAAGCAGCTCTACTACCCATGCATTCGGCTCTAGTACCCCCCTCCCTCCATGTAGGTGGCTCTCCTCGCCTTGCAGAGAGATCATTCTCTCTCAGATTCTGCAGATCTGTTCCTGCTGTGCCCCACCATAAGTGCATGTAGGGATCGGTCAGATCTGGGGGCCGCTGAGAGCAAAGCTCTCACTTGTAAACAGGAAGGATACACAAGATACAAAAGCTTACAATCTATTAGGGTCTTAGGGAGGCTACAGACGGTAGAAGAGCTTACAATCTATTGGGATATAAGGGTGGATACAGAAGGTGGAGGAGCATACAATCGATTAGGGTCTTAGGAAGGATACAGAAGATAGAAGAGCTTACAATCGATTAGGGTCTTAGGAAGGATACAGAAGGTAGAAGAGCTTACAATCTATTAGGGTCTTAGGAAGGATAGAGAAGGTAGAAGAGCTTACACTCTATTAGAGTCTTATGAAGGATACAGAAGAGCTTGCAATCTATTGGGGTATAAGGAAGGATACAATAAATGATTATCGTGGTGAAGAGGTAAGTTGTTATTCTTTATACATTTCTGAGGGGAGGAAGGAGATGGGTATGTGATAATGGTGACATTTCCCGGCTCTGGAGGAAGCGGGGATCTTGGAATGAGTTGGTAGTTGTAGAATACGAGGCGTGATCTATATCAGGCGTATCCTCTCTCGGCGCGGGAGATAACCTGCACAGCTGATAATTGCTCCCAGATCACAACCCTCCCCATGTCTCCTCTCTTATCATTGCTTTGTGTATTTACTGTAATTGTACTCATAAGTTTGAATGCTTCTAGCGAGATAACGGCATCACATGGCACGGTATAGGATCGCTCTTCTAGCTGGCACGTTGCCGGTTTAGGGCTGTACGTGCCGTATCACCTCAGCTCTGATAATCTGGGGAGAAAACAAAGGACGCTTGTGACCGGATTAGCGAGAAATACGCTGCAAAGATACAGCAACAATCCTTCAATTATCATCGCCCATACACCCACCGGGAGAAAAACTATCCATACCCGGCAAATGTCCGGTGTTCTCCGCAGTGTAGTGTGACCGGCTCTAATCATTGAGGGGGGATCTCATTCTTCACCAATTACCGGTATTTAATTCATTCCGCAAAACAGAACATATAAATGCCTGGGCTGAGGTGTATGGGATCCTTTTCTTATACACAGCGGTGGCCCATCCATTAGGGGCGTACAGGCACCGCCCCCCCCTCCATCCATCCATGCGTCCAGCCCCCTGATCTATATACAGGGCGCCGGACTATGGATTCTGATGGCGGGGGATGTTTTTTTGAAGCACGTGATAAGAGCCAGAGGCTCCAAAAAAAGGGTGAGCTCAGTTGTGTGACAATAGCGAATAAATATTCGCTATGGCCACACTGATCTTCCTCCTGGCCAATCAGGAAGTGGGTCTTGAGACTCGTCACCCGATTGGCTGAAAAGACTGGCGATCCTATTGGATGCCTTGTAGGAGGGAGGAAGTGCATGACGGAAGCTGTCGAAGCCGAGGAGGTAAGGACACAGGAGCCGTAGTCCGCCGCCGAGGAGGAAAGGACACAGGAGCCGTAGCCTGCCGAAGAGGAGGAGAGGACACAGGAGCCATAGCCCGCCGCCGAGGAGGAGAGGACACAGGAGCCATAGCCCGCCGCTGAGGAGGAGAGGACACAGGAGCCATAGCCCCCTGCCGAGGAGGAAAGTACACAGGAGCCGTAGCCCGCCGCCGAGGAGGAGAGGACACAGGAGCCGTAGCCCGCCGCCGAGGAGAGGACACAGGAGCCGTAGCCCGCCGCCGAGGAGGAGAGGACACAGGAGCCATAGCCCGCCGCTGAGGAGGAGAGGACACAGGAGCCGTAGCCCGCCGCCGAGGAGGAAAGTACACAGGAGCCGTAGCCCGCCGCCGAGGAGGAGAGGACACAGGAGCCGTAGCCCACCGCCGAGGAGGAGAGGACACAGGAGCCGTAGCCCGCCGCCGAGGAGGAGAGGACACAGGAGCCGTAGCCCGCCACCGAGGAGAGGACACAGGAGCCGTAGCCCGCCGCCGAGGAGGAGAGGACACAGGACCCGTAGCCCGCCGCCGAGGAGGAGAGGACACAGGAGCCGTAGCCCGCCGCCGAGGAGGAGAGGACACGGGAGCCGCTGCCCACAACCCTCCCTCTGGCCACCGCCGAGGAGGAGAGGACACAGGAGCCGTAGCCCGCCGCCAAGAAGGAGAGGACACAGGAGCCGTAGCCCGCTGCCAAGGAGGAGAGGACACAGGAGCCGTAGCCCGCCGCCGAGGAGGAGAGGACATGGGAGCCGCTGCCCACAACCCCCCCTCTGGCCACCGCCGAGGAGGAAAGGACACAGGAGCCGTAGCCCGCCGCCAAGGAGGAGAGGACACAGGAGCCGTAGCCCGCCGTTGAGGAGGAGAGGACACAGGAGCCGTAGCCCGCCGCCTAGGAGGAGAGGACACAGGAGCCGCTGCCCACAACCCCCCCTCTGGCCACCACCGAGGAGGAAAGGACACAGGAGCTGTAGCCCGCCGCCGAGGAGGAGAGGACACAGGAGCCGTAGCCCGCCGCCGAGGAGGAGAGGACACAGGAGCCGTAGCCCGCCGCCGAGGAGGAGAGGGCACAGGAGCCGTAGCCCGCCGCTGAGGAGGAGAGGGCACAGGAGCCGTAGCCCGCCGCCGAGGAGGAGAGGACACAGGAGCCGCTGCCCACAACCCCCCCTCTGGCCACCGCTGAGGAGGAAAGGACACAGGAGCTGTAGCCCGCTGCCGAGGAGGAGAGGACACAGGAGCCGTAGCCCGCCACCGAGGAGGAGAGGGCACAGGAGCCGTAGCCTGCCGCCAAGGAGGAGAGGGCACAGGAGCCGTAGACCGCCGCCGAGGAGAGGACACAGGAGCCGCTGCCCACAACCCCCCCTCTGGCCACCGCTGAGGAGGAAAGGACACAGGAGCTGTAGCCCGCTGCCGAGGAGGAGAGGACACAGGAGCCGTAGCCCGCCGCCGAGGAGGAGAGGACACAGGAGCCGTAGCCCGCCGCCGAGGAGGAGAGGGCACAGGAGCCGTAGCCCGCCGCCAAGGAGGAGAGGGCACAGGAGCCGTAGCCCACCGCCGAGGAGGAGAGGACATGGGAGCCGCTGCCCACAACCCTTCCTCTGGCCACCGCCGAGGAGGAGAGGACACAGGAGCCGTAGCCCGCCGCCAAGGAGGAGAGGACACAGGAGCCGTAGCCCGCCGCCGAGGAGGAGAGGACACGGGAGCCGCTGCCCACAACCCCCCCTCTGGCCACCGCCGAGGAGGAAAGGACACAGGAGCCGCAGCCCACTGCCGAGGAGGAGAGGACACAGGAGCCGCTGCCTGCAACCCGCCTGCTGCCCACCGCCGAAGACAAGGAGGAGAGGACACGGGAGCCGCTGCCTGCAACCCGCCTGCTGCCCACCGCCGAAGCCAAGGAGGAGAGGACACAGGAGCCGTAGCCCGTAACCCACCCACTGCCCACCGCCAAACCCGAGGAGTATTGCCGGCAATGGCACCGTCCGAGTCGGTGCAGTGCCGCAACCGATTCCCAAAAGTAGTTCCTGCACTACTTTTAGCGACTGTCAAATCGCTGCTGAAGTCGGACTGCATTGCCGTATTGATATCGTTTTCAATCCCGCAGCAGTGTGAACCTGGGCTGAATCTAGACCTGTACCAATGTACAACTTCATTTCTTGTAACTTTTTAAATCAAAATCCTACACAAACTCTACAATGCACTTTGAATCATTTTTCTCAGTGTCTGTTGTCAGAAGAGCTGACAATCTAATATCCCCATCATTTAAAAGAGAAGTATGGACAAACCTCTTATATTGGCCAAGCTTCTCTTTTGGGTCACAGGGGTACATGAATATGTGGTGATCATGTGGTGATAGACGTTTTACAGCAATTTGTTGCAGCGCACCGTGCCCAATTGCACTGCAATGTAAGGCAGCACAGTTCATCGCATTGCCGTACAGTGAATGAAGTGTACATGAAGTGCACACTTAATGCATTAAGTTTTTTTTTTATATATATAAACGAGCTGTGTAATGTGCTGAATCGCACCACACTGCCCCCCCTATCACAGCCGGAAATGCAGAGTGAACAGAGGGATGAATCGCTCCGGCTGCTCTGTTTTGCAGTGTGAATTGGCCCTTAGCCTGGGTTCACACCTGGGTGTTGCTGGGCATCGCATGTGATTTACACAGGAATCGCACAACATTCCTGTACACATCAAATTCGATGTCTGTGCCATACATTTTGTATTGCTCAAATCGCTTCACATCCACACCAAAATGGCGCAGGACCCTTTATACTTTCCTGTACATGAATCACATTGCATGGGCGTTCACACCTATGCAATCTGATTCTTGGAATCGCACTGCATTTTGCAAGTCGTTTTTTTTTTTTTTTTTTGGGGGGGGGGGGGTTTGTTAATCTAACATTGCTGCCTGCAGCAGATCGCATGGACACCGTGAGTTTTCAGGTGTGGGAAATGCACAGGAGTTGCTGCGTTTCCCATATTGCATCAGTGTGAACCAGGGCTCAGAGTCAGCTGATAACGGTACAAGCCCGGGGAGGACCCCGCATTATTGTTGGGTTCGATCCATCAGTCTTACAGCTGGGCTTTGCCTTTTAGCAGACAGCTGAAAGCTAGAGCCAGCCGGTCCCGCCCCCTCCTCGGCCCGGAGCTCCAGTGGGTGCTGGAGGAGCAAAGCGGGGTGCAGTGACTGGTACCCCAAGCTGATCCGTCAGATTTCGGTCTAGGGGTCGGGGTGGGACAGCTGCAGCGTGGATAGAGGTTTGGTTTTTGTATCCTCCATAATTCTCTATGGCTAGGATTGGGGTTGTGGGTGGAAATCCCTGCAGATGGGACATCTAACAGGAAGCATTTCGGTGACCCCGGTGCTGCAAGGTGAGCCTGTTCTGCACTCCGCTCCACCGCTGAACACACACAGCCTTTTATCTCCACTGACAATGCGGCCCGATAATGCATCTGTACTTTCCTGTTTGTTTTTATGCAAATGTGATATCAGAGTTCTGCATATTAACAAATGGAAATGTGAGCCACATTAATGGCTTCATCCTGAGCATGGACGCCTACAACTTCCAACTTCCATGTACAGGCTCTCATTTGCATCGTATTTACATGCCTGGGACCAGGCGGCTTCCTGTGCAAAGCGAGCGAGGCTACAGAATTGTCCCTGAATATCAAAGTGACACCAACCTGACCTCACAGTGACACCAACCTGACCTCCTAACAGACGCCAACCTAACCTCCCAACAGGGACACCAACCTAACCTCACAGCGACACCAACCTAACCTCCTAACAGGGACACCAACCTAACCTCACAGCGACACCAACCTAACCTCCTAACAGGGACACCAACCTAACCTCCTAACAGGGACACCAACCTAACCTCACAGTGACACCAACCTAACCTCCTAACAGACGCCAACCTAACCTCCTAACAGACGCCAACCTAACCTCCTAAGAGCGACACCAACCTAACCTCCCAGAGACACCAACCTAACCTCCTAACAGAGACACCAACCTAACCTCCTAACAGTGACACCAACCTAACCTCCTAACAGTGACACCAACCTAACCTCCTAACAGGGACACCAACCTAACCTCCTAATAGAGACACCAATCTAACCTCCTAATAGAGACACCAACCTAACCTCACAGCGACACCAACCTAACCTCCTAACAGGGACACCAACCTAACCTCCTAATAGAGACACCAACCTAACCTCCTAACAGGGACACCAACCTAACCTCACAGTGACACCAACCTAACCTCCTAACAGAGACACCAACCTAACCTCACAGTGACACCAACCTAACCTCCTCACAGTGACACCAACCTAACCTCCTCACAGTGACACCAACCTAACCTCACAGTGACACCAACCTAACCTCACAGCGACACCAACCTAACCTCACAGCGACACCAACCTAACCTCCTAACAAAGACACCAAGCTAACCTCACAGCGACACCAACCTAACCTCCTAACAAAGACACCAAGCTAACCTCACAGCGACACCAACCTAACCTCCTAATAGAGACACCAACCTAACCTAACAGACACACCAACCTAACCTCCTAAGAGACATACCAACCTAACCTCAGTGACACCAACCTAACCTCCTAACAGAGACACCAACCTAACCTCCTAACAGAGACACCAACGTAACCTCCCAACAGAGAAAGCTTAAAGTGCCTGTGAAGCCCCCAACAATGAGCATCTCTCCCTTTTAGGCTGTGTTCACACTGGTGCCATGCGGGTAACCCTGCGATACCAGTGCACCTGACTCGCAGGCAGTTCACACTGCCCTATGCGAACAGTTAATGCCAGTTCACACCAGCGTGATCACAGGCATTGCATGTGATTCACACCGCACTGCTGTGCAGATCACATGTGATGTCTGTGTAATGCGATCTCAGCCATACAGATTGTATTTGCATCGCATTCAGACCAAAATCGTGCAGGACCCTTTTTTTTGTCCCCCCCCCCTGTAGAATCTGATTTTATGGGTGTTCACACCCATGCGATCAATTCCTGTCTGAATTGACAGTTTGCACTGCGATCTGTGAACCGATCTGCCAGCGGTGCGGTGCGAATCACATGCGATGTCTGATCGATTTGGTGTGAACCGGCACTTAGTCTGGTAAATGTATCACTAAGGCTGAATTTACACTCTCCGAAGAGCGTTCTGCAATTGATCACTTTTTAGAAGCATTTGACAGGCTGTGAGAAGGTGAGGTTATATACGGCGGCACGGCTTGAATGGACCTTTCCTACTCCCAATTCTGCAAACCGCAAAATGCACTGGAAGACGCTTAGGTGTGAACCAAGCCTGAACCAGAGCACTCAGAATCTAGTGCAGCTCTGCATAGTAGCCAATCACCTTCTAACTTCAGCTTGTTTAATTAAGCATTGATAATAAGCCCCCCTGTTCACACCAGTGCGGCTTTGAAGTCGCCCTACTTCAGCCCGATTTTAAAGCCACACAACATTTGCACTGACCATTTTATCACGGCTTGCAACTTCATACAACAGAAGTCTATGCAAGCTGCAACGAGATCTGCAAAAAAGTAGTGCAGGAACCTTTTTCTGAGCCGCGGCAATCTGAACAGTTCCATTGATGACAATGGGGTGCGACTTGGAACTGGGGGGGGGGGGGGATTAAAACCTGGAAGCTGACTGGTTTCTATGCAGAGCTGCACCAGATTCTGTGTGCTCCAGTTTTAGTAGATCTCCCCCCCCAATGTGTTCTTTAGGTGGGGAGAGGAGGGGGGGTGACAGGAGCCGATTAATAACCCGAAAGCTGGCGGAAACCGCGGGATCCTTCTCAGCCGTGAGAACCGACGAAAGCCCGTGGCGATGAACGGGTCCGACCGACGTCAGCGACTCTCACTGGGGACAAAAATTAAACACGGATCCTTCCAAAACTGACAAACGAGAGCTGGAAATAGAACAGCCTAAATAGATCACAGCTGAAAATTCTCTTTTTTTGGAACCTCCCCCTCTCTCCAGAATACAGAGTCTCTCATCTCTGCGGTCAGGTGGGAATACGCCACTCATCCGCCGCTCCATATTTGACAAAACGCAGGGCCTGACCCGATTGTCTGCGGCAGGTGAACTGCGTTGCCCGTGATCCAGGCAAGGTGAGTGCTATAAATCCATCCACATACAATGATTGTTCTTGTTGGGTGAGAACATTTCAAACAACCGCGCAGTATAATTTATTAAGCAGTGACTCCGGTGTTCACCAAACATTCACTGCCGGTGAATCTTCCAGGTCCATGTACGGGGAAAGCTTGTTTGGCTGTACTTCTCCTGTTCATTCTGCACTCCTGTGACCCGTTTTCAGCAGAGTGGGTTGAAGTTCGCTCTCTGCTGATGTCACAGAGTCGGGCCAGGCTCGATGTAATCAGGACCACGGAGTCAGGATCCGGCCAGATTCCTGGACCGACACCCAGCTCAGCGAGCCGACCGCTCCTGCCCCCTCCTCAGCCCAGCTCTCCAGTGAGCGAGGGGGGGGGGGGCACAGCAGAGAGCCGCTGAGAGGCTGAGCCAGCAGCTCCCGCCCCCACCACAGCCCAGTGCTTCAGTAAGTGAGGGAGGCAGCAGAGAAGAGAGCCGCTGAGCTGACCACTCTCACACCCTCCACAGCCCAGTGCTTCAGTGAGCGAGGAGGGGAGGGCAGAGTAGAGAGCCGCTGAGAGGCTGAGCCGGCCTCTTCCGCCCCCTCCACAGCCCAGTGCTTCGGTGAGCAAGGGGGGGGGGCAGAGCAGAGAGCCACTGAGAGGCTGAGCCGGCCGCTCCCGCCCCCTCCTCAGCCCAGTGCTTCAGTGAGCGAGGAGGGGAGGGCAGAGTAGAGAGCCGCTGAGAGGCTGAGCCGGCCTCTCCCGCCCCCTCCACAGCCCAGTGCTTCGGTGAGCGAGGGGGGGGCAGAGCAGAGAGCCACTGAGAGGCTGAGCTGGCCGCTCCCGCCCCCTCCTCAGCCCAGTGTTTCAGTGAACGAGGGGGGGGCAGAGCAGAGAGCCGCTGAGAGGCTGAGCTGGCCGCTCCCGCCCCCTCCACAGCCCAGTGCTTCAGTGAGCAGGGGGGGGCAGAGGAGACAGCCGCTGAGCCGACCACTCCCACCCCCTCCACAGCCCAGTGGTTCAGTGAGCGAGGAAGGGCAGAGCAGAGAGCCACTGAGAGGCTGAGCCGGCCGATCCCGCCTCTCCACAGCCCAGCACTCCAGTGAGCGGGGGGGGGGGCAGAGCAGAGAGCCGCTAAGAGGCTGAGCCGGCAGCTCCCGCACCCTCCACAGCCCAGTGCTCCAGTGAGCGAGGGGGGGGCAGAGAGCCGCTGAGAGGCGGACCCAGCCGCTCCCGCCCCCTCCATAGCCCAGCACTCCAGTGAGCGAGGAGGGGGGCAGAGCAGAGAGCCGATGAGAGGCTGAGCCGGCTGGTCCCGCCCCCTCCACAGCCCAGATCTCCAGTGAGCGGGGGGGGGGGGGGGGGGCAGAGCAGAGAGCTGTTACTAACAGTCAGGGAGCTGTGAGAACCGAGCGATCTGCAATGTTTGATTGCTCGATTCTCAGTGTTAGAGGCACCAGAGTACTGATGCTGCATCCACCTAGGTAAGTATGATTAAAAAGGGTGACTCCACTTGTGGGAAAAAAAATTAGAAAAAAAACATAATAATCTAACGTATACAATTGGGACACAAGTCACATTGTAATTGAATGTTATTAAAATGACCTTTTCTTTTCAGCCGCTGTAATTTTCTGTAAAATGCAATATGGCCGCCTGGAGGCGTCCTGTACACAGATGGTGTAGGGAACGCTCCCCAGATATGTCATTTCCTGGTTGTGTGATTGGCTCACTGATTTTCCCAGAAGTCTGCACTAAGATAAAAGTCAAATTTTGGGCATCCCCTACAACAAAAATGTAATTTTTGTTGAGCTAGTCCCATTAGGAAATCACGTCTAAAGCGTTTGCAGACCCTGCCACTTTCCTCATTAGAGCCCTGCAAGTGCAGCAGCTGACTGATCATTATAAAGTCACTCCCATTCACATTCACTGTGTACATGGCCACAGACAAAAAAACAGGTAATTCTTCAGAATAACAAAAAAGGTAGGAATCTGCAATAATGTTTGATAAAATCCCTGCAATGTATATAGATCAGGCAGGGGGGAGGGTCTACAATCTGTGGCAGAACTGTCTAAATCTCAGGACTGGATGGACTGAATTATAAATCCTTGGTAAGGTGGAAAAAATATATATATATAAAAAAATATATATATGTATCTAAAAATAATAATATTTGATTTGTGCATTTAGCAGGCTGCTTTAAAAAAATGGATATCCCAGTTAAGAAGCTAATCTGTACATGTGTGACGGCGGATTTAACGAGTTAAGCGTCTGACAACAGAGCGCCAGTGTTGGTGTAGCGGGTGAAATGAAACACACACACAATGAATACATATTGTTATGTTTAATCTAGAAGATAAGGCGACATAAAAGGCCATTGTACCGGGTCTCACCATACTGGAACGCCGGGTCAGCTCTTCGGAAAGGTCACCGTCTGAACCCCGAGGCGTCACTTTCCTCCCAACAAACCCAACCATTCTCAGGGCTAAAAATAGGCCTTGGGAAAAAAAAAAAAAACCCGTAAAAGACAATTTACTAGAACCACAGCCAAGTCTATGTTGGAACGTGTCCAACACCTCAACGCCGGCTCTCTGCAGAGAGAAGACAACACAAGATCCGCGGACAACGCAAACAGATGGCCGATGAAACGGGGAATCGCCGGGATATTGTTTTCGAATCACCAGACAAGTGAGGAAGAGTTTGGAGCGAGTTCAGATTTAATTCAGGTGTACCCCCCTCCCCCGAGCACACTCTCCAGAATAATCCCAAAATACAGCAATAATCCGCGTCACCAACTGTCACTTCTCCACACTTTGCTACATTCCCAGTATTTGTTACGAGACTTTTATTCTGATTCGTCTTCCCTTCTCAAACGGAAGGTGGAGGAGCGCAAGGTCTCTAACATCCACCAGCTCCGTGATGTCATCATGGAGGAGGGGAAGAGGACTCCAGTGACAACCTGTGAAGCTCTGGTGACCTCCATGCCCAAGAGGGTTGAGGCAGTGCTGGAAAATAATGGTGGCCACACAAAATATTGACACTTTGGGCCCAATTTGGAGATTTTCACTTAGGGGTGTACTCAGTTTTGCTGCCAGCGGTTTAGACATTAATGGCTGTGTGTTGAGTTATTTTGAGGGGACAGCAAATTTACACTGTTATGCCCCGTACACACGGTCGGACATTGATCAGACATTCCGACAACTAAATCCTAGGATGTTGTTGGCTCAAACTTGTCTTGCATACACACGGTCACACAAAGATGTCGGAAAATCCGATCATTCTGAACGCGGTGACGTAAAACACGTACGTCGGGACTATAAACGGGGCAGTGGCCAATAGCTTTCATCTCTTTATATATTCTGAGCATGCGTGGCACTTTGTGCGTCGGATTTGTGTACACACGATCGGAATTTCCGACAACGGATTTTGTTGTCGGAAAATTTTATAGCATGCTCTCAAACTTTGTGTGTCGGAAATTCCGATGGAAAATGTGTGATGGAGCCCACACACGGTCGGAATTTTCGACAACAAGGTCCTATCACACATTTTCCCGTCGGAAAATCCGACCGTGTGTACGGGGCATAATACAAGCTGTACACTCACTACTTTACATTGTAGCAAAGTGTCATTTCTTCAGTGTTGTCACATGAAAAGATAGAAGAAAATATTTACAAAAATGTGATGGGTGTACTTACTTTTGTGAGATACTGTATATATATTAGAGAAGAAAAAAACTTAATTTAATGTGTTTATAGATTTTACAGTATATTTTTATTAAATGTTTATTTTTTTGGTTTGATTTTTGAGAGGTTTCCAACAACTATTAGTAAGTTTATAGAATGTGTTGGGCACATATTATTAGGCCCATGCCCAAATGCACTGTTAATTTGAATGATATATGGAGATCGTGACGTCACTACTAAATTATATGTATTTATTGGTGCCAAATGTCCTCTTCTGAGGAATCTGATCAGATAGTTAAGTATATTTCTTCAGTGTTGTCACATGAAAAAAGATAAGAAAAAGATCAAATATTTACCAAAATGTGAGGGGTGTACTCACTTTTGTGATATACTGTGTGTATATATATTAACTACAGTATATTACCAAAAGTATTGGGACACCTGCCTTTACACACACATGAACTTCAATGGCATCCCAGTCTTAGTCCGTAGGGTTCAATATTGAGTTGGCTTCGCCCTTTGCAGCTATAACAGCTTCAACTCTTCTGGGAAGGCTGTCCACAAGGTTTAGGAGGGTGTCTATGGGAATGTTTGACCATTCTTCCCGAAGAGCATTTGTGAGGTCAGGGCACTGATGTTGGACGAGAAGGGCTGGCTCACAGTCTCCGCTCTAATTCATCCCAAAGGTGTTCTATTGGGTTGAGGTCAGGACTCTGAAGGCCAGTCAAGTTCCTCCACCCCAATCTTGCTCATCCATGTCTTTATGGACCTTGCTTACAAAGAGTTGTACAAAGTTTCTCTTTAGATCTGGAGTTTTCCTTTAACCTGTCAGCTTCTCTATGGTATGTGGATCTCCAAGATGTTGGGGGGGGGGGGGGGGGGCTAAAAAATAAAAACAAAATAGGAAACCTGCGGTAATGAGACGCAGCAGATGGAGTCATAAATCCTGGCATTCTCCCGAGAGCGTATTTGTAATGCAAAACACTGAATTCAAGATGCGACCCATGGATACAAGGAAGCAATCACAACCACGCTGATTAAACAAGGCCCGAGCCTCGGCACGGCTAGATGAATACTAAACAGAAACAAGGGGACCTTGGAGAGGAGGAACGCTTCATTAAACGCCGTCCGGCCAGAAATCCATCACTTCCCGCCTTGTCCCCAGCGGAGGCCCGGACCGCCAATCCGGCAGTGCTGGGATCTGCCATAGGAGCCTCAGTACGCTGCTCAGCCTCAGTCAGGGAGGCGATACTGAAGCAGCATCTCCATTCTTTATAAAGTTTATTTATGTACATAAATATTGGGCTGGCATCATATGTCCGGGTTCTGTCTGGGTGTTACAAAGCCACTTAGATGTGGTATATTAAAGAAGACCAGTCAGTAACTTTACAAGTCTCTAGTAATAAATTCCAGGCTATTCACAATACTCAGCAACAGTTTAATTCTACAGACATTGAATCATTAAAAAGCCATCCTTGTGCTCCAGTCAGTGACTTTGCCTAGGCTGAGATGTCATCAGTCTGCTGCAGGCTGAAGGAAGCATTTCCTCAGTCTCCCCTCCCCCAGTGATCAGACTGTACATTGTAACTTTGTAGAAGGAGGAGGGGGCATTTCCTCAGTCTCCCCTCCCCCAGTGATCAGACTGTACATTGTAACTTTGTAGAAGGAGGAGGCATTTCCTCAGTCTCCCCTCCCCCAGTGATCAGACTGTACATTGTAACTTTGTAGAAGGAGGAGGGGGCATTTCCTCAGTCTCCCCTCCCCCAGTGATCAGACTGTACATTGTAACTTTGTAGAAGGAGGAGGCATTTCCTCAGTCTCCCCTCCCCCAGTGATCCAGTATCCTTAATACACCAAATGGAATTGGGTGCAAAACCTGGGACAGAATGCCAACACTGTGCCCACACTGACATTTTTAAATAAAATCTTTCCATTTTTATGACATATCTTATTTTAGTCCCAATGACATCACTGGGTCTCTGTACTCCTCTATGCAATGCGGGCAGATCATGGCTGGTGTCCACTTGCCGACTGCCCCATAGCACATATTGCTGCTACAGGGCGGCCACACTGCGCAGGATTACATAATATATTATAATATACATATTATACACACACACACACGTGATCCCGCACTTCCGGGGATCGGGGCACGAGCGCGCATTGCTGGCGGCTCACTCCCGCTGCAATTTTACACAGTGGGACCCAATATCCGCCGGCACCCACCGGCCATTCTGTACACAGGCACAATGGCAATCTGCCTATGTAAGGCACCTTTCACAATTGTGCGACTTGTCCTGCGACTTGGGACTGCGAAGTCACATGACAAGCCGTACCCCATGATTTCCAATGAGTACCGTTCATATCTGTGCGTCTTCAAGCCGCAGCGACTTCAAAAGTAGTCCCTGCATTTGTGGGGGGGGGGGAAAGGACATCAATTTTAATTGGGTACAGCATCGCACGACCGTGCAATTTTCAGTAAAAGTAACAGTGCCGTATCGCAAAAAATGGCCTGGTCATGAAGAGGGGGGGTAAATCTTCCGTAGGTGAAGTGGTTAAACCCCCTAAATGATAATCTATAGTTGGTTTGCTGAGTGTTGTAGTTATTAGTGATGTTCTAATGACCAGACTGAAGGGAAGGCCGGAGTTGAATATGGGATGTGATGAATGTTAATGAGGCCGCAGCGGGCGGAGGGTCATCACAACACAACCCTCCAGGAAGGGGAATTTGCTGGAAATACAATCGTGTAGTTGGGCGCTCCTATGAGGTGTGTGGGCTACGAGTGGTGAATGAAGACGTGTTATTTATAGACAACAGACCTCCGGCTATTTTTATCCAATGTGTGGCGTGCCAAGAGGAAGCAAACCGTCACCGTCACTCCTTCCAGTTCAGCACCGCTGAGATGACGGCTACACTGCAATCTGGAGCGGAGTTCCACCGCCATGGAGATCAGACAGGGACAGGTACACGGGACAATTCATATGAGAGGGGCGGGGGGAGGGGGAGCAGTTCAGGGAAGTAGTGCTGAACATTTGAAATCCCTATGATCCCCGGAATATAGATCAGCTAATAAAATGGTGACAACTGTCCAAGAAGATATTTCCCTCCCTTTTGGATATTACCTTCTACTGTTGTGTTTACATACAGGAAGTGAAGTGAAGTTAAAGCGGAAGCAAACCCATTCATAAAACAGTTTCATTTCTGGCACGTGCCGGAGATGTAACACTCCCATTGGCTGTGCTCTCAACCAAACTGTCAAACCATCCAATGGCTGGTGTCATAATGAATCACATGTGCGGCATCATGGCAGTTGTAGATTAAACAGAGGCCAAGATGGCGGCTTCCTTGGCTGAAAACGATAGGGGGGTTTACTTACACTTTAAGGGAACCCCCACAATGGAACACAGGTGAAACAAAATACCTAATAGAGGTTAATTACCTTCCCCTCTCCACCCAAAACGAAAAGCAAAAGTTTTGGCTTTAGATACACTTTGCTGTATTCTCCAATGTCTTTGTACATTTTTGCTCATTTATATGGATCTAAAAAAATAAATAAATAAATAAAAGGAAGAAGAAAAAAAAAAGAAGAGGTGTCTTTCACACATCTGCACACTGAAAACCTTCTTGTGTGCTTTTTTTTTGACAGAAAAGAAAAGACAACCAAAAAAAAAAAGGCGAGAAAACACTTCCGAAAACCACGTTAGAAATAAAAACGGAAAAGGTGTAAAAGAAGAAGTCCTAATGATCAAAACCATTTATCAGGCAGACAAATATAAATCTGTCTGAATGAGTGACTTTGCAGGAACGTGAGCGATGTGCGTGTTTCACATCAGATATTGTGGAAGGACGAGCAGAAGATACGGACGAGGAATGTCAATTGTCTTCTAGGCTAAAGTTCTCGAGGTTCCTGCCAATCTGCAGCCATATACTACTACTAAACTTCAACAGTCCCTGAAAAAAAAAATGTCCTCACCACAACGTGTAAAAAGACGGCATCAAAGCAAGATCGGTAAAAACAGGAAATATCATGTAAAATAAAAATCATAAGACGGTATTATAACCCTTCACATGGGATACCCCGACACATAAAAACAAACTCCCAGCAGCCCCCCGATGAAGTCGATTACAGCGATACGCGTTGGGCGTCCTTGTACTAGTCCAGCCGTTACCACCCGACACGGTCTTGTTTCCAGCTGGCCGGGATTTGCACCACCATTCCTCCCCTGCACCCGGGCATTTATGATTACATTTTACCTGTAGTTAGTCTTCACCAGTGAGGATTATTACTATTATTACTATTATTATTATTATTATTATAATACAGGATTTTTATATGATATTTTACTATTTATAGTTTTCCTTTCAGAACATATCACACAGATGTGTAGGGTGATACAAATATGTTACTTTTTATTTATCATCAATTATATTTTTATAATTTATTTTTCACCATATAGTCATTTATTTATTTCAGGTACTTATATAGCGCCATCAATTTACGCAGCGCTTTACATATACATTGTACATTCACATCAGTCCCTACCCTCAAGGAGCTTATCTCCTTAATTTGATTTTTTTTTTACGTTATACCCGCATGTGATTTAGGGGTGTTTTTATGCTGTATTTATTTAGTATGTGCTGTATACATTTGACCCGGGTCATACAAGTTCACAGAATAAAAGGTGGGTACGCACTAAGAAAATCGGGCGAACAATCTTCTGGTTTTCCTCGAAGTCTCACAGTAAGTCAAAACCGAGAATGGAAATAATGCACAAAAATTCTCGTACAACAAAGGCTTTTTTTTTTTTGGTTGCTTATTGTTTCTGATCATGCGCTGTCTTTCCTATCGAATTTTTCTTGTATGAAAACAGTACATATTAAACGGAAATTGTTTGTCGTATGTCTAAAGGTGTGTACCCACTATCCGAAAAAAATCGAATGATCGCGCCTCCTATGTAATTTTCTCATAGTGTTTACCCAGCTCTTCATAGTTTTACTTTGTTTCTTCTGACAAACCCCAGAGGATGAAGTGCATTTAGCCCTTTGTCCTGTTTTTTTTTTTTAAACTTTAAAGAATTTTTTTTTTGCAAATGAACAAAGATGAGATCAAATCAAGGGAAGACGATCATCACATAGGATCATAACAAGATAAGATTATTAACAATCTACAAGTAATGATATATGCTGTTGTATTACCAAATTTTGGTCAAGGTACCTTCAATTTTTCGTCTGGTACTAATTCCCTCTTTACCCCAATGGGAACAAACTGTAAACAGGGAGAGAAAAGTGGTACAGTACTGGGCTTTGCTGGAACTGCCCCATAGGAATGCCAAAAAACAAAAAAACAAAAACAAATTGGGCTTCATACTAGGGTGGAGCTCACAGTTAAAATTAAACCAGAGAAGTGTTTGCCAAATGGTTCATATAATTTTTTAAATGCAGATTACGTTTTTTTTTTTTTACAGAAATCACTGGACAGCAGGTAAGATTTAATTCCTGCTGAGATTTCTTCGCCCCATTCACACGGGTGCAGAGGCCCGTACAGAGTGAATAAGGCATTGGTCTATGCATGTGGAGCCACCCAGAGCTGTAAGCAGACAACCTGTGTTAATGAATGGACACGCAGCGGCAGTCTGGATTTAAGCACACAGCCAATTTTGGCAGGCGTGCAGGGGCGGGTCCACAGACCTGAACACAGTGTGTGTTAGGGGCAGCGGATCCACCCCTGCGCGCCTATCAAAATCAGCTGTAATAGTTGTGTAGGGGTGTTACATGTTAGAGATCTTCACACAGTCTTATTTTTATAAGTGGTTTTATATGATGTTTGCAGTTTACCAATAAAACATTGAGACTACTTATACACACTGTGCGGACCATTCAAGTTGTAGTTATTTGCTTATGCTGGCCATACACTATACGAAAAATCGGCCGAAAAATCGTTCGAATGGACACTTCGTTCGTTTTTCGGCAAGTTAGTGGGTACAAATCGATAATCGTTTGTGACGTTTTTGTGGAAAAAAAAACGAACGGCATGTTTGGAAAATTTCTGCCGAACGTACGATAAATTGCAAGGTTAATGTGTTTCCCGTCCGAACTTTCTGCACTAGGTATATGTAAAAAAACGAACACAAAATTATTTATTCATGTCCACTGAACAGATTATCGGTCATTATATGATGGCAAGATCGTTTGCGGTCACGGTCGAACGTTCATTTTTCGAAAAGGGGTTCGGCCGATTTTCTGTATAGTGTATGGCCAGCATTAGTCTTTGTCCGTATTCATTTTCTTAATAAGTCTCCAGCCATGGACGGAGAAGAACAGAGGATACAATTGGCTAAAGGATCCGGTAAGGATGATTTCCAAGACTTGGGAGAAAAAAAAAAAGGGCCATTGGTTGGAACGTTGAGTTCCGAAGAATTTTAAGCAACTGGTGTTGGCGTTACGCAGATATGTATGTGGGTGGACGGAGTGGAGGGCTCTCTACGTATAATGTGACTACTCTGTACGAATTCTCTGAGATGGTTTGTAAACAGGACTAATTATAGGATGGAGTGATGATACAGAAAGCAGAGTCCTGATACTATAGAGAGACATCTAAAGAACGCAGCTTGCCATCTCCTCCTCCCCAGTCAGATGATCAAAATCAGCAAGAGCCTGCCAGGGAGGTTAAATAAAGAGGAGGAATCCACTGAGGGTTTATGCGAGACTCATAATAAGAGAAGCCAGCCAGCAGACTCCCTTGGGACGCCCGCATTCTCCCAGGGCATCCCTCTTCCTCCGTCACTCCAGGAAAAAAACACAGAAAACTCACATGTTGGCTCTGCCAGGTGAACCAGGGCTGACAACATAGTAGAGATAATAATTGGGTGTTACAAGAAGACACATGTGCCAACCAGTGCTAGGCGTCCACGGGAGAGAAACTCATACTCATGCTTAGAATGCAATTCTCACACATTTGTAGGAACTTCGATGAGGTTCTCAATTAAATTATAACTAACTTCTTCCAGTCTGGCTCCATAAAGCCCAACTCCAAGCAGGACTTTTTTTTTCTTCTAAAGTTTTTGAGGAATGTTTATAAACGGTTAACTAGAAAAGCCTTCTAGTAGATTGGAGTGAAGAAGATTTAGAGCCTCTGTCCGGATTTTATTGCTGGTTGAGTCCAGTGTTAAGGGAGGTTCCCTCACTTCCTGTCCTGGTGATCTGACAGAAGAGGAAAGGAAGAGAAATGTCCTCCTGGGAGACACCATTCAAAGTGGAACCCAGTTAAAAAAAAAAAATTATGAAAACAGACTTTTCACTAAATTTACAACTTTTTTTTTTCCTCCCTCGCACATACAGTAATTGCTTACCATTTTTTGTTTGCATTTAGTAATTACTTTTATTTGACTGCTTCGCAATCAAACCAATTCTTCCCTAGGCAAGAGTGATGTAGCCATTCTCTGTCCTCAGCCTCCAGGTATAAACGTGACGCATCCCAGAAGGCAACAGTGCTGTAGGTGCCAAGACATAACATAACACCAGATCTTAGTCTTCCCATGCATGAGATATAGCACCATGTCTTTTACAATACATGTTGTTGGGGAATCTCAGCACTTCTGACCCTGTAGTCCTCTGGGGGGGTGTCATGTGTATCCAAGGAGTTTAGGGGCAAACATCTCCCCGCACTATGGCAACACTTGATGCCAGATTTCCATCGGTGGATATGCGCCAAATCATCAGAAAGGCCAGCAGCAGGAACCAGGAAGAGACAGCAGCCAGCTCCTGATGATGAAGAAAATAAAGATGGTGGCACGGGATGGAACGTGCAGCAGAAGAGCGGTGTTATAGAAAAGAAAGTCTAAATGGGCATCAAAGCTAACTGCGACTTGGGGAATAGATTCCATGGACATGGGGGGGGAAGTCCAATTTAAGCATTACCTTAAAGTAGTGTACACACTATAAGAAAACTGGACAAACAATTGTCTGGTTTTCCTTGATTGTTTGCAGCTGGTCGGACCCAAGGATGCAACTCCTTAAACAATAACAGTACACATTGAATGAAAATTGTTAGTTCTGTTCACATACGAGAAAAATGTTGGAGTTTGTCCCTTTGGAAATTTTTGTTTGTCCACTTGGCTGTCGAAAGTTGTGTACACACTATTATAAAATCGTATGATCGTTCCTTGTACGAAAATGTTCACCCAATTTTCTTATAGTGTGTACCCTTCTTCTGCAAGCACTGTCCTAGGATGCCCAGTGTAATTCCACTCATTTTCTGCAAGCCCATCATGGACCCATCGTGACGCAAGACACGTTTCATCCAACTGCAAAGCCTACACAAAGGCCACAAGCTACCCTCAGCTCCCAGAATGTGGTATCGCTCCAAGCTGGTATTTGTAGTTCTCCAGCTACTTGAAGTCTGCAGGTTTCCAGTCTAGAACTTGTCTGGTTTTGAGGAAATTGCTCTCTGTGAGAAGAGCTCAGCACTGATTAACTCACCTTAGCTGGCATGAGTGCATCATTAACCATCCGAGACCCTGAGGAGTCATTACTAATCCCACGCTGGACTGAGCTCTGCCTGTTAAACATTTCTAGGAGCCGCACATAAATACCAGTCGCCATAAATTTCCGAGCTTCTTCCATGGGATCCGCACAGCGGACGACGACCAGAACAGAGCTCTATCCAAATGTCTGTATTGTCCAAAACAAGTTCCAACTTTATACAGCTAAATTGACGGCCTGGTTTCACCTGGCAAAAGATGTGTGAAGCAATATCCATCCTCTTGTGTTATATTTTTAAAAAGCATAAGAAAATGTGGCAACATCATTAACACCCTGATTACTCTGTGCTCTTTAGAGGGTGACAACATTCTGTCCCTGCTTATTATTTGAGCTCTGCGTGGTCACCCTGCCTCAGGTGGAATTTTCAAAGCACGTTACGGAGACATTATGCACTGTTGTCACCATCAGGAAACCCGCTTTAAGCTCATGGCTGTTGTTGGTTAGTCCTAATCAAAATTCAAAAAATGCAAACAATAATAAAAAAAAAAAAAAGCACTCAAAGGCATTCAAGAAATGGCAGGATCCCCTTCTGAATGCATGAAAGCCTCAACTTAGCCGTTCTCTGAAAAGCAATCCACAGCTGGTCTGCTGAAAAAGCTAAATGTCATTCAGTTAGGGTTTATATCTAGTCTACTTTCATTTATACATTCCTCAATGGCCACAAAGGATATAAATCCACTTTATGTCTACCAAATGTCTTTGAAAATCTAGCTATTACTTTGTAAACGTAGTAGTGACATCATCACTGCACTGTACATAGCCACTGTAGAAAGCAGAGCTGTGGGAGGGACCCAGCAGACTCCACCCACTACAGACAGGCTGCAGAAAACTACAGAAGGAGGCAGAGACAAGACCAGTCACCGTACACAGGAGGAGAGGGGAGAGGTGTGGGAGGGGTCAGCAGGCTCCCCCCACTACAGACTGGCTGCAGAAAACTACAGGTGGCGGAGACAAGACCAGTCACCCTGCACAAAGAGAGAGGGCAGAGGTGTGGGAGGGGTCAGCAGGCACCTCCCACTACAGACTGGCTGCAGAAAACTACAGGAGGTGGAGACAAGACCAGTCACCCTGCACAAGGAGAGAGGGCAGAGGTGTGGGAGGGGTCAGCAGGCTCCACCCACTACAGACTGGCTGCAGAAAACTACAGGAGGCGGAGATGAGACCAGTCTCCCTGCACAAGGAGAGAGGGCAGAGGTGTGGGAGAGGCCAAGCAGGCTCCACCCACTGCAGGAAACTACTGGAGGGGGCGGAACAAGACTGGTCACCCTGCACAAGGGGAGAGAGCAGCAGTGAGCGGTCTTTATTACAGGAAGTCTCACACTGGATTACTGCACAGATCTGGAAGAAATCTACAAAGCTCACCGAGATTCCATAAGAATGCACATGATGAATGGATTCAGATGATATTTACTTATCCCAGAGTTCAGCTTTAAAATAAACACCTCATAAGAATTATGGGGACTGACAGTCTACTAAAAATGCTGTGAGGCCTGGCTTTAGTACCTTCTTAGCACACAAATCAGAAAAGTTTTGGACAGAGAGATGTGGGTGCAGAAAACGGACAGCTTTGGGCTATGCAATCAAGTAGAACCATGTCATATGAAACAATTTTATTGCAGGACACCTGAGAAAGCTGCAGGTTGCCTAGTTATGGATTTCCCCCCCAGGCAGCTTTCGGCAATGATGATATACAGAAATTTTCCGAGGATAACCGTCCAGAGACAGACTTCTCTAACCTTGCAATCCAAACCTTGCCGATCGGAGTTCTGTATCCGAGAAGGGACACATTCCTACAATAGCGGAGGATATCCGCCGGCACCATTTATTTCATAACACACTGAACTTGCCATGTGACGGGCCTCTCAGTTCGTGGGAATGGATAACAGAGAACCCTGCCAAAGTCACCCAAGAGGGCCGCGGATTTATGCTACGGCTCAGGAAGAACGTGCGATCTGCAGCTCTTACAGCTAAATTCTTATTGACTGGATTAAATCGCGGGAAGTCTCAATCGGGCGGCCTGTCCCCTACCAGGCAAGGAGTTAGTGGGGATCTGGGCCGTGTTCCCAACAGCTGACAGTCAAACTGCAAGTGGCTCATTCTGCATGGCTGCCTCGGGCTCGCTCCCTTGACAGCTATAGCAGTAAACGGAACGCGATTCGCTTTCCATAGGAGCAGATAACGCTAACGGATTGATTTGTCATTTGTGCGGTCACCCTTTGTCGAAAGGTGGCAACTAACAGACAGCAACAGGCAGCGTAGAAAATGATATTCCGAAATTCCGTTTCCTGGAAAAGGTGTGGCGAATTTTCCAAGACAGTCAGTGAATGTTATTACTGGCAGGAGCGACTGGGCTTAAAGTAAATGCAACCCCATGCGAAAAAATCTTATATAGGCTTTATCATATTAATGTCACTACAAAAGATGATGTCAATCGTTTTTCCCCTGGTAAAGACTACAAGTGGCCGTTTCAGCACACATCTCTACACCGTTATCACAATCAGGAAACTTGTCCTGAGAAATACTATGCAACTATTGCTGAAGTGCATGTAGACAGGAAGAGGCTGCAAAAAAATGGTGCACCAGATCAGCAATGCTGCAGCTGGGGGGGGGGGGGGGGGGGGTTCAAGAAGTAATTTGTCTCTGGTGCATACTGCCATAAATGTTAGTACCACCCAGTGCACTATTCCGCCTCATCCAGTTACAGTAGCTTTTGGCCCCTCAAAATTTTGCAGGCTGCACGTACAACCGCCAGGAGCTCATGCACTTATGCCTTAATGTGCATAGGGCCAGAGCATTAGGGGTCAGAGGTCACTTGAATTCTGAGTGAGTGTGTTAAAGTGTCCCATAGCCGTTAGCTTGAGGGCTCTGTTATTTGACTCTGTGATGCACTCCAAGAAACTGGGAGATGGCACATGAGATCAGGAAATTGATGGTCTAGAGTTCAGAGGACCGATGATGGCCTTAGCAATGCCAGATCACAAATTCTTTTTCTGACAGGTTGCTTTTAAGATTCTTAATAGGTACACTCCACCCACAACTAACAATGCAACATCTGGTAGATGCTGGTGAGTTAAAACCGTTGTCCCTTCTCTCAGAGAAGAGTTCCTGGTCTAGACGCTCTATTGGGGGGATCCAGGCACTCTCCGATCTCTCAGACATGCTAATGGAAGGAATTCTGAGCCGAGTTCCTAGGTCTCTCAGGTACTCTATTTGTGGGGGGGGGGTTTCTGAGCTGAGTTCCCAGGTTCTTGGGTACTCTATTGCGGAGATCCAAACACTGAGCACTCTGTTGGGAAGATCCAAGTGCTGGGTTCCTGGTTCTCTCAAGAATTCTATTGGGGAGATTCTGGCACTGAGTTTGTGGGTCTCTCAGGCACTCTATTGGGAAGATTTCTGAGCTGAGTTTCCAGGACTCTTTGCAGTAATTTTGGGAGATACCAGCGCTGAGTTCACAGGTCTCTCAGACACTCTATTGGGGTGATCCTGGCACAGAGTTCCCGGGTCTATCAGGCATTCTATTGGGGGGAATTCTGAGATGTGTTCCCAGGTTCTTGGGCACTCTATTAGGGAGATCCTGGCACGGAGTTCCTGGGTATCTTAGGCACTTTCTTAGTAGGAATTCTTAGCTGATTTCCCGGGTCTCTTGGGCATACTATTGGGGGATTTCTGAGCTAAATTCTAAGGGTTGCTTGGGCACTCTATTGGGGAGATTCAGGCACTGAGTTATCGGGTCTCTCAGGCAATCTATTGGGGAGATCCTGGCACCGAGTTCTCAGATCTCCCAGGCACTCTATTTGGGAGATCCTGGTACTTAGTTCTCGGGTCTCTCAGGCACTCTATTGGGGGATTTCTTGAATTCCCAGGTCTCTCAGGTACTCTATTGGGGAGATTCTGGCACTGGGTTCCTGGATCTCTTGGGCACTCTGCTGGGGAGATCTCTGAGCTGGGTTCCCAAGTCTTTAAAGCACTCTGGGGAATTTCTGAGCCGAGTTCCTGGGTCTCTCAGGCACTTTATTGGGAAGATACTGGCGCTGAGTTCCCAGGTCTCCTGGCAAATGATTCTTAAGTTTCTAAGGCGTTTTATTGGGGTGATACTGATGAGTTTCTGGGTCTCTTGGGGGCTCCATTAAGGAGATTTCTGAACAGAGTTCATGGCTCTGCAAACTTGCTGTGGCCTATAAAGGGGTCCCCATCAACCCTGCTGATTTTTTTGTTTATTATGATGGAAAATGTAATAGGGGAGCTGGAAAGGAGCAGGGACACCCAAAACTCCCAGAGGAACAAGGGCAGAGCTGACAATTGTGACAGGGAGATCTCAGCACTGTAGTCTACAGAAGATGAAATAAGCCACAAGTCACTGAGTCTATCATACTCTACCAGCTACTGAAAAGTAAACCTTGGGAGGACTGACCCTTTAACTGGTTAGGACTGTAAAGAATGGGGGTGTGGGCACCCATTGCATGAAAAGAATGAGAGCCGCCGGTCTGACAGAGAGATGTGTACCTGTCAGCCCAGAGCTGATGTTCCTTCTTATCGAAGATGCAAAGCTCGCTTTGTGCCAGAATATAAAAGGAAAATATAATTATTGAAATGCATGTGAGCTATTTCAGCAGAACAATTGTAAAAAGCAGGCTTATTTATGCAGATAAGGAATTCTCGCTAAAGCAGTTTTACTTAAGGCCTGAGGTTCAGTCGAGGTAAAGAAGAAAACTTCCAAAAAAAACCCCATGACGCATCCCTCGCTGTTTGCTAACATACGTTTTTTGGATGGTGACACGTTTCGGAGATGTCGACCATATTAGTCCTTGTAAATCACACTGAGAGGTTTTAACAGCTCCGGCGGCCTTGATTTAACCTCGTCAAAGTGCTTCTTGTCACTAACAAGGAAAAATGGCGTGCTGGGACTAAATGGAAGATTTAACTTTTTGTTAGGTGGGGGCCAGTTCCCGAATAAATGAGTACAATGTTGCCGTAGACTTTTTAAAAAGGCATGGACATTCCTAACCCACAATAACATACATGAACCAATGCTTAATTCTTGACTTCACCGGCCTAACCTTATCATATTCCCCTCAAGGGCTTCATGGAGAATACGAATACTCATCTTGGTCAAGGGTCTGTGACTGGCCCACTAGATTTGATCTGCAATACACTCCATACATCATTGTATTTGTTACTATTTTATTGTTAATTTGAAAAAAAAAAACTTGAATAAAAATATACTAAAACAGAAAATGTGGGCTTGTTTCATGAGGTTCACTATAGTCAAGGCTATAAGTTTGAGAAGCAGAGGGGGAATTTTTCTGGGGCCCTTGTAGATCAGCATTTGCCTATTGACATTCTGTACAGAATGGAGCCAAGTTCCTCTTTAGTTTATATCTTTGAAAGATTTAAGGTTTTGCAAAGGGTCACATTTTATTGTGGACTATACAGTCAAAAAAAGGTGTTGACCTATCCATAACACCTAGTATATGGGTAAAAGTATGTGGGCCATACCTCCAATTATGGAGTTCTTGTGTTTCTGGTGTAGCATAGGTTACTACTACAGCATCCAAAGACATTTTAGACAATTATGCTCTTCCGAATTTGTGGTTAACAGTTTGGAGAGAGCCATCTTCTGCTCCAGCATGACTGTTCCCCCCGTGTACAAAGCCGACTCCATAAAAATATGTCTTGACCAGTTTGGTGTGGTGGAGTTCATGTGGCCTGACCTCAACCCTACTGCACAACTTCGGGATGAATTGGATTACTCATTATGATCCAAGTTTGCTCAAACACCAGTGCCTGATAAACAAAATTGCAAAAGCTTGTGGAAAGCCTTCCAAGAAGAGTGGAGGACGGTACATCTGCAAAAGTGGGGGGAAAAAAACAATAATCAAAGTTTTGGCTTTGGAATGTGATCTCCAACAACCATGATGGCCAAAAATCATGACCATATTAGTATATTTTTTTTTATTTATTCATTTTAGTTTCTGGAATGGGAAGTCCAACACCCTTATATACGTATAATGGTCAGGTGTCCACAAGTTTTTGGCCCTATATTGTATTTATGTTTAATCAATGAATCAACTCCTATATTGTATTTAATAAAAAAAGAACAAGGGCTAACTAGCCTTGTAAAAAATGTATCTTATGAATGACATATTTAGCCAGAGAGTGGGTTCCAGAGGACAGGAATCACCCAGAATCCCATGCCAATACCTATCAAGCATATCCAATTACCTTCTCCTAGGCCCAAAATGTCCATGAGAGCCCAATGCCCATCAGGATTTTTGAATGGTTACTTTAAAGCATCCATCCATACATGGTCGGAATTAGGAGCAGTAAGAGAAGCTGGATGGCGCAATTACTGCCCTGTAGATATGGGTTACCAGGCTGTATACCTAATTTGGTTGTCTAGTATTCTTTAAGGAGTAGATACGAAAAATGGAAGTGGATAAGAAATTAAATAAAAGAAGAATACTGGATAGGTTCATCTAAACACTGTGACCCATCAAAGACTTTTTAATTATCCTCTAATTAGGATTTTACCTGAACTACCAGATTTCTGGAAATGTATCAACACTAAGCATTAAGGATTTACACAATAAAGCATTTTTCGGTGTAAGTGTTATTGCAAAGTTTTTACCCATTGTGTAGTGTCAAAGACAGGACCATATTGACGCAACAAAACTGCTTCTGTGGTTGGACATTTTGATAAATAAACGGCATTGCGGGAAACGTCTTGTGATATATGTGGCACATATACACAGAGAGGGTTAACGTATACAGTCATCATACGCAGCTCTGACTAAATTATCTCTGCTCCAGAGTCATCCTCCGCTGGTTTGTGACACGTTCCAATTAAGGCAACTAATTAGCCCTTCGTTAAAAGCCCAAATTCAGATACGGACGCGGCTTTAACTAATCTCCATCGGAGGAGAAAAGACAGGAGAGAGAAAATGAAAAGGGAGGAGGAAGGGAGGAAAGGACGTGAGTCGGGTTATGCTCTGTTTGGTGATAGGAGACTATAATGTAAGAACCATCACTCCCCTCTATGTCAGGGCAAGGATAAACAGTGCAGGTTCCTCATATCTGGGCTCATAAAATCGGTTTCAGTTCATTAGGCTCAGGAAAATACAGTCATTCCACATTCTCTGTGTGCAACACACCATTGCAATTTTAAAGGTTGTCATTTTTTGGAGAATTGACTTGGCAATTTTTTTTTTTTCTTTCTATTTTGGATCTCTGTGGTGTGGTCGAATCCCTGGAGAACCAAAATGGGAAATCACAGCACACAAAAAAAGTGCATGAAGGTACAGAATAGGACCGACTTCCGAAGAGGAGCGGCCTGCATCCCAGTCCCAGGGCACAAGGCTCCTGACAGGGGTTAGGTACTTTTGGTCTACCTAGGCCAAAGCCTGGTGGGCCCCACTCCTTATGGATCTGTTGAAACTGGTCCACCAAGTACTTGGCAAAGGGCGCTCCTAAAGAGAGGCAGCCAACTGGGGAGAGGAAAAAGACCCGAAGGCCACAGGACCTCCCCACATGTCAGCATCTGGATCACCTGCTGGTGGCACTATGGTTCCCTGGTGGAGGGTTGTAATTCCAGTGTCTACCAGTGGGTGTCTCCCAACAGCCAGCAGACCCCAGTTCTCAGTTTACACCTGATGCTGGCTGCTGGGAGGGTATTTAGGTCCCTCTCTCCTGATCTTTTTCTTGCCCTGTACCCAGTACCCTGCTGCTTTCTTCCTCCTCCTCCCTATTTCTTTTCTCAGTTTTGGTTCTCCCTTCCTATCTGCTCCCTGCACCTCCAGTTTACCCTGCCTTTCTGTGTTCCACATTTGTATAAATTGTACATAGTTAGTTGTTAGTTAGGCTGTTTGTTAGGTTTATTAGCCAGGTATTCTGTCACTGGGTTTTTTGGTTCACTTGTATTTTGCTGTGTGCTCTGGTGTTAGATTTATTTACAGTGAAAGGAAATCCATCCAACACAGTCTGTTCCCAGCTTCCTTAGTGTAGCCACGCAGCTCTGGACATCCCTGCTGTTGATTCTTGATGCCCGACATCAGGGCAGGCCCTGAAAAACCTGCACCCTCCATCTCTGTCAATGAAAATAATAAACCACACGTACGGTGTAGGTACCAATGATAAATAGGTGCATAGAAAAAAAAAAAAGTGCCATGTGCAACACACAAGGTGGGTCTACCAGCCAGTGTAAATGTTGCTGTGAGCTAGCCAGAAGGCCCACCCAAGGTGCGTTCGCAAAATAGCAAAGTGACGTGACCCAGTGCTTGTGAAACTTAGGGGGGTCCCAAACCCATAGTGTTTTTCCAGCACACCTGGACTTCCACTCCCCCCCCCCCCCCCCCCAAGGGACACATCACCAGGAGCTCCTTGCATCTCCCCGCCCCTAGAACACAACGATTTTGATTGTTCCTCCTCTATAAATGCAAAAAAGGATCCACATTTTAAAATCTTTTTAGTATTACATGTCAGCTTTGGGAGAACATGTAATTTTCTAGAAACAATCGCTTGCAACTGATAACAATGGGAGCCATTGGTCGAAATTATTCTCCAATTTGTCGGAAAGTCATTCTCTACCATCGCTTTGAAGAACGGTTATCCGTGCGAGTGACTGTTCCGCGTACAGGGCAATTACAATCTAATGGTTAGTGTGGGCGGGTGTCTTTTACTTGCTTCTGACATGCATTTGTGAAACAGTTTGGAAGGATCTGGAAAGCAATGTTTGAATTCTGATTTGGATCTTGCGGAGCGGCGTGTACTCGCATTTGTTGGGTTTTTGGTGAATGTAACTTGTCCTGTGTGAATTGTTTCATTTTCCCTCATACTAGTCAAAGAGAACAAAGGCACTCAGAAGCATCTAAAAGGCTTTTTCTTTTAACGCAAGGCATTTATCCTGAAAGGGACCGAATACTCGCTACATCTGATTTGCGTCTGATGCCGTATACACCGGTTCTACAATCAGATGAGCTGTGAAAATACATCGAAAAATATCTTACAGTATTTTATTTTTTTCTTTAATGCTGAGATATGAAAAACTTTGTACAGGCACTAACTTTAGGACTTTATTATGTGTGTAAATTGTCTTGTGAAAATATCAAATTATAATCTTAACATTTACAGTTCTTACGGTTGAGGATATGTTCCAGATCTAAAAAAACTGATCAAAGGTCAGTAAAAGTTACACATCTACAAAAGGGCGCCAAATGGTACAAAGTAACACATGGGTCACAATTTCCTAACAGAGAAAAATAATTCTGAACTTTTTGCTTCATATCTGCTATGGCACAACCAAAATCCCAAAGAAATTACAAAACACTGGTAGTAAACTCTATTATACCACTTATACCTACAGGTAAGCCTATACTTGCACTGTTTAGGAGATATTCAGAGTACATGCAGTCGGTGGTGTCACTGGCGCATGTACTCTTAAGGTCCGGCTTACAGTGGACCTTCAGAGCTTGTGCCGTAAATGGCGGTGCATGCACAGGCGCAACATCATTGCACCCCCCCGACCACTCATGTAGCCGGAGGCCGCGAACCCGGAGGGAAGACTGGGGGAAGGTTTGAACCAAAAATCTCCCACCCACAACTCCATAAGAATGGTGGGAGGGGACAGAGGAATACAATGGGACTTTAAGGGGTAGACTTACTAAAGATGTAGAATACAAAATCTGGTGCAGCTGTGCATGGTAGCCAATCAGCTTTTAACTTCAGCTTGTTCAATTAAAGTGGTTGTAAAGTCAGAAGGTCTTTTTTCTTAATACATTTTATGCCTTATGGTAAAAAACCTTCTGTGTGCAGCACCCCCCCCCCCCATACCTCCTCGGTCCCCCTAATAATTACTGGAGCCCCATCTCTGTCCACGAGTGTCTTGGACATCTGGGACTCTTCCTCCTGATTGGTTGAGACATAGCCGTGGCGTCACTGGCGCCCGCTGCTGTCAAAGTCAGTTAACCAATTAGGAGAGAGAGGGGGCTCGGCTCAGCTGCCCCCATAGCAAGCTGCTTGCTGCGGGGGCACTCAACGGGAGGGAGGGGCTAGGTGCACAGAAGAGGGACCAGAGAAGAGGAGGATCCGGGCTGCTCTGTGCAAATCCACTGCAACAGAGCAGGTAAGGATAACATGTTTGTTATTTTTATTAAAAAAAAAGACTTTGCAATCACTTTAAGCTTTCACAAAAAAACTGGAAGGCGATTGGTTTCTATGCAGAGCTGCATCAGATTTTGCACTCTCCGGTTTTAGTAAATCAACCCCTAAATAGAGAGCAAACAATATATGTAAAACACATTTTTTTTTATTTACAAATATTAAAAACACATAGTATATTATAAAAGAAGTGCCATATGCATATTTCCACAGATTTATCGATGATGGGCGTAAAAAAAATGCATAAACGCGTTTCGTGAGCAAGTTGCTTCCTCAGGATCCGTGCACTTATGTAGACTTTAAAACTGATGGGTGAGTGTCAATCTGTTCCTAGACAAGCTGCATTTGGATGCAGACCACCGTAGATAACCCCTACATGCGACGCTGAGCCACCATGATTGAAATCCATTGAATAAGAAGGGGACAGTAGGGCTGGGGAGGAAGGGGCTGAATGACCTCCAGCTAGGAATTGAGAGGGGCTCTGACTTGCTGTAGCTTCTAATGCACATCATGATAAAAACGGACAGTGTGCAATGAAATCAAATTAAGCAATTTTAGTCCAGGAGAGGAGCCGGTACAACCGTGGAGGGAAGGCCGGGAGGTCAGATTTAGGCAAAGTTAATGGACAAATCCATCGTTAACAACGGCCGACCAGGTAACCCTGACGATCGGGTCTAGTACTGGGCTCTCAGAAGAGGAAGTGCGTTAGTTAAAGGTCAATGATTAACAAACTTACAGGGCACCTAGTTGCACAAACACCTTGCGGTATCTCACTCCCTGACGTCAATTCCATAGAGCATCAGAGAAAATCACTACTAACCACACGACCTTCTGGAGGTCCAAACACAGTCTGGTGGAATGATCTCATGTCTCCGAGAAGATGGGAGGAGGAGATGGAGGGATGGGGCTGGAGATAAAAGGGCAACCTTATTAGCTGAAAACACTGGAGTGCTAGATTTATGTTCTGACTCACCCGCTCCTCCAGACAGCCCAAATGAATGTCTTCCTATCGAGATGAAGGCAGACTGGGGGTCCCAGGGGGTCTGTAACTAGTCGGCAGCTTCAAGGAGAAGGATTTATTAGCCAATGGTCACATTCCATTGAGTGGTGGCATTAGAACCGTAACTAATATTACAAGATGGAATAAAGCGATGACGAATTTGGGAACAACAATGAGATGGTCATACATCAGGGATGGACACTATGGCTGTAGGACGATTGATTTTTCTCTGCTACCTTGGGGGGGGGGGGGGGGGGGGGTGGGGGGGTTGGGCTCATTAAATGCCAGAGATGGATCTGGAAACCACCAGCCACAATGAACGGGCAAGAAGTTCTCCAGGCAGATAGAAAAGACACAAATTAATACAGCTCTGTATTCATTTATACATCACTGAATAATATGTTTTATAAATTTAAAGTGGAGCTTCACTCTCTCAATCAACATCAATTGTTTTTAATCCTTATGCTGTTAGCATATAAAGTCCATTATTCCTATTTCCATACTATTAAATAGATAGGAAGGTAGATTAGATATACTTGGTGCAAGCGTTTTAAATTTCTTCAGATGCTTCCTGGTTTCTGGCCTAGGCCAAAATGATGTCATACATCATGGGAGGAGGGGTTTTCTCAGCTAAGCACACCCTCCTGTCTGCATGCCTGCGCTTAAAGCGTTGTTCCACCCTGAAAACGATTTTCAAATTTTCCTAATAGGCTTCAAAAAAAAAAGAAAAGGGTGGGCTCGGGGCGCAGAGCACTGTCCCTGAAGCCCACCCAGTTGTGTGACAATAGCGAATGAATATTCGCTATTGTCACACTGATTCTCCTCCCGGCCAATCAGAAAGCCGGTTCTGAGATCCGTTTCCTGATTGCCCAAAAGGAGAAGCGATTCTATTGGGCCACGAGGAGGAGAAGGGAGGAGACGTGGAGGCCGCCGGAGGAGATGCAGGGGACGAAGCCGCCGCCCAGAGGGAAGCTCTGCCCGTGGGTAAGTGCGGGGCTCATCGATTGACCGGTCAGGGTTGTGCTGGTGACCAGAATGACCCACGGGGGTGGGGGGGTTGTGAGTGGCATTGTGTGACCCCCCCCCCAAAAAAAAAAAAATATATACCACCAGCCCCCACTGGTATGTGTAGCTGCTGACTATTAATTTTTGGAGGGGGAGGAGGGAAATCAGATCTCTTGCATTGCCTTGCAGAGCTGTGTAAATCTCGGACTGGATGGACATACAAATTCTCTGGAAGCTCCTACATATATGGGTTTCATCTGTGCATTTCGCTATTTTCTCGGAGTTCAGCGTGGAGTATCCATGACACAATTCTCAGAAGGATTACGATTGTTCCCCTACTTCTTGTGTTTGCTTTACAATTTTTTTTGAAGTGAAGATAATGATGAATCTACACGGCGTTCTTTGTTACCAAACATTACACTGCCTATTTATGATACACACAGAGGCAATAACTTGTTATAATTCTGTTAAATTTATTCACTTAATGTATTCATTGATGCTTCGCTGTCGCATTCTGCAATGCAATGTTTTACAGTTCGCCCCGCTCACGTCTCCGCGGTATTGGAGAAGCGCGCCGCATTCCCACCGCCGTCACCCACCGAGGCTCATTTTGGTTGAAAGCCTGTTTTTTGGGAGGAAAACAAATCTTGGGCTGTAACGCTCGGTTCACGCAACTGCGACCTTAAAGTCGCGTGACTTTGCCAGGCGACTTCCTGGAGATTTGATGGAGACTTGAGTAATACTTTGATGGGACTTTGAAGCGAGGGAGGCGCTACACCGCAGGGAATGCCTGTGCAATCTTCATGTAATGTCATATCCAAATCACATCAAGATGAGAAACCAACTTGGAGGCGACTTCCATTAAAGTCTATGGGGACAAATCAGATAGAAGTAGTGCAGGAACCTCTTCTAAAGTCGGTACATTATTGCTAATTAAAGTGATTGTAAAGGGAAAATTTGAATACAATAACAAACATGTCATACTGGCCTGCTCTGTGTAATGGTTTTGCACAGAGCAGCTCTGATCCTCCTCTTTTCAGGCCCCTCTCCACCTTGCCAAGTGCCCCCTTAGGAGGCTTGCTGTGGGGGCACTCGTGCATGCTCGCTCAGGAGCTGTCTTACCGAATCCATAAGACACAGAGAGCATGGCTAAGCCCTGTTCCCCTGCTCCCGCCTCACTGGATGTGATTAACAGCAGCACCAAGGGCCAATGGCTCCTGATGCTGCATCTGAGCCAATCAGGAGGGAGAAACTCTGGAGAGCCGAGGCTCTCCTGCACATCACTGGATCAAGATGGGGCTCAGGTATTATGGGGGCTGAGAGGGGAGATACACACAGGTTTTTTTACCTTCATGCATAGAATGAACCTTCAGCCTTTACAACCACTTTAAAGTGGAGTTCAACTGGTTTTTGAGTTTATTAAAAGTCAGCAGCTACAAAAAGTATAGCTGCTGACTTTTAATAAACAGACACTCACCTGTCCTATGGTCCAGGGATGTGGCCGCACGAAGCCTCCATTCTCTCCCCCTCCTCCTCTTCGCGGTGCCGGCATTATGAGTGTGGGCGCTCGGCTGTGACAGTTTGCGGCTTCACAGCCGGGCGCGCACTGCACATGCGCAAGCCGCGCTGCGCTCCGTCAATAGCCAGGCAATGTTCTGGGTCCTGTGACATGTCGCAGAACATTGCCGGGAGGGAGGGGCCACCTAGGAGGTCAGAAGTCAGAAGGAGGAAGTGGGACAGGAAGTCCCACTCCAAACCAGGTACCCATCCCCCCCCCCCTCAAAAAAAATAAAATTACATGACAATTGTGGCATGTCAGGGGGCGAGGAGTACTTAAAGTGAGTTTCCACTTTTGGGTGGAACTCTGCTTTAAGACGACTCTCATTGACTAACATGGGATATCACGTCATGCGACTTGGGGTCTCACAAGTTGGATCCCAAGTCGCGGCAGTGTGAACCGAGCCCAATGGTCGCTTTGTAATGCGGTTGGTGTGGATGGAGGAGAGGTGACAAGGAGGTGATTTTGCCTAAATTTTTTACACTACATTTCCCTCTCTCTCATCTGGAAAAGTTGGGAGGATTCCTTATAAGTTCTGTATATTGGATATTATTATTATTATAATAATACAGGATTTATATAACAATTTACTCAGCGCTTTACAATATAAAAAGGGAGACAATACAGTTATAATACAATAAAATACAAGAGGGTCCTGCTCAGAAGAGCTTACAATCTAATAGGGTGGGGCGGGAGGTACAAAAGGTGGTAACTGTGGGAAATGAGCTGATATGTTAGGATTGCTTTTGTTCAGTCATTGAAGTGCGCAATAAGAAGATGTCCTGACCTGCGTGATTGTGTGCTCAGCACAGACCAGCCGCACTCCCATCCCAGAACCAACAACGTCTATTGTGTTCCAGGTTCTATCACTCATGTGTCACTTATTAAACCTCTCCCTTCCTCTGCTGGGACCTGCACAGCCAGAGACAGATGTGAGAACAGAGGGAGGACGTGGTCCCATCAGCCACATCTGTTTTAGTATGAGGCCTGGGGGGGGGAGTGATTGCTCCACATTTATGACTCCTCATTCGCCCCCCCAGCCCCCCCCCCCCCCCCCCCCGGCCTGAGACCATAAACTGCTCATGTCAAGGTGCAGGTCTACCAGTCATATCACTAGGAGGCCGGGGAGGACCAACAATTCATTCTCTGCAGCCCAAAATCTCATGACGTCTATCTTAGATTGTAATCTCTAATGAGCTCTCTGAACCCTATTGTATTAAACTGTAATTGTACTGTCTGCCCTTATGTTGTACAGCGCTGTGTAAACTGTCGGCGCTATATTATTATAATAATACAGGATTTTTATGGCGCCAACAGTTTACGCAGCGCTTTACAATATACAAAAGGGAGACAATACAGTTATAATACAATAAAATACAAGAGGATTAAGAGGGTCCTGCTCAGAAGAGCTTACAATCTAATAGGGTGGGGCAGGGGGCACAAAGGGATGTAACTGTAGGGAATGAGCTGATGGAAGTGGTAGGAGATTAGTTGGAGACGTTATAGGCTTTCCTGAAGAGATGAGATTTCAGGGATCGCCTGAAGGTAGCAAGAGTAGGGGATAGCTGGACAGGTTGAGGTAGCGAGTTCCAGAGGATGGGAGAGGCTCTGGAGAAATCCTGGAGACGAGCATGGGAGGAGGAGATGAGAGAGCTTATATAAATCCTGGATAATAATAATAATAATAAGAATAATCATACAAGGCAGTATACAACCCAGAATTATAACACTCAATGCCAGTACTGCTGCCAAGTATTTGGATTGGTCCCCCAACTCTAATGGTTTAACATCACCAAAACTCGTACAAGAGATCCCTTCATCAATAAAAACAAGTTGGCTGCATGTTACCTGTTGCAAGGACCTTTGATTATTAAAAAAAAAAAAGTGTTGTGTGTCATGTGATATCTATGATTTTGCCTGGGGGTCACGGTCTACATATCATAACCTTTAACAGACAAAACTATTTAGGTGTGTCAAGAAAAACTTGTAATAGTGAAGGTTCTATTTCATGGCTTCTCTTTGTAACTTTGTATATAAAATGTATAACTATGGCTTTCAGAACCATTTCCATAGTTGTACACAGAACGCCAGATATGTCATCTCTTGCTTGTGTGATTGGCTGATTGATTTTCTCATAAGCCGGTGTTCCATCAAGATTAGGTAACGGAAGTGACGTTCCATCACTACACCGCGACGGCCATCTTGTTACACCCCACACTCGTCCGCAATAAGCCGGTGTTCCGTCAGAACGGAAGTGACGTTCTGTTGCGTCATCTCGGTACACCCCGCACTCGCCCACACTTATGCCCCGTACACACGATCGCACATTCCGACAACAAAATCCATGTTTTTTTTCCCGACGGATGTCGGCTCAAACTTGTCTTGCATACACACGGTCACACAAATCTTGTCGGAAATTCCGAACGTCAAGACGTACAAGTACGACGAGCCGAGGAAAGTGAAGTTCAATAGCCAGTGCGGCTCTTCTGCTTGATTCCGAGCATGCGTGGAATTTTGTGCGTCAGAATTGTGTGCACACGATCGGAATTTCCGACAACGGATTTTGTTGTCGGAAAATTTGAAAACCAGATCTCAAACTTTGTTTTTTGGAAATTCCGACGGAAAATGTCCGATGGAGCCTACACACGGGCGGAATTTCCGACAACAAACTCCCATCGAACATTTCCCGTTGGAAAATCTACAGTCTATCTAATCTAAATCTACAGTCTGAAGTCGCCAAGCGGACATCTTTTTACACCCACCGAAATCTTCAATGCAAACTGATTTTTACCACTAAACTGAGCTTATATCGTGAAATACAGTATTTGGAAGTTGAACTTTAAAGCAGCGCGAGCCTGCTGATCTCACACGTTTGCTAATCTGACAGAAGACCGCTGCTTTTAAAATTCAACATCAAAACAGTGTCACGGACTTCTAAATACTGTATTTCACTATATAAGCTCAGCTTAGTGGTAAAAATAAGTGTGAAATGCCAGACTTCGGTGGGTGTAAAAAGATGTCCGCTTGGCGACTTCAGACTGTAGGCCAGTGATGGTGAACCTTGGCACCCCAGATGTTTTGGAACTACATTTCCCATGATGCTCATGCACTCTGCAGTGCAGTTGAAAAGCATGGGAAACGTAGCTCCAAAGCATCTGAGGTGCCAAGGTTCGCCATCACTGCTGTAGGCTTACTGCGACCGAGTGCGGGGTGTACCAAGATGGCCGCGACGGAACGTCACTTCCGTTACAAGTTCTGACGGGTCGCCTAATCTGACGGAACACCTGCAGTCAGAAGGCGGCAGCGGACGTCTTTTTACACCCAGCCAAGTCTTGCATTTCACATTTCTTTTTACCAGTAAACTTCCGTTGCGGTGTTGTGATGGAACGTCACTTCCGTTACCTAATCTGATGGGTTTAGCCGATTCTGATGGAACACCTGCACTACAATTACAAGTCAGATTTTGGGCATCACCTGCAATAAAAATGTCATTTTTGCTGAGATACTCCCCAAAGGGGAATCACGTCTAAAGGGATGCAGTCCCTGCCACTTTTCTCATTAGAGCCCTACAGGTGCAGCAGCTGATTGATCATTATAAAACCACTCCCATTAGATTCACACATGGTCACAGAGAAGCAAACAGCTATTTTTTTCCAGAACAACAATAGGTAGGAATCTGCAACAAAGCTTGTTAAATCCCTGCAATGTACAGAGATAACCCCCAGAGGGGAATGCTTTTTTCTCAGCAAAAGTGGGGTTACTTTTTAAACTCCAAATTTTTGCATTAGTCCACGGCTAACACTATACACAGACGACTTCTATTTGCCTAGAAACTGCCCCCAAATCACAATATTCGGTTTCTAGAAATTCGCCAACTCGCTGCAAGTCCTCTTTTTTAACTGATCCTATTGAGTGGAACGATGATCGGCATTAGTAGCGCTCCTGGATACATCGCCAGTGGAGATCCTATTGGTGGACAGCCAGCCTTTGACAAAAGTTAGCAGAAGTGAGTCCCTGGAAATGAAAGTATCAGTCCTATAAAGTTTGGGGGGGACGAGGGGAGGAGAGGGATTACATACAACCAGAGCAGTTAAAGGTTTCTTTACTTCACGTACCTGGACTGACGCTGCAGGAAACGGGGAGCAGGGGGTCCTACAGGATCAGGGGGTCCCAAGAGCAGGGGGTCCTACAGGATCAGGTGGTCCTACAGGAGCAGGAGACGGGGGTCCTACAGGAGCAGGTGGTCCTCCAGGAGCAGAGGGTCCTACAGGAGTAGGAGAAGGGGGTCCTACAGGAGCAGTAGAAGGGGGCCCTACAGGAACAGGGGGTCCTACAGGAGGTCTCAGGAGCAGGGGGTCCTACAGGAGCAGGTGGTCCTACAGGAGCAGGGGGTCCTACAATAGCAGGAGAAGGGGGTCCTATGTGGGATACACTTGCCACACATCCAGCCGGCTCGGTGGACACAGAACTCACAGAGCAAAGCAGCCTGAGGACAGGGGCGTCACCTGCACCATCTTGTCCTGCTATTATTTAAGCCGCTGTGGCCTATCTCCTTGCACAGCTCGTGTTGGGACAAGACTGCCATTCCCTTTGTGCAGGTGGGGGAGGGAGGAACGTGAGAACAAATGCATCCATTGTAGCTGCCAATACTTCTGACAAAGCCCTGTGGGTGGGTGCTGGGGGGGGGGGGGGGTCACATAGAACCCTCTCCTGCTGGAATGCACAGAAACTCAAACACACTCTGGGCCCGCTGTTTGCTCTGCAGATACAGACTGTGTAAACGTTGCCTTCCTGCTGGGGGCACAGACTGATTTTTACCCTTTCTGGAGTCGCACAGACCCGGCAGAGCATTGTGAAGTCACAAAGCGAAAAAGGTTTCATTGTGGTGGAATGTTTGGTTTCCAAAGCAGAGAGGATTCTGGGGTTGGAATGCCGGCCAATTTAGCATCAATCCTTCAGCGATGGTTCCAGCAATCTCCGCTCAGATGGCAACGCTTTACAAGGCTTTAAAAATGACAAGTCCCCCCCCCCTTTTTAAATCAGTGGAAGCCGTTAATCGCTAAACTCCAGCTACAACACCCCGGGGCAGAAACACGCCATAGTGATTGGGTGCGTTGCAGGAACGCGCTCGATACCAACATGCATGTTAAAGTGGAACTTCACTCTCCAATATTAATTATTTTTAATCCTCATGATGCTAGCATTCGTAAAATCGATAGGAAAGAATATCATATTTACTTTAAACGTATTTTTTTTTTACATTCCTTTAGTTACTTCCTGGTTTCTAGCCTAGGCAAATGAGGTCATACATCCCAGGAGTCTTCAGGAGGGGAGGGAAGGGGAGGAGAGGTTCTCTCAGCTAAGCACACTCCCCGGTGTTACGTCAGATTAGGCGACCCGTCAAAATTTGTAAGGGAAGTGACATTTCGTCGCCGCCATCTTGCTACACCCCGCACTTGTCCACAGTAAGGATACAGTGAGAAGGTGGCAAGCAGACATCTTGTTACACCCACGGGAGTCTTGCATTTCAACCTGATTTTTACCAGTAAACTGAGCTTATATAGTGAAATACAGTATCTACAAATCCGTCTAACTGTTTAGATGTTGAATGTTAAAAGCAGCGGCAAAAATGCTGATCTCACAGGTTTGCTAATCTGACAGAACACCGCTGCTTTTAAAAATCAACATCAAAACAGTCTGAGGGATTTGAAAACAGTAAATTTCACTATATAAAGCTCAGTTTACTGTTAAAAATAAGTGGGAAATGCAAGATTACGGTGGGTGTAACAAGATGTCTGCTTGCCGCTGTGCCATCAGATTAGGTGACCCGACTGATTTCGTAATGGAAGTGAGGTTCCGTCGCCACCATCTTGGTACACCCCGCACTTGGCTACACTAAGCCTACAGTCTGAATTTGCCAAGTGGACATATTTTCACACCAAACGAAGTCTTGCATTTCACATTTATTTTTACCAGTAAACTGAGCCTATATCATGAAATACTAAATATTTAGAAGTCCGTGACACTGTTTTGATGTTGAATTTTAAAAGCAGCGGCAAGCCTGCTGATCTCACATGATAATCTGACAGAAGACCGCAGCTTTTAAAATGAAACATCAAAACAGTGTCATGGACTTCTAAATACTGTATTTCACTATATAAGCTCAGTTTAGTGGTAAAAATAAGTGTGAAATGCCAGACTCCAGTGGGTGTAAAAAGATGTCCTCTTAGCGACTTCAGACTGTAGGCTTAATGCGGATGAATGTGGGGTGTACCAAGATGGCCGTGAGAGAACGTCACTATTTTCACGGGTTGCCTAATCTGATGGAAATGGAAAAAGAATAGAATCGCGCTAAATAAAACACTGATATACATATGTGTACTCAGTAACTCAGCAATAAATTTCTAAATAAATATCACGTGAAATGTGAGCAAATTATAAAAAATGCCGTGACACCAAACAATGTTGAATAGTTAATACTATAGACAATCAAAACTATAAAAGTGAGTCCAAAAGCATAAAATGCCTGTATCACCCATGTGATGAATATATACATAAATGTGAAAAGTCCATCAGAAACAGTGCAATCCTTGATAATGTAGAAATCAGTGCTCGATCCACCACCAAAGGATGTAGATTGGCCGCTTACCAGAGACCCATGAAAGATAAAAAGCTCCAATAGTGTATAACCTTAAAACTTTATTCAATATTAAAATACAATATTGCACTCACATAATCCTGGTAAAATAAAGCGCCTATGCGTCTGGAGCGTCTGGAGCGCCGGCCGGTAAGCTCACAGACTAGCCCGTCCTGCTGGTAACAACAACAGCGATGAGAGGTGACGCAAGCGAGTCGCTCCGCCCTACGCGTTTCGTAATAGAGTTCCGTCGTCCAGGGGCACGGGCGGCACGCTGCGCCACCTCCCTTTGTACCAAAGCAACCTAACCAAGCCTTGCTCTGAGTCTCATTCCGTCGGCGGACATGCGCATTAGTGCCTACATTGGTTGGACCATCTGTGTACTATTTAGCAGCACAAAACGAAGCCCATATCAATTATCAGTCATCTTATTATGATCAATACAACCAACATCTCCTAGGCAACCAATAAATGCCAAACGAATATTTATTTTTCACCAGAGAGCAGTTTTTCCCCCCCTTTTTTTTCTAATCTGATGGAACACTGCCTGCGCACTGTATCCTTACTGTGGACGAGTGCTGGGTGTAGCAAGATCGCGGCAACGGAACGTCACTTCCGTTATCGGGTTGCCTACTCTGACTAAACACAGGCGTGCATTCTCGAGCTAAAGGCAGATGGATTGAAGGAAGTGAATCATTTGCCCTTACTCAAGATGGCCACGGCCAGAAATGCTGGGGGGGGGGGGGGGTTTGGTCTGTGGTGCTCAAGTCAGATGCAGTGAAGATCCGCTTTAAGTGCATTAGCGCATAGCGGTGCTATTCATTTTGAATGGTATCCCAATGCACTAAGGCAACAAGGCTCCACTGCACAGCAGTTGCAACGCAACACAGTAAAGCACTTCCATGCATTGTGGTGCGATGCATCCGAAAAAGTGTCCATGTTTTGGTCGGTTCCTGTGCGTTGGCAGCCCATTCATTTAAAATGAATTGGCTGTCCTGATGCAACGCAAATTAGCATGCAAGACAAGTAGCACTAACACAACGCACAGGAACAGTAAGTTCATGAGCGAGCCATTTTGATTGGGGTCTGGAAGAGGGCTGCATTCACACTTTGGACATCAAAGTTGCATGACAAGTTGCAGCCCATTCTTTTCAATGGTACCCGTTCAAATCCGTGCAACTTAATGTCACAGAAACTTTGAAAAGGTTCCTACACTACTTTGGTGCGACTTCCATCTGACCGCCCCATAGAGAACACCAGGGCTGTGTCTGTGTCTGCTCTGCATCAGCGGAGCTGTCACGGACCTATCATCTGCCTGCTCAGCAGAGAGAACCCCCTCCCCCCCCCCCGCTGAGCAGGCAGAGCCGCTTGGAGTCCGCCACATCTGAAAGGGGCCTGCAGCTACTGAAGGTGGTCAGCAGTACTGCCTAGTCTTCTGGTGGTTTTAAAGCTGGTTATACACTTCTATTAGATCTTCCAACAAATATGTAGTACAACGGCCTGTCTGCATTTAAATGAAAGAGATTTTTTAGACCTTCTAAACAAACGGCCAGTTTACTGTCATTTAGACTTTAGGGGGCCAGACTGTGGCCAGTGGAAGGAATAGTGCCCAATTGTTGGTGTCAGTGGAAGGAATAGTGCCCAATTGTTGGTGTCAGGGGAAGGAATAGTGCCCAATTGTTGGTGTCAGGGGAAGGAATAGTGCCCAATTGTTGGTGTCAGGGGAAGGAATAGTGCCCAATTGTTGGTGACAGTGGAAGGAATAGTGCCCAATTGTTGGTGTCAGGGTGAGGAATAGTGCCCAATTGTTGGTGTCAGGGGAAGGAATAGTGCCCAATTGTTGGTGACAGTGGAAGGAATAGTGCCCAGTTGTTGGTGTCAGTGGGAGGAATAGTGCCCAATTGTTGGTGACAGTGGAAGGAATAGTGCCCAATTGTTGGTGTCAGGGTAAGGAATAGTGCCCAGTTGTTGGTGACAGTGGAAGGAATAGTGCCCAGTTGTTGGTGACAGTGGAAGGAATAGTGCCTAATTGTTGGTGTCAGTGGAAGAAATAGTGCCCAATTGTTGGTGTCAGTGGAAGGAATAGTGCCCAGTTGTTGGTGTCAGTGGGAGGAATAGTGCCCCACCCATCATTGGAGCACAGGTGTGTCAGGAGGAAGCTCTCTCTGGAGCTGCTGCAGATCCGTGTGAGAGGGGACTGGTGAGGAAATCTATCCCAGCTCTCCTGGCCCCTTTCTGGGGAAGCCATGGAGGCCAGCAGGGCCTCTCCTGCTGGAAGCTCTCAGCCATCTCCTGGGCCATCAGGTAACATACCTGCCCCTATACAACCCATGGTTGGTGATCTCTCTGCCCCTGGTGAAGATGAAGGTTCCGGGGCCATCCGGGAGCGAGTGGTGGCCGGGATTAAGGTCCTGAATAGGGAAAGAGACAAGCTCTACAAGCTCAGAGCGGAGCTGAAGCGCCTGAGAAGGCAGCGTGAGGGCTTACATAGCCAGAGACGTGGATCCATGGATCCGGAGATCCAACTGGCCAAGGTTCGGGTGGAACACCAGGAGACCATTGTGTCCATGATGGAAGGCAGAGATGGGCCATTTAAAGAAAAGTTTTGTAATGATAAAAGATTTGCGAGGATGACAAAGATGGAGGTGGAGGAGGAGACCCCCAGTTCTGACCCCCTGCCCCCTCAGGGAGAGGTAAGCAGCCCCATGCCTTCCCAGGACTCAGGAGGCATGCTCAGGGCCATCCAGGTAATGGAGTCTCCTATGCGGGGGGATCAGCTGGCATTTAATAATGAGGACATTACAGACAATGTGCCTGACAAGGTAAAGCCTGTCAAGTCCCATATTGTGGATAAAACAATTTTTGTGTCATTCAACACTGTGACTGATACAGACAATGTGCCCAGTGAGAGTCAGGCTGCTAGTCCTATCTGTAGTAATGCTGTGCCTGCTGATGCTGCAGTACAGCAAAGTTTGCCTTTAAAAAATGACATTCCTGCAGATGCACTACAAGATTCAGCAGAGCCTATTAACCCCCCTTTGGCTGAAGCTGTTTGCCCCACAGCTGCTGAGGACTCTACAGCACAGCTTCAGGAGACAGCTGATATTGCAGCAGAAACTGTGATTATTCCTGATGGGAATGTGAAGTTTTGTGTGACTGATAAAAATCATCCCAGTACCAGTGTGATGAACAATGGTCCCAGTTCAAGTGTGGACAGTCCTACCAACTCCGTTCAAGCAGTGAATAATAATAGTAATGTACAGACTGCTATGACTTCAGTGTGGGGCCTTGGCCCTGAAAAACTTACCTTTGCTCAGGTGGTACGCTCTGCTCCTGGTAGCTCTGCCCCCAAGCGGGGTTTTCCCCTACAGGCTACCACTTTGAGCACCCCAGGATCTGGTCTTGGGTCTCTGGCTTCTGCTGGGGGTCCCAGACGTAATGTTGTTATTCTGAAATGGGAAGGTGGTGCGATCCCTCCAGCACGGCGTGCAGTGGTGGATTTGATTTTAGAGATGGGTTTTGGGTCAAATGATCTGTATGCCTTTATACATGTTGCTGGGACACGGGATTATACAGTTAGCTTCACCAGGCCAGAGGGTCTTGACCTGTTCTGGGAGAGATATGAGGCTCGTTGCAGGTCAAGACCTGAATGGGAAGGTCTGGCCCCAGTTGCAGTTTCTCAGAGGTCTACAGTAAAAAAAATCACAATTATCCTCACTAATGAGAGTGTCCCTGCCCGGGATCTAGAGGTTTGGTTAAGGAACTATGGGGAGGTTTTGACCAAGCCCAATAAAATCCTTGATGAGCGTAACATCTGGACTGGGGGTTGGTCGGTTACAGTCAGGTTGGCCAGGGATGGGAATGTTGTCCGTCACCTGCCCTCCTCAGCTTTTATAGGGAGGGATAGGATGACTGTTTTTTACCCTGGTCAGCCGAAGCTGTGTCACCGCTGTGGAGAAAAGGGGCATTTGAGTTCCTCCTGTTCAGCCTTGATATGTTCAGTGTGTCGGGGTCAGGGTCATATGGCTAAGGACTGCACCGAAATGATCAGGTGCAACCTGTGCCTGCGCCTTGGCCACCCCTACAGCAGATGTCCTGAAGCCTGGCACAATATGGAGAAGGAGGTAATAGATGACATGTCAAGGCTGGACAGGATGGAGGGTGAGGCCCCTGGTGTACCATCCTCCTCTGCGGTGACTGACTCCCCTGGTCCTGCTCAGGATCCCTCTCCAGTTCCTGTGGCCACCCCTCATGTGTCTGTAAGTATTCCTTCTGTATCTGTCTCCCCCCAGCCTACTGTATCCCCTCCTCTTGTGTCAGAACCTTCCAAGTCTGTGCCCCCCGAGTCAGTTTCCCCCCAGGAGTCTACCCCTCCTAAGTCTGATTCAAAGGGAGCACCCCCCCCACCAGCAGTGGTAGTGGGTACTAAAAAGGTTGCTTCTTCCTCTGTAAAGAAGTCTTCTGTAAAGACTTCACAGAAAAAAGTAAGAGATGAGGGCATCTCTGAAGCTGACCTGCAGTACCTGGAGGAGAGAAGGAAGGTTGGGAAGCGGAAGAAGCAGGTGGTGAGGACAGAACAGGCTCCAGTGCCTGTCTCCAACCGTTATAGGTCCTCTAATTGGGATATCTCTTCATCTGGAGCTTCTTCGGAGCGAAGTTCTGATTCCGAAATGGAGTTTGAGGCGGCCTCAAGAAAGAGAGAGGCTTCTGGTGATGAGCAGCAGAGGGGAGCTAAGAAGCAATCCACCCAATAACCCAAATGGCGGTTCCCCCTCCGTTAAAAGTGGTGACAATAAATGTCGCCAGCATTAAGTCAGTAAGAGCTCGTTCTATGGCCTTCTTTTTGTTCAGCCAATTAGATGCTGAAATTTTATTTTTGCAAGAGACTAGGCTCACCTCCTTGGCAGATATTCATATGGCCAAGAGAGAGTGGAGGTATGGTCCATCTTACTGGTCTCTTGCGGCCGAGCCTTACGGCGGTGTGGCGGTGTTGTTTAAAACCGGCATGGTAACTGTCCGGCGGGTTATTGAGGTGGAGATTGGGAGATGTATGGTCTTAGACGTCCTTGTGGGAGGGCAGGACCTGCGCCTAATTAATGTTTATGGGCCGCACACAAAGTGGGACAGGAAATGCCTTTTTACAAGGATCAAGCCATTTCTTTTTACATCCCGGCAAGTGGTCTTTGGAGGTGACTTTAATACAGTAACTAGGCCCAAGGACAGGAAGGACTTCAAGGACAGGCTGGGATATGATAGCGTTTTTTTAAATAGTATGGTTAGGGATGCTGGTCTTGTGGATGTGCACATTAAGCACCTCCCGGATGACACTAGGTTCACCTTTCATCGAGGTAATAGTCAGAGTAGAATAGATAGGTTTTTTTTTAAGGAGACCTCTGCTTTCTCACCCCCAGTGGTGCAGGCAGTAGAGTTCTCTGATCACTGTATGCTATCTGTGGTCCTGAATGCTTCAGACGCCCCTCAGAGGGGTAAGGGCATCTGGAGATTGAATTCGACTCTACTCAAGGAAGAACATGTTAGACAATCCTTTGAGGAATTCTTTCAGGCACAGGTGACCATCCTGGACTTTTGTAGCAGCAAGGCTGAGTGGTGGGAGCTGACCAAAAAGAGGATCGCTGGATTCTTCAGGGGCCTAGCCAATAGAAAGCAGTTTAATAAATACATGACCTACCAACGTTTACGGAGGAAGCTGGATATTCTTGTCTCGAGAGGAGGAGATCCTGGGGCAATCTCCGAAGTGAAACTCCTTCTCAGGAATTGTCAATATGACCGGCATGCCTCTTTGGTTCTGGAGAGGGACTATGGGAAGTACCACTCGCCTGACCCTTACCAGAACTGCAAACAAGGTGTAGCTGTTAAAACGGTCGTTGGCCTTAAGGACAGTACAGGTTCCTTGACAAAGTCCAGGTCAGGGATTCTGGAGGTCGTGAGGTCCTTTTATGCTGACCTTCTTGGGAGGAAAGAGCTTGACCGTGACAAGATGGAAAGCTTTTTGGACTCTACTCCAGGTCTAAATGATGAAGATGTCCCATTGATGAATTTGACAGAGGAGATCACAGTTGAAGAGATGATAAGGGCAATTGAACAGCTTGCCATCAAAAAGTCACCTGGACCGGATGGCTTGACGGCTGAGTTTTACAAAGCTTTTAAGTCTATTCTGGCCCCACATTTGGTAGAGGTTTTTAACAGTTGCCTTGCTGAGGGGGTACTTCCCTCTTCCATGAGGCACTCAGCTGTGATTCTTCTTTCAAAGGGTAAAGATCCTTCGATGATTGAGAATTGGCGCCCCATCAGCCTTCTTAATGTCGATAGAAAGATACTGGCAAAGATCATTTTCTGGCGCCTATCGTCAGTAGCAGAGTCTTTGCTTTCTCGCCATCAGCACTGTTCGGTCCAGGGTAGGTGCACCTTCACAGCAGTTTTAGCTGTCCGGGAGGCCTTGGAGCGGTGCAGGGCTGCAGGCTGGGGAAAGTATTTGCTGACATTGGATCAGGCAAAGGCTTTTGATCGTGTTAACCATGAGTACCTGTGGTTGCTCCTTAGTAAGTACGGTCTGCCGGGTGGTTTTGTCGATTGGTTAAAAGTCTTGTATGAGGGGGCAGAGAGCTTTCCTCTTGTTAATGGTTGGGTTGGGCAGTCCTTTGAGGTTGGCTCCGGGGTGCGCCAGGGTTGTCCCCTGAGTCCCCTGCTCTATGTGTTTGCAATCGACCCCTTCATCAGGAGGCTAGAGAGCGGCATGTTGTGTGGGGTGCCAGTGGGGCTTCCGGGTGAGCCGCCTTTGAGGGTTGTTGCCTATGCGGACGATGTGTCGGTGATTGTCACTGGGGCGGATGAAGCAGAGGAGGTGGTCTCTCTGACATCACGGTATTCTGAAGCATCAGGCTCCAAGATCAATCAGGAAAAGAGTGAAGTTTTCTGGATGGGAAAGGAAGGTGAGGGGTTTGATCTCCCGGACACCTTTCCAGTGCCCCAGGAAAGAATTAAGATTTTAGGCATTGAATTTGGACCTGGCGATTATGGCCTCAAAAACTGGGAAGGCAGACTGGAAATTGCCAATACTAAGGTGGTCAGCTGGAAGAGATGGAAGTTATCTATGAGGGAAAGGGTTGATCTGATTAAGACTTACCTGATTCCGATCTTCTTGTATGTCAGCTTTGTCTGCATCTTGCCAGTGTCTCTCTATGCTAGGGTCAGTAGTGTGTTCTTCCAGATGTTGTGGGGGAACAGACTGAACCCCATCAAGAGGAATGTCACCTATCTATCCAGGAGGGAGGGTGGCTTAGGTATGGTCAACCCAGTTCTTTTCTTTTCACTGCTTTTTCTCAAGTTTAATATTGGTAATATGCTTGCAGTGGAACCTCCTGGATGGGCAGGCATATTTAGATCTTGGTTTAGGCCTTTTCTACGACTTTGGGAAGAAGGTGGCCAAGTGAAGAATCTCAGGGGTCATCGTGGTCAGCTACCAGCCTATGTCGCTCCGTGCCTGAAGTTACTACGGCAGTGGCGATTGTCAGCTGAAGATCTCAGATCGGTTCCGAGGAAAGTCCTTATGAGTCGAGTCTTGAGCGAAGTCTTTCATGACCCACTGGCCTTAAGGGATTGCCCAGGCCCAGTTTTGAGGGCAGGGTTAAGACTTATTAATTTGGACAGAGTACCCCCTAAATTCAGGGATCTGGCCTGGTTGTGCTTCCATGGGAGACTCTATGTTAGGGGCAATTTGAAATTCCGCAGTGGGGTGGATCGTAGCTGTCCTCGGGAGGAGTGTGCAGGTGAGGAGGAGACTATGGACCATTTTCTGCTTCATTGCCCTTTTAACATAGAGGTGTACAAACAGGTGGGACGGGCCCTCGGTGTCCCTTTCCTCTCCAGGCTGGGTTATGCTGAGTGGGTGTACGGAGCATTCAATACTGGTGGGGTTTTTTGTTTAGATACACTTTTTCTAGTTAGCCTAGTAGTCCGTTATTTCACTTGGAACGCACGGTGTCAGGTCTGCATTCGGCGTAAAATCCTTCCTGTTCAGGTGGTGGTGTATGACATTTTGCATGAGGTGGAGAAGATTCGGGTACTTGAGAGAGACAAGCGGAGTCAGGGGGCTTGGTTGAAGGCGTGGAGGGGTTTCAAGCCTCCCTGACTGCCAGGAGTCTCTTTCCCGGGTGTGGCTGTCTGTCTCTTATCACCCTAGATTATTTTTTTTTTTTGGATTAATTTTTGATAAATGGCTGCGTACGTAGGTGATGGGTTGTGCCTCTTAGGCCCTCTCTGCTGCTTTATGTAAATAATTTTGGTAGTGGATTATGTATATATTGTATATATTCTGAACATGGATGTGTATTCCTTGGATTTCTGTTGAAGTTTTGTACTATGGTTTTGTTTTTTACTTTTGTATAAAATTGGTTGCTTGATTCTTTTAATAAAAGATCAATAGTGCCCAGTTGTTGGTGTCAGTGGGAGGAATAGTGCCCCACCCATCATTGGAGCACAGGTGTGTCAGGAGGAGGCTGTCTCTCTGGAGCTGCTGCTGATCCGTGTGAGAGGGAACTGGTGAGGAAATCTATCCCAGCTCTCCTGGCCCCTTTCTGGGGAAGCCATGGAGTCCAGCAGGGCCTCTCCTGCTGGAAGCTCACAGCCATCTCCTGGGCCGTCGGGTGACATGCCTGCCCCTGTACAAGCTGATCTCTCTACCCCTGGTGGGGATGAAGGTTCCGAAGCCATTCGGGAGCGAGTGGTGGCCGGGATTAAGGTCCTAAATAGGGAGAGGGATAAGCTTTACAAGCTACGAGCGGAGCTGAAGCGTCTGCGAAGGCAGCGGGAGGGCTTACACAGCCAGAAGCGTGGATCCATGGATCCGGAGATCCAGTTGGCCAAAGTCCGTGTGGACCATCAGGAGACCATTGTGGCCATGATGGAAGGCAGAGATGGGCCATTTAAGGAGAAGTTTGGAAATGACAGGAGGTTTGGAAGAATGACAAAGATGGAGGTGGAGGAGGAGACCCCCAGTTCTGACCCCCTGCCCCCTCAGGGAGAGGTAAGCAGCCCCATGCCTTCCCAGGACTCAGGAGGCATGCTCAGGGCCATCCAGGTAATGGAGTCTCCTATGCGGAGGAATCAGTTAATGTTTAATGAAGAGGACATTACTGATGATGTACCTGATAAGGTAAAGACTGCCAAGTCCCATGTTGTGGATAAGACTGTTTTTGTGCCTTTCAACACTGACAATGTGCCTAATGACAATCAGGCTGCTGATCCTGTGTGCAGCAATGTTGTGCTTGCTGATGCTGCAATGCAGCAAGAGTTACTTTTAAAAAATGTCATTTCTGTAGAAGAACCACAGGTGTCAGCAGAGCCCATTAACCCTTCTTTAGGTGAGTCCAAAGCTGTTTGCCCCACTGCTGCTGAGGACTCTACAGCGCAGCATCAGGAGACAGCTGGTATTGCAGCAGAAACTGTGACCTTTCCTGATGGGAAATTGAATATTGCTGTGACTGATAACAATCACCCCAGTATCAGTGTGATGGACAATCGTCCTGCTATGGATTCTGCCAGTTCAGTTCAGACAGTTGATAATGATGTACAGACTGCTATGACTTCAGTGTGGGGCCTTGGCCCTGAAAAACTTACCTTTGCTCAGGTGGTACGCTCTGCTCCTGGTAGCTCTGCCCCCAAGCGGGGTTTTCCCCTACAGGCTTCCACTTTGAGCACCCCAGGATCTGGTCTTGGGTCTCTGGCTTCTGCTGGGGGTCCCAGACGTAATGTTGTTATTCTGAAATGGGAAGGTGGTGCGATCCCTCCAGCACGGCGTGCAGTGGTGGATTTGATTTTAGAGATGGGTTTTGGGGCAAATGATCTGTATGCCTTTATACATGTTGCTGGGACACGGGATTATACAGTTAGCTTCACCAGGCCAGAGGGTCTTGACCTGTTCTGGGAGAGATATGAGGCTCGTTGCAGGTCAAGACCTGAATGGGAAGGTCTGGCCCCAGTTGCAGTTTCTCAGAGGTCTACAGTAAAAAAAAATCACAATTATCCTCACTAATGAGAGTGTCCCTGCCCGGGATCTAGAGGTTTGGTTAAGGAACTATGGGGAGGTTTTGACCAAGCCCAATAAAATCCTTGATGAGCGTAACATCTGGACTGGGGGTTGGTTGGTTACAGTCAGGTTGGCCAGGGATGGGAATGTTGTCCGTCACCTGCCCTCCTCAGCTTTTATAGGGAGGGATAGGATGACTGTTTTTTACCCTGGTCAGCCGAAGCTGTGTCACCGCTGTGGAGAAAAGGGGCATTTGAGTTCCTCCTGTTCAGCCTTGATATGTTCAGTGTGTCGGGGTCAGGGTCATATGGCTAAGGACTGCACCGAAATGATCAGGTGCAACCTGTGCCTGCGCCTTGGCCACCCCTACAGCAGATGTCCTGAAGCCTGGCACAATATGGAGAAGGAGGTAATAGATGACATGTCAAGGCTGGACAGGATGGAGGGTGAGGCCCCTGGTGTACCATCCTCCTCTGCGGTGACTGACTCCCCTGGTCCTGCTCAGGATCCCTCTCCAGTTCCTGTGGCCACCCCTCATGTGTCTGTAAGTATTCCTTCTGTATCTGTCTCCCCCCAGCCTACTGTACCCTCTCCTCATGTGTCAGAACCTTCCAAGTCTGTGCCCCCCGAGTCAGTTCCCCCCCAGGAGTCTACCCCTTCTAAGTCTGATTCAAAGGGAGCACCCCCCCCACCAGCAGTGGTAGTGGGTACTAAAAAGGTTGCTTCTTCCTCTGTAAAGAAGTCTTCTGTAAAGACTTCACAGAAAAAAGTAAGAGATGAGGGCATCTCTGAAGCTGACCTGCAGTACCTGGAGGAGAGAAGGAAGGTTGGGAAGCGGAAGAAGCAGTTGGTGAGGACAGAACAGGCTCCAGTGCCTGTCTCCAACCGGTATAGGTCCTCTAATTGGGATATCTCTTCATCTGGAGCTTCTTCGGAGCGAAGTTCTGATTCCGAAATGGAGTTTGAGGCGGCCTCAAGAAAGAGAGAGGCTTCTGGTGATGAGCAGCAGAGGGGAGCTAAGAAGCAAACCACCCAATAACCCAAATGGCGGTTCCCCCTCCGTTAAAAGTGGTGACAATAAATGTCGCCAGCATTAAGTCAGTAAGAGCTCGTTCTATGGCCTTCTTTTTGTTCAGCCAATTAGATGCTGAAATTTTATTTTTGCAAGAGACTAGGCTCACCTCCTTGGCAGATATTCATATGGCCAAGAGAGAGTGGAGGTATGGTCCATCTTACTGGTCTCTTGCGGCCGAGCCTTACGGCGGTGTGGCGGTGTTGTTTAAAACCGGCATGGTAACTGTCCGGCGGGTTATTGAGGTGGAGATTGGGAGATGTATGGTCTTAGACGTCCTTGTGGGAGGGCAGGACCTGCGCCTAATTAATGTTTATGGACCGCACACAAAGTGGGACAGGAAATGCCTTTTTACAAGGATCAAGCCATTTCTTTTTACATCCCGGCAAGTGGTCTTTGGAGGTGACTTTAATACAGTAACTAGGCCCAAGGACAGGAAGGACTTCAAGGACAGGCTGGGATATGATAGCGTTTTTTTAAATAGTATGGTTAGGGATGCTGGTCTTGTGGATGTGCACATTAAGCACCTCCCGGATGACACTGGGTTCACCTTTCATCGAGGTAATAGTCAGAGTAGAATAGATAGGTTTTTTTTGAAGGAGACCTCTGCTTTCTCACCCCCAGTGGTGCAGGCAGTAGAGTTCTCTGATCACTGTATGCTATCTGTGGTCCTGAATGCTTCAGACGCCCCTCAGAGGGGTAAGGGCATCTGGAGATTGAATTCGACTCTACTCAAGGAAGAACATGTTAGACAATCCTTTGAGGAATTCTTTCAGGCACAGGTGACCATCCTGGACTTTTGTAGCAGCAAGGCTGAGTGGTGGGAGCTGACCAAAAAGAGGATCGCTGGATTCTTCAGGGGCCTAGCCAATAGAAAGCAGTTTAATAAATACATGACCTACCAACGTTTACGGAGGAAGCTGGATATTCTTGTCTCGAGAGGAGGAGATCCTGGGGCAATCTCCGAAGTGAAACTCCTTCTCAGGAATTGTCAATATGACCGGCATGCCTCTTTGGTTCTGGAGAGGGACTATGGGAAGTACCACTCGCCTGACCCTTACCAGAACTGCAAACAAGGTGTAGCTGTTAAAACGGTTGTTGGCCTTAAGGACAGTACAGGTTCCTTGACAAAGTCCAGGTCGGGGATTCTGGAGGTCGTGAGGTCCTTTTATGCTGACCTTCTTGGGAGGAAAGAGCTTGACCGTGACAAGATGGAAAGCTTTTTGGACTCTACTCCAGGTCTAAATGATGAAGATGTCCCATTGATGAATTTGACAGAGGAGATCACAGTTGAAGAGGTGATAAGGGCAATTGAACAGCTTGCCATCAAAAAGTCACCTGGACCGGATGGCTTGACGGCTGAGTTTTACAAAGCTTTTAAGTCTATTCTGGCCCCACATTTGGTAGAGGTTTTTAACAGTTGCCTTGCTGAGGGGGTACTTCCCTCTTCCATGAGGCACTCAGCTGTGATTCTTCTTTCAAAGGGTAAAGATCCTTCGATGATTGAGAATTGGCGCCCCATCAGCCTTCTTAATGTCGATAGAAAGATACTGGCAAAGATCATTTTCTGGCGCCTATCGTCAGTAGCAGAGTCTTTGCTTTCTCGCCATCAGCACTGTTCGGTCCAGGGTAGGTGCACCTTCACAGCAGTTTTAGCTGTCCGGGAGGCCTTGGAGCGGTGCAGGGCTGCAGGCTGGGGAAAGTATTTGCTGACATTGGATCAGGCAAAGGCTTTTGATCGTGTTAACCATGAGTACCTGTGGTTGCTCCTTAGTAAGTACGGTCTGCCGGGTGGTTTTGTCGATTGGTTAAAAGTCTTGTATGAGGGGGCAGAGAGCTTTCCTCTTGTTAATGGTTGGGTTGGGCAGTCCTTTGAGGTTGGCTCCGGGGTGCGCCAGGGTTGTCCCCTGAGTCCCCTGCTCTATGTGTTTGCAATCGACCCCTTCATCAGGAGGCTAGAGAGCGGCATGTTGTGTGGGGTGCCAGTGGGGCTTCCGGGTGAGCCGCCTTTGAGGGTTGTTGCCTATGCGGACGATGTGTCGGTGATTGTCACTGGGGCGGATGAAGCAGAGGAGGTGGTCTCTCTGACATCACGGTATTCTGAAGCATCAGGCTCCAAGATCAATCAGGAAAAGAGTGAAGTTTTCTGGATGGGAAAGGAAGGTGAGGGGTTTGATCTCCCGGACACCTTTCCAGTGCCCCAGGAAAGAATTAAGATTTTAGGCATTGAATTTGGACCTGGCGATTATGGCCTCAAAAACTGGGAAGGCAGACTGGAAATTGCCAATACTAAGGTGGTCAGCTGGAAGAGATGGAAGTTATCTATGAGGGAAAGGGTTGATCTGATTAAGACTTACCTGATTCCGATCTTCTTATATGTCAGCTTTGTCTGCATCTTGCCAGTGTCTCTCTATGCTAGGGTCAGTAGTGTGTTCTTCCAGATGTTGTGGGGGAACAGACTGAACCCCATCAAGAGGAATGTCACCTATCTATCCAGGAGGGAGGGTGGCTTAGGTATGGTCAACCCAGTTCTTTTCTTTTCACTGCTTTTTCTCAAGTTTAATATTGGTAATATGCTTGCAGTGGAACCTCCTGGATGGGCAGGCATATTTAGATCTTGGTTTAGGCCTTTTCTACGACTTTGGGAAGAAGGTGGCCAAGTGAAGAATCTCAGGGGTCATCGTGGTCAGCTACCAGCCTATGTCGCTCCGTGCCTGAAGTTACTACGGCAGTGGCGATTGTCAGCTGAAGATCTCAGATCGGTTCCGAGGAAAGTCCTTATGAGTCGAGTCTTGAGCGAAGTCTTTCATGACCCACTGGCCTTAAGGGATTGCCCAGGCCCAGTTTTGAGGGCAGGGTTAAGACTTATTAATTTGGACAGAGTACCCCCTAAATTCAGGGATCTGGCCTGGTTGTGCTTCCATGGGAGACTCTATGTTAGGGGCAATTTGAAATTCCGCAGTGGGGTGGATCGTAGCTGTCCTCGGGAGGAGTGTGCAGGTGAGGAGGAGACTATGGACCATTTTCTGCTTCATTGCCCTTTTAACATAGAGGTGTACAAACAGGTGGGACGGGCCCTCGGTGTCCCTTTCCTCTCCAGGCTGGGTTATGCTGAGTGGGTGTACGGAGCATTCAATACTGGTGGGGTTTTTTGTTTAGATACACTTTTTCTAGTTAGCCTAGTAGTCCGTTATTTCACTTGGAACGCACGGTGTCAGGTCTGCATTCGGCGTAAAATCCTTCCTGTTCAGGTGGTGGTGTATGACATTTTGCATGAGGTGGAGAAGATTCGGGTACTTGAGAGAGACAAGCGGAGTCAGGGGGCTTGGTTGAAGGCGTGGAGGGGTTTCAAGCCTTCCTGACTGCCAGGAGTCTCTTTCCCGGGTGTGGCTGTCTGTCTCTTATCACCCTAGATTATTTTTTTTTTTGGATTAATTTTTGATAAATGGCTGCGTACATAGGTGATGGGTTGTGCCTCTTAGGCCCTCTCTGCTGCTTTATGTAAATAATTTTGGTAGTGGATTATGTATATATTGTATATATTCTGAACATGGATGTGTATTCCTTGGATTTCTGTTGAAGTTTTGTACTATGGTTTTGTTTTTTACTTTTGTATAAAATTGGTTGCTTGATTCTTTTAATAAAAGATCAATAGTGCCCAGTTGTTGGTGTCAGTGGGAGGAATAGTGCCCAGTTGTTGGCGTCAGTGGGAGGAATGGTGCTTAATTGTTGGTGTCAGGGGAAGGAATAGTGCCCAGTTGTTGGCGTCAGTGGGAGGAATACTGCCCAGTTGTTGGCGTCAGTGGGAGGAATAGTGCCCAATTGTCTGCGTCAGTGGCAAGAATAGTGCCTCAAGGGTCAGATAAAGGCAAATAAAGGGCCTAATTCAGCCCCAAGGCCAGTTTGGAGACCAATGATTTTGATCGTAAACTCACCCAGTTTTGATCTAGATGGGATTGTATAGAGATTGTACAACCAGATCATACAATGCATGGGTCAGCTCACAAGAGACATACATGGAGGGCCAACACTGGACTGATATTTTTATATATACACAGTATATATATATATATATATATATACTGAAGCTTGTAAATCTCAGTTAGATCTCAAACATCCTTTAATGCCGCCATAGTGATTAAGGTTAAAGTTTGAACAATAACTTGTTAAAGGTTAGCGATGGCGCCCTGCTAATCGGTCAGCCATGCTCTGTTAGCTGTAGTACGAGGAGTACGAGGAGTATGAGAAGTGCTATTTGCATTCCCATGTTTTATGTCCTCTGCGGCCATCAGACGCAAATTCTGCCTGGTATATGTGGAAATGGATTGGTTCTATAGCGCAGAGCTGCGATATTCCCTTCCTGTCTCAGAAGCTCGTAGACTTCATCTGCTCAGTTAGTGAACAGAAGGCATCACAAGCGAAATTCCTGCTTCTGTTGACAGCCAACATGGTGCGTCACCGCACTACAATGCCGATTTCTGACTCCTCCATGAAATAAATACAGAAATATAAAAGGCTAAAAAGTGCAACAATGCAGCCGGTGGCAGCGAGGAGACCTCAACCTGATCTGTCCTCTCTGCCTCTGTCTAGCTACATCCGAGATGTTATTGCAGATCACCAGACCTTACATATGGGGGCTGCAGTGGATTTCTTTTTCCGGCTAAGTACATAGTCTGCAAATACCATAAAATACCTGTTGATCCTGACAGAAATCCATTGTTCTTATAAGTTCCTGCAGTGCCGGGATTATCCAGTGCCCAGGGCAAAGATGCCAAATTGCATCCCACCCCCTTCATTATGTGCAACCTTACGTGGAGGAGGGGGATAGAGAAAGCACAGCCTGCACCTCCTCCCAGCTCCCTCCTCCTCGCGTCGCCGCTTCCAGCGCTAGTCTTACAGAAGTAGTGATGGACCTGTCACTACTCCTGTCAGCTTTATAGGAGAAGGAACTTGCAGCGCCCCCTTCACCACAATACACGCTGCGCCCAGGGCAGCAGTCCCTTTTGCCCAACCCTTGTCCCAGGCCCTGAGCTCACTAAACCGATATTTCGAACAACGTTTTTAGCCTTCCCAGCAATCTTCTGTAGAACTTGTGTTGGTGGAACGCTGGATACCCGGGTAGGTGGAGATCAGAAAACAGGATCAAACTTTTAAGGCTCGTTCACATGTGCTTTGGCCTCTCAAGTGCGATTTGCATTTGTACTGCTCCTCAGAGAACATTTGACAGGCGGTAAGGAGGCATTGTATTGCCTTCTCGCCACCTGCTTTAACCCCTTGAAGCCCACAATAGCACACCACAACATGTGCATTACACATAGTTGAGGAGCAATTGCAGAGCAACCCCATTCATTTGAATGGGTCGCTCTTGGCATGTACTACACCAGCTGAAGCATCAGGGGGCAGGATTCCGGTCACAGTCGCAAAGTAAATCAGCTGCGGCATGTATACACCCCCCCCCGCACTGTCTCAGCAGCTATAGGGGGGTGGTTGGGGAGCGGTTGGGGATCGGGTGTCCTTAGAGGCAGCTCTCTGTCACCCCAGTTGTCCAAGTGGATCCCTGGAGAGGTCTGAAGAACAGAAGGGTGAGAGCGCCACAAGATTTGAATGAGTCCAGTATAAATGGATCCCATGGCTAGAAGTCAGGCCGACGCATTTCAGGGGCTCAAAACTTGTCCTTATCTCTGATGAAGCGGGAGGTTTAAACCCCAAAACGCGTAGTCACAAAACTAAGATTTTAACTGGACTAATGCACCTTTTGTGGCGCTCACATCCTTTGTATGTTCTTCAGACATCCGTTGTGGACTACAGAGGCTCCTCCCCCTCAATGTAATGGCAATGAGGCTGTACAGTGTGGCAGGAGGGTGTAGGAATCACAAAATGACAAACCTGGCCGGTTGAGCAGCTCACAAATACAGTACATATTATAACTCTGCATTCAGCTTGTTTAAGCAGTGTCTGTGATTTATACAGTGTATCGGCTCCCAGGATTAGTCCGATCCTGCTGTATCTGCTATGAATGAATGATAAAGGCAGCCATGGAAGAGTGGAAACACAAAGACTTGATCTCCTGTATATACATCTCCCACTTCCCCACATAAACCTCAACTCAGCCTTCACAGATGTTGTGATAATGTGCATCATCCTGCATAAAGTCCCAGCAGCGCTCCACTGCCATTGTGGTAACCAACATCACTCTCTCCTTGCTGCAGGGTAGTGCTTATGTTTCTGCCCCCCCCCCCCCCCCCATTGCAGATACTGCCCTCTTATGGCCTGTCACAGTACTACAGACATTGCCGCCCCCCCCCCCCCATATTACATTTTACATTTAAAAATATGGCCTACTATTTAAAAAAAAATATGTGCTCCGGCACTTAATTAGAAGTCTATCTGCGCTCACAACTTTCTCAATACTTGTTGTTCCTGTCAGTAGTCTGTCTAATGCAAGGTGACAACAATGCTGCACTGCTCCCAGTGGTGTATTATGGTTTTGTGCTGCCCTAGGCAACACTAACATTGGGCGCCCCCCCCCCGTCTAAATTTGTCCCACCCCTTCCTGTTTGAGATCCACCCCTTCATATGTAAACTCCACCCCATCCTATTAGAGCTCGACCTTTTCAGAGGTGGGGAGAGAGAGAGAGAGAGGATGAGAGAAAGTGGGGATGAAAGAGAGAGAGAGTCGAGATGAGAGAGTGGGGAGGGGTGAGAGAGAGTGGAGAGGGGTGAGAAAGAGTGGGGAGGGGTGAGAGAGAGTGGGGAGGGGTGAGAGAGAGTGGGGAGGGGTGAGAGAGAGTGGGGAGGGGTGAGAGAGAGTGGGGAGGGGTGAGAGAGAGTGGGGAGGCGTGAGAGAGAGTGGGGAGGGGTGAGAGAGAGTGGGGAGGGGTGAGAGAGAGTGGGGAGGGGTGAGAGAGTGGGGAGGGGTGAGAGAGTGGGGTGAGGGAGAGGGGGGTGAGAGAGTGAGGTGAAAGGAGAGTGAGGTGAAAGGGGGGTGAGAGAGTGAGGTGAAAGGGGGGAGAGAGAGTGGGGTGAGAGAATGAGGTGGGGGGGAGACTGAGGTGAGGGGGGAGAGAGAGTGAGCTGAGAGGGGGAGAGAGTGAGGTGAGGGGGGGAGAGTGAGGTGAGAGGGGGGAGAGAGAGTGAGGTGAGAGGGGGGGAGAGAGAGTGAGGTGAGAGGGGGTGAGAGAGTGAGGGGGGGCGGGAGAGAGAGGGGGGGAGAGAGAGTGAGGTGAAATGGGGGAGAGAGAGTGGGGTGAGAGGGGGTAGAGAGAATGAGGTGGGGGGGGAGACTGAGGTGAGGGGGGAGAGAGAGTGAGCTGAGAGGGGGGAGAGAGTGAGGTGAGGGGGGGAGAGTGAGGTGAGAGGGGGGAGAGAGAGTGAGGTGAGAGGGGGGAGAGAGAGTGAGGTGAGAGGGGGGAGAGAGAGTGAGGTGAGAGGGGGGAGAGAGAGTGAGGTGAGAGGGGGGAGAGATTGAGGTGAGAGGGGGGGAGAGAGAGTGAGGTGAGAGGGGGGGAGAGAGAGTGAGGTGAGAGGGGGAGAGAGAGTGAGGTGAGAGGGGGGAGAGAGAGAGTGAGGTGAGAGGGGGGGAGAGAGAGTGAGGGGAGAGGGGGGGAGAGAGAGAGAGTGAGGTGAGGGGGAGAGAGAGTGAGGTGAGAGGGGGGAGAGAGAGTGAGGTGAGAGGGGGAGAGAGAGAGTGAGGTGAGAGGGGGGAGAGAGAGTGAGGTGAGAGGGGGGGAGAGTGAGGTAAGAGGGGGGAGAGAGAGTGAGGTAAGAGGGGGGAGAGAGAGTGAGGTGAGAGGGGGGAGAGTGAGGTGAGAGGGGGGAGAAGAGAGGTGAGGTGAGAGGGGGAGAGAGAGAGTGAGGTGAGGGGGGGAGAGAGAGAGTGAGGTGAGGGGGGGAGAGAGAGCGAGGTGAGAAGGGGGAGAGAGAGTGAGGTGAGAGGGGGGGAGAGTGAGGTGAGAGGGGGAGAGAGAGAGTGAGGTGAGAGGGGGGAGAGAGAGTGAGGTGAGAGGGAGGGTGAGAGGTTAAAAGTCTGCACTATCCCAGTCCACCAGAGAGAGTCCAGCAGGGCGTTTGAGCAACAGCAAATCTGTAGATTAACTTGTATTTATCCACAGTGACCATCGAAATTCAGCCGGTCCCTGCTAAGCCATTCAAATTTAAATCCATGTACGGTCTGCTTTTGTCTTTCCCGTGCAATCCACTGATTGCAAGCTCTTCAGCCAACACACTGAAAGGAAATCATAGATTTGCCGGACTGCACAGCGGTATTCTCCATATACCGTATGGAGTGAAAAGCAGACATTGTGGTGCTTGCAGGAAACAATTACAGACAACCTTTAAAAATAAAAAATGAGAATATTATATACACACACACACATATATATATATATATATATATATATATATATATATATATATATATATATATATATATATATATACACACACACACACACACGTTGATACTGAATATGCCGGTTTGGCACTGACTAGTTTCCTATGGAAGTGCGCAGATAAACATGGACATCCTTTATGTAAATACCGGCACTAAGCACGAGAAGAACGACACGCTGCTCACCTACTGCAACACACATAAGTACGGTTGTCACCATCTCTGCTTCAACAACCTGTGTCAGAGATCCAATGGAGGAGACTTTGTATCTTTATTAGTAAGATTTCTTGTGATGGCAATAATGATCATGTAAAGCCCGGTACACACTACGGTTTTTTTCCCGTGCTCCGGTCTGGAGCCACTGTACTAACCATGCAAGGTTAGTCCAGCAATCTCCCCCACTGAGCTGTTGTGCCATTGGCTGACAGCGCTGATCGGGAGTCGTCGGCTCCCAAATTTTACATTTTGATGAATACCGTTACTGGCACCGCTATAATCCGAGTACTCTATTGTTCTCTATATAGATGGTTCACATTTGGGCATTGCTTTGTGCAAAAAAACGCAAGTGCGTTGTGCTATGCTGGCTGGGTGCACTGGGCTGCCATTCAAAACGCACAGCGCAGTAACGCACTAAGGAAACGCAGTAAACAGGCCTTTGTGCAAAAAAAACTGAACCCTTTGCATCAATCTCCAGACATGTGCATCATAGCTCCCAACTGTCCCTGATTTCGAGGGACTGTCCCTGATTTGGAGCAACATCCCTCTTATTTGTCCCTCATTTTTGTCTGATCCATATTAGTTGTATATAAAATGCACTTTTTATCTTTCCCAGTGTGTTTCCCAGAGCTAAACCTTTCATCCAAATTCTAAATTTCTGCATTTGTTAATGTTAAAAGCCAATATAAAGGAATCGTGGCAAAAAAAAAAAAGTCCTTGTGGATTTAACTAACCTTTTTTTGGGTTAATTCTTCTTTAAGGAGTGTATCAGGGGGCGTGTCCTATGTCTACATATGTTTGAAAGTAGGTGTCCCTCATTCCCATCTCAAAATGCTGGGAGGTGTGTGTGCATGATGAAAAAAAATCAGTTTGTTTCATTTTGATTCGTTAATCTAGTTATTTCGTTTAGTTCAATTCGGTTGATTTGTTCAATTCGTATCCGGAATTTTTGAATTTAGCGATTTTTTTTTTATTCAAAATCGATAAATTTTCAAATCGGTCAAAACAAAAATGTTATATTTTTTTTTCGATTTGAATGCAGCAAAGTAAACAAAACAAAAAGAAAAATCTTCATCAAATGATTACAATGACTTTTTAAATCACCTTTTGGCTTAACAAAAACAGCATTACTTCGAAATGGTCTTCCAATAACACACAGGGGGGTCATTTACTAAAGGCAAATCCACTTTGCACTACAAGTGCACTTCAAGTACGTTTGAAAGTGCACTTGTGAGTGCAGTCGCTGTAGATCTGAGGGGAAGCTCTGAAATGAGTGGAAGCTCTGCTGATTTTATCATCCAATTCTTGCATATCCCCCTCAGATCTACAGCGACTGCATTTCCAAGTGCAAAGTGGATTTGTCTTTAGTAAATCCACCCCACAGTCTTTGATTTCAGCAATATGTGTAGTAAGAATTCGACTGGAGTTCAATGCAAAATTCGATTCAAATTTCAGTCCGAATTTCGGACAAATTTTGTTTCGTTATTTGGAGCATTCGGTAAAATTAGTTTATATTGTAATTCGGGTATTTGGATATATCCGAATCTCCGAATAACGAAAAATTTGTCCGAATATTAATTCTGAACGAAATGAACTGCACATGTCTATCGATCTCTAGTATTGCAAATACGGCCAACACATGCCAGAAGCCAGCTAACCTATGACTATTCTTATTTGGACTGAGGGCAGAGACCATAGGGGACCCACACAGAACCCGGCTGGTAACAGAAGCCATAAACGCAGCGCTGCAAGATCACAATGCCACTGGGCCTATGACATGGGCCGCGGATGGCTGAAGGAGGATTTCAGGTGTAGGTACACTCCTCGGCTGGATACCAGAGCATGCTGGGACTTGTTGTTCCCCCTTCTGCCCACATCTGTTTGTCTTCAGTGAAGAGTAATCTGCATTCTGCATTCTGTGAACAGAAAAATGGGTTTTGTTGCTCAGAGATCATCTCTGAATATTCTGATTCCAGCATTAGAGGATTGATAATGCCCCCAGTGGACAAAGGTGGGCAGCGCAGATAAAAGTTTATTTATAGTGAGGTATGAGAGTTTTATGAGGATGACAAACACAGACTCAGTAAATTTTTATTGAAGTTGAGTTACGAGACGCTGTTAATAAGAAAAAAAAAAGAAAAACAACAACAATCATTCCCGATATTTGATATGTAGACCGCTTTTATTTGCAGCCTCGGGCTCTGTGTTGGAAGCGGTAAAGCAAAAGATGTCATAGTGGCGCTATTCCACTATGAGGTCACTGGACGGGTTCCCCATAACTCGCCCTCCCATTAACCAATCATTTTATGGTATTTTCAGCCCCCACCCCACCCCCATTTCCTGAAACTTTTGTATGTTCCTTCATTTTATTATCCAGCTCTAAAGTTCAATATAAAGCTAATAAATCTAATATAAGGTTTAAAATGTAAAGAGGATCGATTTACTAAAACTGGAGAGTGCGAAATGTGGTGCAGCTCTGCGTGGCAACCAATCAGCTTCTTCAATTTGACAATAAAACCTGGAAGCCAATTGGTTACTATGCAGAGCTTCTCAAGATTTTGCGCTCTCCATCTCTTAGTAAATCAACCCCAAATAACATTTTAAAAGTTACTTTAGGTCTTTTCAATCGGATCTTCACGGCATCTGAGCGCCACAAACCAAAAACACTATTTATTTATTTTTTATTATTCAAAGCAAACTCCCCTCCCCCCATCCATCCATGTCTCCCCCCCCCAGCATTTCTAGCAGCGGCCATCTTGAGTAAGGGCAAACGAGTCATGTAGCATTTACGTCCTGCAATCCATCTGCCCTTAGCTGAGTCAGGAAAGCGTGCTTACATGAGCAAACTCCTCCTCCTCTCCTTTCCTCCTGAAGACTCCTCCTCCTCCTCTCCTGAAGACTCTCCTCCTCCTCCTCTCCTCCTGAAGACTCTCCTCCTCCTGAAGACTCCTCCTCCTCCCCTCCTAAAGACTCTCCTTCTGAAGACTCCTCCTCCTCCCCTCCTGAAGACTCCTCCTCCTCCCCTCCTGAAGACTCTCCTCCTCTCCTCCTGAAGACTCCTCCTCCTCCTCTCATAAAGAGTCTCCTCCTCCTCTCCTGCTGAAGACTCCTCCTCCTCCCCTCCTGAAGACGACTCCTCCTCCTCTCCTGAAGACTCTCCTCTTCTCCTCCTCCTCCTCTCCTGAAGACTCTCCTCCTCCTCCTCCTCTCGACTCCTCCTCCTCCCCTCCTGAAGACTCCTACTCCTCTACTGAAGACTCCTCCTCTCCTCCTGAAGACTCCTCCTCCTCTCCTGAAGATTCCTGGGATGTAGAACATTATTTGCCTAGGCAGGAAACCAGGAAGTAACTGAAAGAATGTAAAAAAGAAAAAAAGCTTAAGCCCTGGTTCACATTGATGCGATTTGGCATGCAATTTGCCATGTTAAATTGCATGCCAAATCGGTGGCAATTGCCGTCTGAATTGGTGCGACGCTGCATTTGCGGCGCCGCACCAATTCCCAAAAGTAGCTTCTGTACTATTTTTGGAGATTTTGGGGTGCGATTTCCATTGACATCTGTGTAGAAACCCGCACAGATGTCTCTGAAATCGCCCCCAAAGTTGGGATTGACATACGGGGAGGAAATTCAGCTGAATCCGCACAATCTCATCCCCGCTGTCAGTGTGAACCTCGGCTTAAACTAGTAAATATGAAATACTTTCCTTTCTATTTACTAGCAGCATGAGGATTAACCCCTTTAAGGGGTTTCTGATGCCGGGAGGCGGGGTTTATGGTCATGTGACCATGGTGACTGGCTGTCACATGATCGGAAAGCTCCCGATTTTCCATTGGCCGCTGGTAACTGTGTTGAGAGCGCGTCTGAGGTGTGGTGCGCAAATATGCACCCGCTCAGCCCCAAGGCCCGCCCACTGCATACAGTCGGCATGAAGGGGTTGAGAAAAATATCAATGTTGATTGGAAAGTGAAGTTCAGATTTCAATAAAATAACTCCCTGCTAATCCTGCCATGTAGATCTGTCTTCAGGCACTTCCTGTTATGGGGTGACAACTGTCTGCCAAACTGTGCTCCTGCGTGGTCACCCCGTCACCTTGGTGGAGACTAAGCAGCTGTGCCAGTGCACATTGTGCAGGTGTGGGCAGTCACCGTCCAAACTAATGCCGTGCATGAGTGTATGTAAGTATGAAGTGGCTGAAAAAGGCTGCAGGAGATCAGCAGCACTGGGATGGGGGAGGGGAGAATAAAAGAGGATGTTATGGGGATAAAACACTGCAGTTAAGCTGCCCATATATTATATAGTTTTCTTATTCCATTTCCTTTAGATTTACTTGCAACTATGTGGTGTAAAGGTCTGCCTGATTACACACATGGAAAGGGTTTAGGATGGACCTCTTATTATATGGTTTTGGGAAATCAAAAAGGAAAATTGTATAATGTACGGCCGGCCTTATTTATTCATAATACAAAGAGCTTTAATAAACTACACATTGCCCCTTTTAGAGCTGAATCACATCCCATGACTCTAGAAATAAAAAAAAACATTCACACACATCTCACACTTTCACACACAGCTCACACATTCACACAGCTCACACACACAGCTCACACATTCACACAGCTCACACATTCACACACACACAGCTCACACATTCACAGCTCACACAGCTCACACATTCACACACACACAGCTCACACATTCACAGCTCACACAGCTCACACATTCACACACACACAGCTCACACATTCACAGCTCACACATTCACACACACACAGCTCACACATTCACACACACACAGCTCACACATTCACAGCTCACACATTCACACACACAGCTCACACATTCACAGCTCACACACTCACAGCTCACACACAGCTCACACAGCTCACACATTCACACACACAGCTCACACATTCACACACACACAGCTCACACACACAGCTCACACATTCACAGCTCACACATTCACACACACACAGCTCACACATTCACAGCTCACACAGCTCACACATTCACAGCTCACACATTCACAGCTCACACATTCACACACACACAGCTCACACATTCACAGCTCACACAGCTCACACATTCACACACACACACAGCTCACACATTCACAGCTCACACATTCACACACACACAGCTCACACATACACACACACAGCTCACACAGCTCACACATTCACAGCTCACACAGCTCACACATTCACACACACAGCTCACACATTCACAGCTCACACACTCACAGCTCACACACAGCTCACACATTCACAGCTCACACATTCACACACACAGCTCACACATTCACACACACACAGCTCACACATTCACAGCTCACACATTCACACACACACACAGCTCACACATTCACACACACAGCTCACACATTCACAGCTCACACATTCACACACACACACACAGCTCACACATTCACAGCTCACACATTTACAGCTCACACATTCACACATTCACACACACACAGCTCACACATTCACAGCTCACACATTCACACACCTCACACATTCACAGCTCACACATTCACACACACACACAGCTCACACATTCACAGCTCACACATTCACACACACACAGCTCACACATTCACACACACAGCTCACACATTCACACACAGCTTACACATTCACACACACAGCTCACACATTCACACACACAGCTCACACATTCACACACAGCTCACACACACATTCACAAACTTCTACAAGGGGAAGCAATGTGTGAGTCGTGATCCGGAGACACCATTCTGTGTGCTTAATGCTTAAGTTTAATGTGCTTATTTTTTGCCTTCCCTGGTCCCCCCCCAACATGCTAATAATATTTATAATTCAAATCTGTTTTCATCATATACCTTATTTTAGACCTATCATTGTCATCACCGGGTCTCTGTGCTTCTCTATGCAATGCAGGCAGATCATGGCTGGTAGGAGGGGCCAGCAGGGGGCTGTACACAGCTTCCTGGAAACGTGACAGCACTTAGTACTCCACTACAGTACTCCTCTCAGGAGCCCTCAGTTCTCATGCAAGCAGTGGGAGGAGTTATGCAAAAATCGAAACGCCTTGATGGGCGGGTGTCAGTCTGCAGAAGTGGGGGGCGTTCCTAGGCGGGCTGTATTTGCATAGGAAACGCCCACATGTGATGCCATGCCTCTATGATTGACAGAACTGAAATCCAATGAATGAAAGGGGTGGGAGGAATTATGCCCCATAGTTGTTGTCAGTGGAAGGAATAGTCCCCCCTCCCCCCCCCCCTCCCAAGGGCCACTTAAAAGGCAAGCAAAGGGCCACAGTCAGCCCAGAGACCACAGCTTGGAGACCACAGAATATAACCAATCAATATACGCTTATTAGGATTTTTTTTTTACAAATTTTTTTTCAATTTTTGGATATTTATTATAGCAAAAAAAAAGTAAAAAAAAAATAAAATTATATTATATATATATATTTATTTTTTTTTTTCAAAATTGTCCCTCTTTTTTTGTTTATAGCACAAAAAATAAAAACCGCAAAGGTGATCAAATACCACCAAAATAAAGCTCTATTTGTGGGGGGAAAAAAAAAGGTCCTACATTTAGTTTGTGTACAACGTCGCACGACCGCGCAATTGTCAGTTAAAGTGACGCATCGCCGTATCGCAAAAAATGGCCTGGTCATTAAGGGGGCAAATCCTTCCAGTCCTTAAGTGGTTAAAACTGAGCCTGATTTCTGCTCTGTATGTAGGAAGATAATATTATTATTATTATTATTATTATTAATAACAGATTCCAGGTACTTATATTAGCTGTATATCAAAAAAAAATTATGTTTAATGAACACATCTGTGGGCGAAGACATTTTTTCTAAAAGCTGCCCGGAGTTCCCCTTTAGGTTCCCTGTAGATCCTGTGGCTGTGACCTGTATCTGTTTTGTAAACTGAACTGGTCGGACTGGTTCCCAGCTCTCCGCACGCACGGCTCGGAGCTCACACAGGAATCTTCACAAAAACACAATAGAGAAAAATACAAATGTGTTTTCCAGGCGGCGAGGGGGGGGGGGCGGTCCTGATCTGTGAGTGGGGGGGGGGGGGTAACCGACCCGAAAAACTACAAATGTCATTTACTTGCCGGGGACCTTCACAGGAGTCTGCGCTACAATGTATCAATATTTACATACAAAGCTCGGGGGGGGGGCACACAAAAGATCAAAGGGTGCCCCCTTCATCCCCCCCCTGTACCTCTATTTACCCGCCAGCACCAGGGTAGGAAATTGGAGTCACAGGTGGGGCCTATTAGGAACAGGTGGTGGGAAGAGCAGACAGCTGCACTGTACAATCATTTCTTAATACAACTAGAGACGGTCCGTTCACTACGCCGACATCCCTGCAGCATAAGGCCGCGTTTCTATTTTAGCGCTCCGTAAACGTGCGCGATTTCAGGTGAAAAGCTCCTGTCACAGTTGTGTAGCCAATCATCGTTAACGGCACTCCAAATGTGGCAAAAAAAAAAAAAAAAAAAGCCGCGCATTTGTTGCACTAAAAACTTGTGCATCAAAACACAGCAAAACGCGCGGTTAAAACACACACAAAGCTCAACGTTCAAAAAATAAATACATTTTTAAAAAAAAGGTAAGTGAGCTACTTTGCTACGTTTGTCACGCATAGGGCAGTCCATTCAAGACAACACGCCGTGATTTTCCGTGCTTTCACAGAAACGCAAAATGCATGGTATATACACCAGTGCAATAACTTTGTAATTTGTAGATGTTAAATGATAACCGGGGTGACTTTTTATCTGAAAGAAAAAAAAAAAAAAGATGCTCAAATTATGCAAACGATCAAATTATCTCAATAAATGAGCGCAACTGAACGCACGGAAACACACGGAAATTGGCCAACATATGGGATGCACAAAACTGGCGTGGTTTCCCATCGCAGATCCTTCTCCTGCGATCTCACAGGTAGGTGGACCCACCGATATGGACTGGTGGGATGAGACAATGACTACAGGAACGAGAGCGGGGCTTGAGGATATTGCGCTCTTTGCAGAAACTGAGGCCCCAGCGACCACAATTCTGAAATGCACTGGCCGCCGCCTTTTTGACGCCTGTGTGTACAAGCTCTCATGATCCTCGTACATGGTCTGATCTTTGCAACGCATCATATCATCGGAGGTCTGCATCGCATCATATCATCGGAGGTCCGCATCGCATCATATCATCGGAGGTCCGCATCGCATCATATCATCGGAGGTCTGCAACGCATCATATCATCGGAGGTCTGCAACGCATCATATCATCGGAGGTCTGCATCGCATCATATCATCGGAGGTCTGCAACGCATCATATCATCGGAGGTCTGCAACGCATCATATCATCGGAGGTCTGCATCGCATCATATCATCGGAGGTCTGCATCGCATCATATTATCGGAGGTCTGCAACGCATCATATCATCGGAGGTCTGCATCGCATCATATCATCGGAGGTCTGCAGCGCAAATCATCGGAGGTCTGCATCGCATCATATCATCGGAGGTCTGCAACGCATCATATCATCGGAGGTCTGCATCGCATCATATCATCGGAGGTCTGCATCGCATCATATCATCGGAGGTCTGCATCGCATCATATCATCGGAGGTCTGCATCGCATCATATCATCGGAGGTCTGCATCGCATCATATCATCGGAGGTCTGCATCGCATCATATCATCGGAGGTCTGCATCGCATCATATCATCGGAGGTCTGCAACGCATCATATCATCGGAGGTCTGCATCGCATCATATCATCGGAGGTCTGCATCGCATCATATCATCGGAGGTCTGCATCGCATCATATCATCGGAGGTCTGCATCGCATCATATCATTGGAGGTCTGCAACGCATCATATCATCGGAGGTCTGCATCGCATCATATCATCGGAGGTCTGCATCGCATCATATTACACCTTCTGGAGATTGGATTCACTGGAATCCTTCAATACCCAATTGTTATCTTCTTTCTTCCCTTATAAAAAGGAACAATTCCATCACTGATGATGCAAAGCCCCCTCACTTGTCCATCATTCTTAGTAGGCCTCCTGCCCACCTTCTGATGACACTTCTGGATGCTCCTGTGGAGTGTTGAGCACTTGCCAGAAAAGATCTGCATGTCTATACAGATCATATTAGAAAATCGTTTTTCCCAAGAACCCCATCCCCCCCCCCCCCCACCATGCAAGCAATCCTTCCTTAGAAAAAGAAAGAAGGTTGAGGTGGGTGAGGGATCCGATTATGTAGGGTGGGAACAGATTGGAAGATGGACTAGATACTAGATGAGATAAGCAACAACAAAATTGTATTTGTTATACCTGATGCTGGGCCTACTGAAGTCTTAAAACCCTTTTCCGAGTCCCCCTAAATAGCCTTTGTCAGCAGTGTCTACAGGGGGGGTCCAGGCCTTTGTCATGTCATGGGTCACTTTCCAATTGTCTAAAGAAGAGGTCTCCAATCTTTCTAAACAAAGGGCCAGTTTACGGTCCTTCAGACTTGACAGGGGTCGGACTATGGCCATTAGAAGTAAAAAAAATGCCCCTACATCAGTGGGAGTAAAAGCCCCATTTTTGGTGTCAGGGAGATGAATTGTGTCCCATCCTTGGTGTCATTGGGTGGGAAGAATAATGCCCCATCATTGGTGTCACTGGGAGGAACGGTGTCCCATCATTGGTGTCATTGGGAAGAATTGTGCACCATCATTGGTGTCATTTGGAGGACCCATCATTGGTATCAGTGCCCCATCATTTGTATCCGTGGGAGGAACAGTGCCCCATTATTGGTATCAGTGGGAGGAATAGTGCCCCATCATTGGTATCAGTGGGAGGAATTGTGTGTCCTCTGTGTCACTGGGAGGAACTGTGCCCCATTATTGGTGTTATTGGAAGGAACTGTGCCCCTTTCTTGGTGTCAGTAGGGAGGAATTATGCCCCCTTGTGGGTATCAGAGGATGAAATATTGCCCCATGGGCTGAATAAAAGCAAAGTGTTGCATCCGGCCCCCAGGCCACCGTTTGGAGACCACTGGTCTACAGCAATAGGGACCTTCATCCTCAGCAATCACTCAGAATATAATTATATTTTAGACTTGGAGGAACCAAATATTTTGGAAGATGCTTAAACAAAATAAATAAATAAATAAATGTAGAAGTTTCTAATTATTAATTGTAAATAAATTTGACCTAAAGCCAGCTTGAAAGCCTTGAGGGACTAAAGCGAAGGAACCCTCAGTCTGCTACCATCCAGGATACAGGCTGGTGCTATATACTCTACATTCCTGCCCATCACCCGATCTCTGCCCTGTAGCCCGAGGTTGACACACAAACTCCAGAAACACCTCAGCGTTCAGATCAGTTAAGCCGGACAAATATTTTCATTAGGCAAGTTCCAAGAAGCAGCAAAAGTATAATGAAAACCCAAGTAGGCCTTTGGACTTCACCACTGGAGTATGGAAGCCCCCCCATCCAGTCTCACTCCTCATGTTGGAGCTGCTGCTTCTGGGAACAGCTTTGCAAGCAAAAGCACCCCTTGCCACTCATGATGGGAAATTTAACCCTGAGCTTGCCAAGGCTGACCGCTGCTCCAGCCTTTTCCGCAATGTGCTTTGCCCGCCCTTAAATTAAAGAGGCTTTCTCCTCTGAGCCTGGGAAATAGACTAATATTATGTTCCTGGCCCCTTTCCCAGCCATAAAAAACAAACTGCAGCATTACAAGGATACACAATTAGCTTGGCACACAGGCCGGGAAGGCTCTATCGGGTCTTTTAGTCTTGCACTCTTGAATCAAAGCACATTAGGGACTTCCAGTAATAAAGCCCCCCCCCCCCCCCCCAGAAAAAAAAAAGTGAACCTGAACCCCTACAACAGCAAAGAAAAAAGTATTTGACCCCCCCCCCCCCTTTTAGAAACAGATTACATATTCCCAAATCTGCATCTCTCACATTGCCCTATATACAAAACTCTCAAATAGTTTATAAAATTCAGATTGTTCCCATAACAGCCGTAATAGTGAGTCCAATAAAACCGAATTCGTAAACACAATAAAAAGGGTCACCATGTACGGTCTGACCCCATTTTAGTTAATAATTAAGCAAAAAAGAGCAACAAGCCATTGCTGGCCACCAAAGTCACCAGAATTGGTTGGAAACCCATTAATAATATATTAAGACCCCCATTGAGGACCATCCCCGGTTCCCCATAGATTTGAACAGAATTCTTTTATCCAGCATCCACCAAAATAAAAAGGATGAAGCTCCAAAAATTCCCCAACTGCCTCAGGACTCAAACTGTGTCAGTCCCAATATACAGAACTCCTAAAGTGTTCCACCACAACCCCCCTACATCCTCTGCCAGCAACGGCAAGACCAGTAAAAGCCTAAAAACTTGGCACCGAGCGGCAAAGCCCACTGCTACCAGCCGGCAGATATTTTTTTTTGTTCGAATTCAATGAAAGCTCATTCTTTCGAGGCCAACGGGCAACAAAAGCAACGATAATAACCGTCCCAGCAACAGCACCGTCCTCAACTCCAATCCAAAGTCAGCAAAGTGTTGGGAGATTGGAACATGCTCAGAATTCTAGAGTCTCTCCAGAAGAAAAAGGCCGTACTCGTTACAGGTGCAACCATCACAAAACCCAGCAAAAAACCCAACATCAAGATTATGAAAACTGGAAACCAACCTGGAAGCAGGCAGCCGGCTTCGCTGATCCAAGGCACATGGGTTTATTTATAAAACAGGAAAACTCGCTTCCAGCTTCTTGCTTAGCCCGGCGAGAGAGAAAAGCGAGGCTCTTTTTTTTTTTCGCCCAGCGAAACGAAGACAAATCGCGGCACCTGCTCAGGGGTAATCCCCTCTTCCCTCGCCGCCTTGTATTATTCCATAGGCTGCAGGTAACACCACCACCGAAGGTCTCCTCACGGCCAATTCCCACGGACGCCCATCCGAGTTGGATCTCCGGGATAAAAAAAAAAAAAAAAGAAACGGACAAAAAAAAAAAGGTTTCCCTCAGATATAATCCAAAGGTGATATTTAATCCGTGATCCGGGTGATACGTCTCGATGGCGTTCCTGGCGGTTTTATCCCTGAGGCGGTAAGGAGGGTGGGGGGGGGAGAGGAGAGCTGGCTTTACCTGAAAAAACTGCCAGCCAGGCTATCTCTTTCTCTGCAAGCCTCAGAACTGAGCCCGGCTGAGACCAAGCTCACCCACCCCACAAGCAGGGGCCTGGCTAAGCTGCAATCCACGCCCCGCTCATTCACCACTGCTTTTGTTTGACTTTGGGAAAGAAAAATTAACCGCTTCACTGCCGGCTCTGCTGCCTGAATACGGCGCTGGATGAACTGCCAAACCGTGGAAAGGGAAGTCAGAAAGAATCGTGGAATTTCTGGGGGAGAAAAATCACCGGAGAAGTGAAAGCAACATTTTATTTGAAATAAAAGCACCTGAATTTGTAAAGGTTTTTGTTGCAACAATGTATCAACATGTATCGAATGTATGGAATGTGTTAAAATGTATCCAATCCAGCTACATCTCTAACCTAGTCTCAAAATACCAACCTAATCGTTCTCTTCGCTCTTCCCAAGACCTCCTGATCTCAAACTCCCTTGTCACCTCCTCCCATGCTCGCCTTCAGGACTTCTCCAGAGCCTCTCCCATCCTCTGGAATGCTCTACCCCAATCTGTCCGATTTTCTCCTACTTTATCCACTTTCAGACGATCCCTGAAAACTCATCTCTTCAGAGAAGCTTATCTGGCCCCCACCTAACAACTGTACATTTATCTTCTCAATCAGCACATCGCCCACAGTTATTACCTCTTGTATCTCTTCCCTCTTAGATTGTAAGCTCTAAGGAGCAGGGCCCTCTGATTCCTACTGTATTAAAGCACATTGTATTTGTACTGTCTACCTTCAAGTTGTAAAGCGCTACGTAAACTGTTGGCGCTATATAATGTGAATGTGAGAATGTGTTCAAATGTATCTGAGATGTTCAAATGTATCGAATGTGTTCAAATGTATCGAATGTTTTCAAATGTATCCAATGTGTTCAAATGTATCGAATGTGTTCAAATGTATCCAATGTGTTCAAATGTATCCAATGTGTTCAAATGTATCCAATGTGTTCAAATGTATCGAATGTGTTCAAATGTATCCAATGTGTTCAAATGTATCCAATGTGTTCAAATGTATCCAATGTGTTCAAATGTATCCAATGTGTTTAACCACCTCAATACAGGGCACTTTCACCCTCTTCCTGCCCAGGCCATTTTTCAGTTTTCAGCGCTGTCGCACTTTGAATGACAATTGCGCGGTCATGTTGCACTGCACCCTAATGAAATTTTTATCATTTTTCCCCCACAAATAGAGCTTTCTTTTGGTGGTATTTGATCACCTCTGCGTTTTTTTTTTTTTTTTTGCGCTATAAACAAAAGAAGAGGGACAATTTTGAAAAAACACAATATTTTTTACTTTTTGCTATAATAAATATCCAATTTTTTATTTTTTTTAACAAACTTTTTCCTCAGTTTAGGCAGATATGTATTCTTCTACATATTTTTGGTAAAAAAATCGCGATAAGCGTATATAGATTGGTTTGCGCAAAAGTTATAGCGTCTACAAAATAGGGGATACATTTATAGCATTTTTATTTATTTATTTTTTACTAGTAATGGCGGCGATCTGCGATTTTTATTGTGACTGCGATATTGCGGCGGACATATCGGACACTTTTGACACATTTTTGGGACCATTCACATTTATACAGTGATCAATGCTATAAAATTGCATTGATTACTGTGTAAATGTGACTGGCAGGGAAGGGGTTAACACTAGGGGGCGCTCAAGGGGTTAATGTATGACCTAGGGAGGTGATTCTAACTGTGGGGGGAGGGGACTGACTGGGGGAGGTGACCGATCGGTGTCCCTATGTACAAGGGACACGCCATCGGTCTCCTCTCCTCTCAGACAGGACGTGGATCTGTGTTTACATGCACAGATCCACGGTCCTGCTCTGTTACCCGGCAATCGCGGGTGCCCGGCGGATATCGCGGCCGCCGGGCACACGCACCGGGTCCTGAGCGACGCCGTTGGGCACACGCGCATGCCCCCTAGTGGCTCGGGATGGCGATCACGTCATATGACGTCCGCCCAGAACAAGAGAAGCCTCGTCCCGCCATCATATGACGGTGGGCGGTGGCTTAGTGGTTAAATGTATTGCATGTGTTCAAATGTATCAAATGCGCTCAAATGTAGCCAATGGGGGTTATTTACAAAAAGCAAATCCACTTTGCACTACAAGTGCACTTGGAAGTAAAGTCGCTGTAGATCTTAGTGGGAGATGCAAGGAAAATAAAAAAACAGCATTTTAGCTTGTACATGATTGGATGATAAAATCAGCAGAGCTTCCCCTCATTTCAGATCTTCTCTTCAGATCTACAGCGACTGCACTTCCAAGTGCACTTGTTTGCCTTCAGTAAATCAACCCCAATGTGTTCAAATGTATTTAAATGTATTAAATGTGTTCCAATGTATCAAATGTATCGAATGTGTTCAAACGTATTTAAATGTATCCAATGAGTTCAAATGTATTGAATGTGTCCAAATGTATTTAAATTAATCAAATGTGTTCAAATGTATCAAATGTGCTAAAATGTAGCCAATGAGTTCAAATGTATCCAACTTTATTTGCTCATGGTCAGAATTAGGGAATACAAGAGTAGCCGAGTGTCTTATTTTCGGAGAGGAAATGATGAATGTGTGACCTAGATATTTGTCCAGTGACAGGAGCGCAATAATTATTATGTTAATTACATACAAAATGCCAACAATTCTAACGAGATTTATGAAAGGGAGTAGATACAGCTGGAAATAGATGCGGTTGCTCAGCTAAAAAAAAGTTCCAGGTCCCATTCACACTTAAAGTGATAGGACACTCTCATATCATATTAGTTTTCTCTTTTTTTTAGGCTTTTTTCCCTTCTATTTTCACCTGGTGATCTGGCCAGTAACACACCTCCTGTATTGGGGCGCCCCCCCCCCCCCCCCACTCTGGAGGAAGGAGCACAGAGGGCACCTTTGGACGGCAGCATTGTCAGTCTGGGGGGAGGGGAAGGTTGCCATCTCATCCCTTTAAACCCGAACACATATTAATTACACAGGTTCTGTGGCTGATTAAGGTGGTAAGTGTACGCACTCGGTGTCTTATCTGCATTAAATTAGCCTCAGAACCCATGTAATTCATATGTGTTCGGGTTTAAAGGGATGAGGAGGCAACCCTAGGGGAGGGGAGGGGAGGGGGGAGTTAGATGGACTAGCAGAATTAGATACACTAACAAATTAAAGGGGTTGTAAACCCTCGTGTACATCCTATGCATTAAGGTGAAAAAACACCTGGCAGTGACCCCCTCCCCCCTGTTTTACTTACCTGAACCCCGAATTTCTGTCGGCGGAGACGCGCTCTCCCTCTCTGGCTGGGGTTCACGGCTCTTGATTGGATAGATTGATAGCAGCGCAGCCATTGGCTCCCGCTGCTGTCAATCAAATCCAATGATCCAGGGGGCGGGGCCGAGCCCAGCATTTTTGTCTATGGACGTAAATGCTGGACTCGGGAGCGCGTCCGCGAGGTAACCCCCCCGGGAGAGCGCTTCTCTTAGGGGGTGATCTCATGTAGGGAGGAGCTGCGAGAGCCGCCAGGGGACCCCAGAATTTGAGGATCGGGGCAACACTGTGCAAAACGAGCTGCACAGTGGAGGGATGATGTGTTTCTTTTTTTATTATTTTTTTAAAATAAGAGTTTACAATCACTTTAAAGCTGATTATTGTAAGCACCCCTGACCGTGGTAAATGGTTTGTCTCATCTGTAACTGCAAGAGAGCTTTTTCTTTTGAAAAATAACTTCAGCTGGCCATACATTTTACAGTTTTCTTGTTCAATATCTATTAGATTTACCTTCCACTATGGAGTGCAAGGGCCTGCCTGATTGCATACAAATTGAAATCTAAAGGAAAATTAGAGAAGAAAATGGTATAATGTATCGCCAGCCTTACTGTCCAGATCACCAGATGAAAATAGAAGAAAGAAAGCATAAAAAAGAAAACTAACACAGCCATCACATCTTATAGCTGGTAAGATGCAATGAAATAAATGCTTGCTTTTGGGTTTAATATTGCTTTAATCACTTTCAGGCTGGGCTCTCACTTGTATGATCAAAGACATCGCATGTGATTCGCACCTCATTGCTATGCAGATCACATGCAATGTCTGCGCAATGCGAATTCAGCCATGCAAACTGTATGGCTGAAATCGCATCACATTCACACCAAAATGGCGCAGGACCCTTTTTTTGGTCTGCACTGGAATCGGATCGCATGGATGTTCACACCTATGGGATCCGATTCCTGCACCATATCACACTGCTATCTGTGAACCGATCTGGGGGGTGTCATTAACTTTACATTGACAGTCAGTGTGAACCAGTGTGTGATTCAGGTGCGATGCGGGAACCGGCACTAAATCGCAGGGTTTCCCCGCATCGCATCAGTGTGAACCGGGACTTAGAAGCTAAACGAATCACTTACTGAGTGTGCAGTTCCTGTATCTTCCAATCCTTGCCTACGTTCCAGTGTAAGCTGGTGCCATGATCACTGCCCCAGGTTTCCTGTGCCAGGGCGGCTCCTTTCTTTTGCAGCCTCCTATGGAGCCTCCCTTGTATGCAGGGACTAGTTGTGTCTCTCTACACTGGGGCTCACAGGTTCACATTAGTGCATTTTGGGAACATACACAAAATTGCCTGCTTTCCCACAGAGATGTTCTGCCCTTTTGGCAGACACATGATTGGTGCCAATATTCCTTATTGGGATCCCCGCGCACCTGCAAACATTTTAACCAAAGCGCTTGGCGCCACAGCACCTTGCGTTTCAGTGCAGCACAATTTCAGAGCCAGGGGCTTTTTTTGAGAATTTCTCACATGTACTGCAGCCCACTGAAAATATTTTTTTTTACCTTCTGCTATAAAATATATCCAATAATAAAGAAGAAAAAAAAATCTTCATACATGTAGGCCAAAATGTGTTCTGCTACATGTGTTTGATAAAAAAAATGTAGTAATTGGTTTGTTATAGCGTCTACAACAGCGGCGGCCCGTAATGCAGGGTGCACAGGCACCGACCCCCTAGCCATGCCTCCGGCCCCCTAATCTACATGCAGCGCACCGGACACATGGGTTCCAATCAGGGTTTTTTTTTTTTTGGAGAACATGATTAGAGCCTGAGGCTGGGCTCGGGGAGAAGAGCACTGCAGTTGTGTGACAATAGCGAATTAATATTCGCTATTGTCTTCCTGATTCTCCTCCCAGCCAATCGGGTTAGCGGGTCCTGAGACCCGTTTTCTGATTGGCCGAAGTAGAAGCGATCCTATTGGCCTAGGAGGAGGAGGGAGGAGATGCACAGCAGAAGCTCCCGTGATGCCGAGGAGGATGCAGGGGAACCCGCTGCCCAGAGGGTGGCTGTGGGTTCACTGTTTGATGCCCCCTCCAAAAAAGCATACCACCCACTGCCACTGGTCTACAAACTATTGTATATATACTAGAATTTTTTTATTTTTCTTGTATATACTACTAATGGCAGTGATTAGCGACTTAGATTGGGACTGTGAGTGCGGCGGAAAATCTGACACTAACTGACACTGAGTGGGAACTGACTAACTGCCACTGACATCACATCAATGCTAATACTATACACTGTCACTGTTCTAATGACACGGGCTGGGAAGGGGTTAGCATCTCGGGTAATCAAGGGGTAAAATGTGTGTCTAACTTTGTGCTATTTTGTGTAATGTGTGCTGATTGTTTACTAAAGATCTCTTTGTTTCCTATCCCTGCTTTGTCACTGATCAGCATATTCTGAAGGCGGCATACAATGCCCCCCACCCATTATCTATCCATCTGGTTTGTATGGCCAGCTAAAGGCTTCATGTACACACAGCCTACTTTGACCACCAGCCGCAAGGAAAGCGCAAAACGCGGCAAAATCACACAGCGATTTTCACGCGTTTTGCGGCTGGCAGCGAAGCTCCCCTAAACGCCGCGGCTCCTAAACTCTGGTAAAAGTCTATGTGTACATGAACTCATAGGCTTTTATGGCATTGGGTTTAGGAGATTTGGCAAAACGCCATAAGCTCCTTATCTCAAGTTTAGGAGTTGTAGGGTACATAAAGCCTAATGCCCCGTACACACGGTCGGACATTGATCAGAAATTCCGACAACAAAGTCCTAGGATTTTTTCCGACGGATGTTGGCTCAAACTTGTCTTGCATACACACGGTCGCACAAAGTTGTCGGAAAATCCGATCGTTCTGAACGCGGTGACGTAAAACACGTACATCGGGACTATAAACGGGGCAGTAGCCAATAGCTTTCATCTCTTTATTTATTCTGAGCATGCGTGGTTTTGTTGTCGGAAAATTTTATAGCCTTGCTCTCAAACTTTGTGTGTCGGAAAATCCGATGAAAAATGTGTGATGGAGCCTATACAAGGTCGGAATTTCCGACAACAAGGTCCTATCACACATTTTCCGTCGGAAAATCCGACCGTGTGTACAGGGCATTAGAGTGTTAGTACTACAGAACACCTCCCCTCCATAGCACAGAGGGAAAGTATACTGTAGTTTACACAGATAGCTGGGTACAATGAGTGCAGCACAGACAGAAAGTTAATAACTCACTGAATTTCTGGCAGGATCAACAGGTATTTTTTGCACTTATCAAACAGAACTAACAAAACTCTTTCCATGGTATATTTACCCGACCAAAAAAAGAGCAAATAACAAAAGTTTATGAAATATAGTTGAGGTTGGGCTCCACGTTCTGCTTTCCATCCACTCCCTGATCTCTCCAGGACAATGTCCACTCACCTACTGCAGATAATCTACATCGTGTAGAAAGAGAGATTAGCAGGGACATGACACAATGGGATTGCGGATACCCCCCCCACCACCACCACTATTTACTGACTAATGGAACATTTCTCCAGCCAGGATTGATTGCCTGACAGAGCAGACAAAAGCAGATCATTCCCACTCACATCTCCGCAGGGTTCAAACGTGTCCCAGCCAAACAAGAGCAGGCACCGGCCCTGGGCCAGACTGGCGAGGAGGGCGGCATTCCAACTTTTCAAAGAGCACACAAAGGGCCGCGCAGGCCCCAGTACAGGCGCAGCTCTGCGATAAGAAAGTTTGGAGTGGATTTACTTTTCTCCCCCCCCCCCCCCCCCCCCGGCTCCACCAAAACCGATCCCAGCTAGGCCTGATTGTACAGGAACCTGTCAGGACGGGACCCAGGGAGGTGGTGATAGTGAAGGGGCATTTCATCTCAAGAGGTCAAATTTACTGCCGGATACCAGAGATGAAAGTTGTAGATGGGCCTATAACAGGGAGATCACCCGAAAAACAGAACTTAAAGGGTATGTCAGGGCAAAAAATAAACATGTTTAGTATGTCTTTGCAATACACACATTCCCCCATGTTGTGTCCCGATAAACACCAAGTACAGAAAAAAATAACTATCATTGGGCCAGAAAATATAGCCGGCTCCTATGACAACACAGTGTATTCTCAGCTCTGAATTCCTTACCACATGTTGTCAGCCCTTCCTAATTCATTACTGATGCATTACAAAGAACACTTACCTCTACATTCTATATCTCCATAATTCCTCCTCCTCCTCCTCATCTCCATAACCCCTCCTCATCTCATTTACTTCTTCCCATCTTCATAACCCCTTCCTGTCTCCATATCCTCTCCTCATCTCCATATCCTCGCCCCATCTCCATAATTCCTTCTCCTCATCCCTATAGTCCAGTGATGGCGAACCTTGGCACCCCAGATGTTTTGGAACTACATTTCCCATGATGCTCATGCACTCTGCAGTGTACTTGAGCATCATGGGAAATGTAGTTCTAAAACATCTGGGGTGCCGAGGTTCGCCATCACTGATATAACCTCTCCTCATGTCCATGTCTGCACCTTATCTCCAGAACCTCTTGTTCTTATCTCTACCCGGTTTCCCCGAAAATAAGACCTAGCGTGATTGTCGGTGATGGCTGCAATATAAGCCCTACCCCCCAAATAAGCCCTACCCTGTTTCTCCAAAAATAAGCCCTACTCTGAAAATAAGACCTACAAGGACTTTAACTAGGGCTTATTTGGGGGGTAGGGCTTATATTGCAGCCATCACCGACAGTCACGCTAGGTCTTATTTTAGGGGAAACAGGGTATATACTCTCATCTGCATAACTCCTTATGTCCATAGTTTCTCCACATCCCCATAAACCCCTTCTTGTCTCCATATCATCTCTATAAGCTTTACTTAACTTCATTACCCCTTCACCTCATCTCCATATCTGCACTTCATCTCCATATCCTTTTTTTTAATATCCATACCTGCTCAACTTCATAACTTCTTCCCATTATCTCGGCCCTTTGGCTAAGATCAAGTGTAGTATCTGTTCTTATCAGTTTCCAGGAGGAGGCGCTTGCTTCCGTCCCTGATCTACGGCGAGGTGGAGATGGGATGGCGGTTGCTATGCAAAACCTGCTGCAGTAAAGGTGACCTGGAGCGGTTCGTAGCCGAAAGGGAAGCCTTCTGATGGGGATGGAGAACCACTGGGTCCGGATGAAGGGTTGGGTCCCTGGCCTAGTTTGGGGCAGCTCTAGCTTCGGACAGTTTTTCGGGAGAGAACACTGGCTCCCCTTTCTCCCACCGGGGGAGCGGCTAGTATTTCCTGAATATAATTAGGTAGGAGGGACGGAACGACGGTGGGGCCTGATGGTAAAGGGCTCTCACCAAGCTTCCAGAACTTCATGCCTTCCTGCCTGGGGGGCTGCTGTGGTCTGGGTCGGGGGTCAGGGTTGCATGAAAAGCCAGTGGTAAATGTGCCCCTGAAGTGGCAGTTCAGGGGTGCCGTACAGTCACTGTGTTTAGGCACTCGATTTATAGCACCATGGTCACTTCACCACTACACACGTTTTTCACACCTGCCTCTTGGGCCGAGCCTTTTGGCTAGGACCAGGGGAAATTTTTATTCCTGGCCGGAGGGCCGGCCATTGTATTGCACAATGGTCACTTTCACTCTCCCACCTCCCCACTCTCTTTTTATCTACCCCCGTGTGTGGGTCCTCAGGCCTACTCTGAAAGTCTTGGGAAGGGGTGGACATAGGCCTTCTGGCTTGGCTTGCCCTCTCCCTTGGGGGTCTCCCTTCGGGGGGAGCCCCACCTAGTACTTGGGTGGGTCTGTTTCGGCAGACCTTCCAGAGAACGGGGGGTCCGCCTGGTTTCGGCCAGATGGACCCATTGTATAAGTACCTCAGTCCATGTCTGGAGCCTAACGTCCTGGGGGATCAGGGTAAGGCCCTAGTGGAGGACGCTGTACAACCGTTGCATGTTTTTGTGTTTCACTCTTTATGTGTGGGCACTTTTTTTTGGCACCGGGTGGAAGTTTTTGGGTGTGTTTTGCACACCACTGGCTTTTCCAAAAAAAAAAAAAAAAAACTTCTTCCTATTATCTCCATAGCTTCTCTGCTTCTCCATAACCCCTTCTTGTCTCCATATCCTCTCCCCATCTCCAAAACCCCCCTCCTCATTTTTATATCCTCTCCATAACCCCTTTATGTACAGGGGCAGAGAGAGCAAAGAAGGTTATCAGCTCACTTGGTTGACAAATTGTAACTGTAGTTGCAACTTACACCAAAATGGAAAAAATATGAGACGTTCAATGGTGGGGTTGGCATACACTTTAAAGTGGATCCTTCACTAATTTTACAAGTCTTCATGAATAAATTCCTGACATGTCACAATATACAACAACCATATATTTTTTTCAGAAAAGCTCCACTTTCTATCATTAAGCCTAGGTTCACATTGGAGCGATTTGTCATGCGATTTGAGCGATCAAATCGCATGACAAAGTCGCAGCTTATTGGAGGCAATGACACAGTTCCAATCAGTGCGCACCAATTTGCAAAAGTAATGCACTACTTTTGCCGATTTCAGGTGCAACTTCAATAGACATCTGTGCATAAGGCCACACAGATGTCTATCAATTAGCCCCTTGAAATCGCAATACTTCAAGTGAAGTGGGCGCGATTTCAAAGTAGCATCAATGTGAACCAGGGCTAAAAAGCAGTCCTTGAGTTCCAGTCAGTGACTTTTCCCAGCCTTATATGATATCATCAGTCTGCTGCAGGTGAGAGGAAGCACTTCCTCAGTCTCCCCTGCCCCGGTGATCAGACAGCAACATTGTAACTTAGTAACAAGTCACAAGGTGAGAGGCAGCAGCAGGGGCTGATCTGCATCAGAAGCAGTTCAGAACCCATCTAAGTCCTGGTTCACACTGGTGCAGCTTTAAAATCACGCGACTTCAGCACGATTTCAAAGCCGCACATCAGTGCAATTGCGGCTTGCGACCTCATTTAACAGAAGTCTATGCAAGTCAGTAAAAAGTATTGCTGCGACAAGAGTTGCAGCGATATGAACTATTGCCAGTGTTCCGCCAGATTAGGCGACCTGTCAAATTTTGTTACGGAAGTGACGTTCCGTCGCGGCCATCTTGGTACACCCCGCACTCAGCCGCAGTAAGCCTACAGTCCGAAGTCGCCAAGCGGACATCTTGTTACACCCACCGGAGTCTGGCATTTCACACTTATTTTTACCACTAAACTGAGCTTTCATATTGTGAAATACAGTATTTAGAAGTCAACTTTTTAAAGTTGAATTTTCAAAAGCAGCGGTCTTCTGTCAGATTAGCAAACCTGTGAGATCAGCAGGTTTGCCGCTGCTTTTAAAATTCAACATCAAAACAGTGTCACGGACTTCCAAATACCGTATTTCACTATATAAGCTCAGCTTAGTGGTAAAAAAATAAGTGTGAAATGCCAGACTCGGGTGGGTGTAAAAAGATGTCCGCTTGGTGACTTCAGAATGTGGGCTAATGCCGCGTACACACGATATGATTTTCCCACAACAAAACCGTGGATTTTTTTCTGAAGGATGTCGGTTCAAACTTGTCTTGCATACACACGGTCACATAAATCTTGTCGGAAATTCCGAACCTCAAGAACGCTGGTGACGTACAAGGCGAACGATGAGCCGAGAAAAAGGAAGTTCAATAACCAGTGCGGCTCCTTCTGCTTGATTCCGAGCATGCGTGGACTTTTGTGCGTCGGACTTGTGTACACACGATCGGACTTTCCGACAACACAATTGGTTGTCGGAAGATTTGAGAACCTGCTCTTAAACATTTGTTGGGGGAAATTCCAACAACAAATGTTCTATGGAGCATACACACGGGCGGACTTTCTGACAACAAGCTCACATCCAACATTTGTTGTCGGAAAATCCTATCGTGTGTACAGGGCATTAGGCCCCTTTTCACACTGGGGCGGTTTGCAGGCGTTATTGCGCTAAAAATACCGCCTGCAAACTGCCCCTAAACAGCCTCCGCTGTTTGTTCAGTGTGAAAGCCCGAGGGCTTTCACACTGAAGCGGTGCGCTGGCAGGAGAAGAAAAAATCTCCTGCGAGCTGCATCTTTGGAGCGGTGAAGGAGCGGTGTATTCACCGGCCAAATACCGCGGTAAAACAGCGCTAAAAATAGCGCTGTTTTACCGCCGACGCCCCCTACCGCCCCAGTGTGAAAGGGGCCTTAGAGTGGCCGAATGCGGGGTGTACCAAGATGGCCGCGACGGAGCGTCACTTCCGTAACGAAATCTGACGGGTCGCCTAATCTGAAGGAAGTACGGCAATGGGGTGCAACCTGTCATGTGATTTGGAACTGTCAACCGGTGTGAACAGGGCTAGAAGATTATTTATATTACTACTGTCGAAAGTACTCGACACTCTCTTCATGTCAACCTCCTATAATCCCTGACACAGCAAGGCTCAGACTGGGAGAAGGTTGGGCAATACTGTAAGACAATCAAGATTTATTACATTGCATGGTGCTTTTATTGTAGGCCCAGGGAGACTGCTGACAGTATGAGAGAGCGGTGATCCTATCACTGTCCAGTCACAGCCTGGGGGCAGGTTCCAGACCCATCTGTATTTCCCATCTGTAATGTAGTCTACCAGCAGTGCAGGGCCGATATGTGCCAACAAGGGTCTCCGGATCCCAAAGCTGGCTGAGCAGAATTACATATCTCTCGGCAGGAAAGTTATGTGGTTCAGCTGTAGTGGTTTGCATGGAAAGCAGGTTTGACCACCGGTACATCGACATCTGGCAGGTGCGGACATTTCTTGCACACCCAGCACTGTGATATATACCGTGTTCAATGTGTATAGGATGGCGGATCTTCCTAAACGCAGAGTCGCTCTGTTCCCTAATGGTGGTTCCTGACCCCGGCTAAGATGTCACAATACAAGAGGATATACCCCGGGGGACACAAGCACAGGTGTCTCTCCACACATACCTGTACACTGTTACAGCGCAGCGCCTGGAGAATATGAATCAGGTATCACCGGCTGCTTCGGGGGACAGAGGAATGTAAACTACACAAACTGAGAATTTTCCCAGAATAAAGGGAAACTCTGTGAGCGCACACTGCGAGCTTTGAATTATAGTGCTCACTGCTGGTGCTTTGTAGTCATATCTGTCCTGGAGCTGAGGAAATGCTGGTTCACACGGGCATTGGGTATCGCAGCACACGGGATTTTGTTTCTTTTTTTTTTTTCCCCCTCATTGACTCCTCTATTGCAGGCGTTAGGAATTTTTAATGGGCTTTTGGTGGGTAAAGGTTTATGAAATGGCTGCTCAAACGCGTGCGCTCAGGGTGTGCCGGATGTGCCTGGGCACTCCCTAATCTGAGGGTTGGCAACCCATCAATGGTGACCTACCTGTCGATTGCGGGCAGGTTGATGGATAGACCAGCAACCTTCCTGTCAACCCCCTGGTACCAATCAGTCACTTTGTTCATTTACAACTGAATCATAGTCAACTGTGCTTACTATGCTTCAGTTTGTGAATCAACAGGTTGCTGCCCAGCAAAGAGCACTTCCCATTCATTCACCAGTGCAGCTGAGGCTGCAGAGAAAGGGACTGGGAATCTCTCTGCTCAGTCCCTTTCTCTGTCTCAAAAATGAGACATCGGGGGTTTGTTTAGACCCCTGATATTTAACTAAAGCCCCCCAAAGGGGTTTCTAAAAAAACCTGTAAAAAAAAAAAAAAAAAAAGAATAAAGAAAAATAAAATTGTAAAAATAATGTCTGTCTGTGTTTAAATACAGTGCCTTAAAAAAGTATTCATACCCCTTGAAATTTTCCACATTTTGTCATGTTACAACCAAAAACATAAATGTATTTTATTGGGATTGTGTCACATAATTGTGAAGTGGAAGGAAAATGATAAATGGTTTTCAAAATTTGTTACAAATAAATATGTGAAAAGTGTGGGGTACATTTGTATGGCGCCCCCCTGAGTGAATACTTGTAGAACCTCCTTTCACTGCAATTACAGCTGCAAGTCTTTTTGGGGATGTCTCTACCAGCTTTGCACATCTAGAGAGGGACATTTCTGCCCATTCTTCTTCTTTGTAAAATATCTCAAGTTCTGTCAGATTGGATGGAGAGCGTCTGTGAACAGCAATTTTCAAGTCTTGCCACAGATTCTCAATGGGATTTAGGTCTGGACTGTGACTGGGCCATTCTAACACATGAATATGCTTTGATGTAAACCATTCCATTGTAGCTCTGGCTGGATGTTTCGGGTCGTTGTCCTGCTGGAAGGTGAACCTCCCCCCCCAGTCTCAAGTCTTTTCCAGACTCTAACAGGTTTTCTTCTAAGATTGTCCTGTATTTGGCTCCATCCATCTTCCCATCAACTCTGACCAGCTTCCCTGTCCCTGCTGAAGAAAAGCATCCCCACCACATGATGCTGCCACCACCGTGTTTCACGGTGGGGATGGTGTGTTCAGGGTGATGTGCAGTGTTATTTTTCCGCCACACATAGCATTTTGCTTGAAGGCCAAAAAAGTCCAATTTTGGTCTCATGTGACCAGATCACCTTCTTCTACATGTTTGCTGTGTCCTCCACATGGCTTCTCACAAACTGCAAACAGGACTTCTTATGACTTTCTTCTTGTCACTCTTCCATAAAGGGCAGATTTGTGGAGAACACGACTAATAGTTGTCCTGTGGACAGATTCTCCCACCTGAGCTGTGGATCTCTGCAGCTCCTCCAGAGTTACCATGGACCTCTTGGCTCTTCTCTGATGAATGCTCTCCTTGCCCGGCCGGTCAGTTTAGGTGGACGGCCATGTCTTGGTAGGTTTACAGTTGTGCCATACTCTTTCCATTTTCAGATGATGGATTGAACAGAGCTCCGTGAGATGGTCAAAGTTGGGGTATTTTTTTATAACCTAACCCTGCTTTATACTTCTCCACAACTTTATCTCTGACCTGTCTGGTGTGTTCCTTGGCCTTCATGATGCTGTTCGTTCACTAAGGTTCTCTAACAAACCTCTGAGGGCTTCACAGAACAGTTGTATTTATGCTGAGATTACATTACACACAGGTGGACTCTATTTACTAATTGACTTCTGAAGGCAATTGGTTCCACTAGATTTTAGTTAGGGGTATCAGAGTAAAGGGGGCGGAATACAAATGCACGCCACACTTCTCACATATTTATTTGTAAAACAATTTTAAAACCATTTATCATTATTCTTCCACTTCACAATTATGTGCCACTATATATGTACATACATAACACACACACATGTGTTTGAGATTTGGGGTGCACACCTATGTCATCCACAGCACAGAGCAATCTATGGGAAAGTTCTGTATTTCTTCCTGCAGTACACAGGCTTCAGCTTCTATAAAAGCCGTGTGTACAGCCAGCTTTCACAAAGCATTTTTTAAAGCTTTCAGAAAGTTTTAAGCAGCTTTAATGAATCCGTTAAGGCACTCTTCCACTCATACATCCCAGGAGTCTTCAGGACAGGAGGAGTTCTCAGCTAATCACACTCTCCTGCATGCATGCTTGAGCCACAGCTCCCAACTGTCCCTGATTTGGAGCACAAAGTCCCTCTGTCCCTCTTTCCTCCTCATTTGTCCCTCATTTTCATCTGATCTATATAGATGTATATAAAATGCACTTTTTATCTTTCAAAAAGTGTTTCCCAGCGCTAAACCTTTCCTCCAAATTCTAAATTGCTGCATTTTTCAATTTTAAAAGCCAATATAAAGGAATAGTAGTGGTCAAAAAAAAAGCACTTGTGGATTTAATTAACCTTTTTTTTTGGTTATTTCCCCTTTAAGGAGGCGTGGCAGGGGGCGTGTCCTATGCCTACATATGTTTGCTAGTAGGTGTCCCTCATTCCCGTCTCAAAAATGTTGGGAGGTGTGCTTGAGCTGAGGGCAGATGGATTCCAGGAAGTAAATGCTACATGAATCATCTTGCCCTTACTCAAGATGGCCACGGCCAGAAATGCTGGGGGGGATGTTTTTCAAAAGTGATCTCTCAGCAAAAAAAACAAAAAAAACAGAGAGACGTGGAGGGATGGGAAAGTTTGCTTTGAATATTAAAAATAAATGAAATCGTGTTTTTGGTTTGTGGTGCTCAGATGAAGTGAAGATCCGTTTTAAGAAGAGTTTTAATACACCTGCGATGTCCTCTGAAGTGCAATCTGCGGTGGAACTCTCTTCAGAGGGCGTCTGGCAGGCGGTGAATCTGTGTTATGTCACCTCCTTGCCGCCTGTTTTAACCCTTTAGAAACCCGCACCACCGCACCCCAACCGCATGCATTGATAGATCAGAGTAGAAGCGGCCATGACACTGGAGTGCGGCTTTTCCTATATACTTGCAAATATATAAAAGTGAGATCTCTTCTTCACTGAATTCTCCTTCAGCCATCTTTTCCCATAATCCTCCAGGGTTTGCAACTCAATGCGTCTCTGGCGATACGGGGCGTCAAACTTTTTTTTCTCTTGAAGTACTCAGACTGCCTTTTTTTTTTTTCTTCCTCTCCCACAATAATTGGAGGCGATTATAACTGGGAAAATTCTGAAAAGATCTATTTAGTGCTTAAGCTGTGTAATAATATAATGTTCCTCTACGCTTGTACCTGGTCGCTGCTAATCTGCAGAGGAATGCGCGGCGCAGGAATTACCCGGCGTCCACCTTGTCAGCTCAGGTTCCCGCGGCTCCCATTCTCTCCTCTGGGAGGAATGACGTCTCTAATTAATACGCTCGCACAGAAATGCTGCTCGACTGGATCCAGTTCCCCTGTTTGTCTGCGAGGCGTCTGGCTTCGCCGTGATGTCATCCCCAGGTGCACCGAGCGGCTACTGGGCCCGCGGCCAAGCGGCATCGTGTACCCAACCTAAAGAGACGGCGCAGATGGCGTACGGGTTACGTCGTGGAAAACAGCGACTCCGGAATCTATAAAACGTTTCCACACTTCTACAGAGAGGAAGGAGTACAGTAAAACCTTGGATTGAGAGTAACTTGGTTTGAGAGCGTTTTGGAAGACAAGCAATTTTTTTTTAATACATGTTTACTTGATCTACAAGCGATGTCTTGATCTACAAGCGATGACTTGATATACAAGCGATGTCTTGATCTACAAGCAATGTCTTGATATACAAGTAGCGTCATGTCACAGCTGGGTATAAAAGAAAAGTGAGGGCGCCTCTAAGTGTAGCAATACGGTTACATTTAAGGAAGGTACAACATTTAGCAACTCTCATGGTTGATGATTAATACAGGCACATCTAAGTATGCAGAGATCAGGGGTAAGTCTGTCCACCTAGACCATCCCCCGCACCATGTGAGTGCCCTGAAAAAGGGCTTTAGTTTTAATACATTTTTTTTAAAGGGTATCACACTATCCAGTCCTTATTTCTTATCTGTATGTGGAGACAATGTTACTGGGCAACTTAGGATCTCACTGGTCCATCTTCACAGAACCCAGAGGTGGTTCACAGGCGTGTATTGACCAAGTATAAGTGTGAGGTCACACGCCTGAGTATCCTCACACGGGGGGGGGGGGGGGGGGGGGGACTGTCACCTGAACACATTTGAAACACCACTGCAAGTTTCAGGATCACGTTTTCATGGACTTTATGATCTTTGTGCAAATTTATTTTATGATTCCTCTTCAGTAATGTTATTGTGTCACCAGCACTATAGCACTTTATTTATCATTATATTAAGATTCGGAGCACGTTAAAGCGGAGTTCCACCCAAAAATGGAACTTCCTCTTTTTGGAATCCTCCGGTGTCACATTTGGCACCTTTCAGGGGGGAGAGCAGATACCTGTCTAATCCAGGTATTTGCTCCCACTTCCGGGCATAGATGGCGGCAGTATCTGCAGGATATCTATGCCATGTCCGGCGACACCTCCGTTCCCCTCCCCCCACTGTTTTCTGGGAGACACACAGGTCTCAGAAGACAGCAGGGACCAGTGGGATCGCACAGCGCAGTAGGGACCCATGCTGTGAGGCCACAACGCTTCACTTCCTGATTCCCTTACCGAAGATGGCGGCGCCTCCACCCGAGAGCTGAGGAACGGATCGGCTTCGGGTGCCGACATCGCAGGGCGCCCTGGACAGGGAAGTGGTCAAATTTTAAAAGTCAGCAGCTGCAGTATTTGTAGCTGCTGACTTAAAAAAAAAAAAAAAAAAATTGGCGGAACTCCGCTTTAAATGAAATATATCTATGGAGTAACTTTGATTGATACATCTTGAACATTATCATTGCATTTTGTCACAAAGCACTTTGGCACTTTATTTATTATTGTTTCAGTATTTGTTTTCTATCACCCTCATTTATATGGGTTTTATCAATGATCACTAGTTTAGCGCGGCATTTATACACATTTATTTCTTATGGGGAAATTCGCTTTGCTATAGAAGTGCCGTGGATTACAAGCATGTTTCCGGAACGAGTTCTGCTCACAATCCAATTCTACTGTATATAAAGCAGAACCTCGATGGGACCAAAAGATTTTTGGTGTTTTCCAGTGACAGAGCTGCTTGGATTTCTTAAGAATACGTTCACAGCGGGTGCGGTAGGAGTTGGGCAGCTTCTCCAGTGCAGTCCCACCGCAAGAAACACTATAATAATAATAATAATAATAATAATAATAATAATAAGTATAACTAATAATGTGTTTCACACACCATGGGCTTTCAAAAAAAAATAAATTAATATATAATAGATTATATTGTCATTTGGGTACGGCTGTACTATTTAATATGTTTTTATCTTGCATATTTTGTAAATATATTATTATTATTATGATTATTATACAGGATTTATATGGCGCCAACAGTTTTTCGCAGCGCTTTACAACATGAGGGCAGACAGTACAATTACATTACAATTTGGTACAAGAGGAATCAGAGGGCTCTTTAGAGCTCACAATCTAAAAATTATTTTTTGTATCATTATTTTTACACTTTATTATTTGTTTTTTTGTAGCACAAAGTTTTTCATTGCTATCAATGATAAACGTGGTATTGAATTGGTTAATTAACCTGCTGACACCCCCCACGGGGGAGGGTCTGGCTAGGTATAAATTACCAGTTCATAGATGAAACAAATGGGATTTGATAAAGCACAATTTGTGTGTGAAACATGTGAGCCGTCCCTCCCTTGCTTGTACATGTAGTGCTCCTCATGTTCTTCATGGTTTTATGAGAGCAAAGGCATTTGGATCTCAGTTTGGTGTGCAGCCATCCGGATTTTCCTTTCATTTTTGACACAACTTTACCGCGACTTTGACGCGTCTTTACCGATAGTTTGCTGTGCTTATGGTGTCTTTTTCATAGGTCATGTGACTCAAAAACCGCATCAAAAACGTAACACGGGTGCGTTATTGCTGCATTCTTGCTGCATTTTTAATGCATTTCAACAGGGAGGTGCGTTTTTTGGTGCATTTTTTTTTTCTCACTATAAAAGAAGCAAGCAGGATTTTTAACACCACGACGGAAGCGCAACGGACCATTGTGAAGACATACGTAGAATTTAAAGGGATACATTTATTGTGCTAAAAGGTGCCAATAATGGCCGACAACAAATTCATATTCATTTTAATGTGGAGCATAATACAATTCTATATAAAAATATATATACTTTTTAAAAACTGCCAGGCTGGGTTCAGACTATTGAGAATTGGATGTGGGATTCCCCGAATCCAATTGGCGAAAGCAGGAGATTTTGACTGGTGTTCTGCTGAGAAAGCTCCCCTCGGCGGATAAGAACCCCCTTGTACTGCGCAGGCGCAGCGCTTGCGCAGTATGAGCCTGGCGGAAATAGCCGAAGCTGAATAGGTGTAAATCAGCTGTACACGGCGCCTTTAACAGGGCCCCTCGCCATGCTTCGGGCACGGCCTCGCTTCGCTCTGCACTTTTTTATTCTGCCTCTAGGTCCACTTGGATGGTGGGGCTTGAACCTGGACTCAGGGCGCAGGCGCCGTGTACAGCTTATTGAAGGTTTTCAGCTTCGGCTATCTTCGGCGGCTCCTTAGTCGTCAAGCGCTGTGCCTGCGCAGTACAGGGGGGTCCTTATCCGCCGGGGGGAACTTTCTCGGCAAGACACCGGCTCTCTATGGTTCATATATCTCTGCAGCGGATTCGGTGTGTTTTTTGGTCCGTTTCAGGTCCGAATTCAGCCCAAAATTTGACCTGAAGCGGTGAACGGGGACACACCGGACCCCCTGCCGGGAGCCGCATGCGGCTCATATGTGAACCCAGCCTCATTTTTGGTTACCAAAATTTCCATTCGGTGCACCTCTAACAACCTCTTGTATAGATGAGACCATTGTGACCTCAGCTTGTTGTGTCAGGACTATTCATGGCAATCAATGATATGCGGACTCAGTCATTCTAAATCTCTCAGCTATGCAAATCGAGGCAGAGAAAGTCTTTTACGTTCACTAAATCCCCCTTTAATTTTGCTCCCTGAGTCCAGCACAATAATTAGTCCAGCTCAGGTCGTACATTGTAATGCGTCACATAATCCCAACAGCCTATCCACACGCATCTGAACGGGTTAGTGAGGACACAATGATCCGCATCCTGCACCCCTGCCGAGTCCTCCACTACCCTGAAACCGGCACTGAGCCCCCCCCCCCCGTCGCTCTGTATACGTCAATCAGGGGGGGGGGGGGGGCTCTCACTTTGGTAGAGAGCAATAAAAATGCAAAAAGTACTAAACAGTTATTAGAAGGACAATGTGCTCACTAGAGGGCTGAGATTTTATCTCAGCAGCTGCGGATCAGGGAAGTAATTACAATGAAATGGCCACTAGGGGGACAACCTATCTAGCAGTACTGTATAGGTAAAAAAAAAATATTATTACTATTAATACAGGATTTGTAAAAGACTAAAGGGCCAATTGTGTGGCAGTTTAGGTGAGACAGTTCAGTTACAATAGAAATAAAGACAAGAAGGTTAGGAGGGCCCTGATCCTGAGAGCTTACAATCTAAAACTAGACTCACACCTGTAGAATCACATTCGATCATTCGGACAAGAAAGTATAAAATTCTGCCCTGGTGGACTCGACTAATCTTGAAGGAGAAACACGTCCATGTCTCGATTTTTGTAAAACAAACGTTTTAATTCTGGAATAACTTTGACAGGTGCGTGCGCATAATGCTGGTTACGATTTTTCTCGTCCGGGAGTGAATTCGATGATTAGATATTTGTTCATTATCAAACATTCTCCATCCCCCCCCCCTTAATTTTTTTCACTTGTTCTGGTTGAAACCAAATTGTCATATCGCCCCCTTTAAATCGAAGATATTTAATTTATTTATTTAGTAAAAGTACTTACCGTATATACAGTGCCTTGAAAAAGTATTCATACCCCTTGGAATTTTACACATTTTGTCATGTTACAACCAAAAACGTAAATGTATTTTATTGGGATTTTATGTGATAGACCAACACAAAGTGGCTCATAATTGTGAAGTGGAAGGAAAATGATAAATGATACAAATAAATATGTGAAAAGTGTGGGGGGGGGACATTTGTATTCAGCCCCCTTTACTCTGATACCATTAACTAAAATATAGTGGAACCAATTGCCTTCAGAAGTCACCTAATTGGTAAATAGAGTCCATCTGTGTGTCATTTGATCTCAGTATAAATACAGCTGTTCAGTGAAGCCCTCAGAGGTTTGTTAGAGAATCTTAGTGAACAAACAGCATCATGAAGGCCAAGGAACACACCAGACAGGTTAGAGATAAAGTTGTGGAGAAGTATAAAGCAGGGTTAGGTTATAAAAAGATTCCCAAACTTTAAACATCCCACGGAGCTCTGTTCAATCCATCATCGGAAAATGGAAAGAGTATGGCACAACTGCAAACCTACCAAGACATGGCCGTCCACCTAAACTGACCGGCCGGGCAAGGAGAGCATTCATCAGAGAAGAAGCCAAGAGGTCCATGGTAACTCTGGAGGAGCTGCAGAGATCCACAGCTCAGGTGGGAGAATCTGTCCACAGGACAACTATTAGTCGTGTTCTCCACAAATCTGCCCTTTATGGAAGAGTGACAAGAAGAAAGACATTGGTGAAAGAAAGTCATAAGAAGTCCTGTTTGTAGTTTGTGAGAAGCCATGTGGAGGACACAGCAAACATGTGGAAGAAGGTGCTCTGGTCACATGAGACCAAAATTGAACTTTTTGGCCTAAAAGTATAATGCTATGTGTGGCAGAAAGCCAACACTGCACATCACCCTGAACACACCATCCCCACCGTGAAACATGGTGGTGGCAGCATCATGTGGTGGGGATGCTTTTCTTCAGCAGGGACAGGGAAGCTGGTCAGAGTTGATGGGAAGATGGATGGAGACAAATACAGGACAATCTTAGAAGAAAACCTGTTAGAGTCTGCAAAAGACTTGAGACTGGGCGGAGGTTCACCTTCCAGCAGGACAACGACCCGAAACATCCAGCCAGAGCTACAATGGAATGGTTTACATCAAAGCATATTCATGTGTTAGAATGGCCCAGTCACAGTCCAGACCTAAATCACATTGAGAATCTGTGGCAAGACTTGAAAATCGCTGTTCACAGACGCTCTCCATCCAATCTGACAGAGCTTGAGATATTTTGCAAAGAAGAATGGGCAGAAATGTCCCTCTCTAGATGTGCAAAGCTGGTAGAGACATCCCCAAAAAGACTTGCAGCTGTAATTGCAGAGAAAGGCGGTTCTACAAGTATTGACTCCGCCATTGGCGCCATACAAATGCCCCCCCCACATTTTTCACAGATTTATTTGTAACATTATCATTTTCCTTCCACTTCACAATTATGTGCCACTTTGTGTTGGTCTATCACATAAAATCCCAATAAAATACATTTACATTGTTGGTTGTAACATGACAAAGTGTGGAAAATTTCAAGGGGTATGAATACTTTTTCAAGGCACTGTAGCGCTGTCAATTTACACAGCACTTTACATATACTGTATGTATTGTACAGTCACATCAGCCCCTAATCTCAAGGAGTTTACAATCTAAGGTCCCTAGCTTACATTCCTACATACACATACTAGCAGGGCTGCTGTTAGAAATCACGGGGCCCCATACAGCCTATCTTACAGGGCCCCCTTCCCCAGGCCGAAAGTGACCGAGGACATAGATTTATCAGTCCCTTTCTCTGTAGCCTCAGCTGCACAGATGAATGAATAGGAAACGCTCTGAGGCTTCCTGCTTGTTCACAAACTGAAGCATAGTAAACACAGTTTACTGTGCTTTAGTGACGAATGGACACAGGTGTGATTGATGCTGATCGCTCACTGTATTCATTCAGGAATGGAAGGGGCCAGTAAATGACATTTAAAGGCCCCTTCCTCCGCTCTTCATCCCACAGCAGCTGCAGACAGGAGAAGAGGGAAGACAGGAAGGGGCACACAGGGGGGTCCCAAACAGCAGATGGAAGGGGTGCATGTGCAAGAACCAATCCCACTGCAGTGCAGCCATATGGAGGGAGAGAAGGAGAAGCTGGCAGCGCTGCAGTGGAGGCAGAAGAGGATCAGTGTCTGCAATAAGACAGTACAGCCAGATCTCCTGCTCAGCAGGTGCCCGCCCCCCCCCCCCCCCCTTTGAACTGATGGGTTATGAGCCCAGTTCAGGGGGGCTGGCTGTACTGCCAGTGGCCCTACATACTAGGGCCAATTTGGACAGGAGCCAATTAACCTCCCAGCATATATTTGGAGTGTGGGAGGAAACTGGAGTACTCTGAGGAAACCCACACAGGCACAGAGAGAGCAAACTCCAGGCAGGTAATGCTGTGGTTGGGATTTGAACTGAAGACCCCAGTACTATATTCAAATGAACATTCTGAAAACAAATTTCTAATGAATATCTACAGGTATAAGGCCAGCTTTAAGAAAAAGAAATCCCCCTTTATTGGGACTTTGTAGGCAACAGACACATATATATTGTCAAAAAAGTATACATTTATTGAATACATAAAAACATTCGATCATATAATGACCGATATTAAAAAGACATGAAAAAAGTACTCCAAAAGTATACAAAACATCATAGACAAAACAGAAAACAACGCGTTACAAGGTATATAAGACAAAAAAGATTGTTACTCTCCGGTATAAATTGATCCCCGGTACCCAACGCGTTTCTGGTTCAAGCACCTTCGTCAGGGGTATTAAGTAAGAGTGTATGTAGTCATAATTTTGTCTTTACATGTAAATAATTCCACCATATAACAGAATGGATGAAGCCGTGCCAGTGCCAGGTCATATAAATGTTATCACCCCATGTAAATAATGGAAAACCTCGCTGGCTGGCGTCTCTCCGCTCTGCAGTGCAACCAGCGAGGTTTTCCGTTATTTACATGGGGTTCTAACATTTATATGACCTGGGAAGTGTTGCAGCTTCATGCAGACTTGGAGCTATATTTAAGGCTTTGGATAGCACTCTCAGCCCAAACAAATCCACAGACCTTGTTCTGGCAATCTGCCATACCTGACTCCCTGTGATCATCAGGCAAATGAAACTAGGTAAATTCCTGTTCTCACAATATTATCATATATGGTTGGCGCCCATCTACACCCCCGCTGGCACTGCTTCATCCATTCTGTTATATGGTGGAATTATTTACATGTAAAGACAAAATTATGACTACATACACTCTTACTTCATACCCCTGATGAAGGCGCTTGAACCAGAAACGCGTTGGGTACTGGGGATCATTTTATACCGGAGAGTAACAATCTTTTTTGTCTTATATACTTTGTAACTCATTGTTTTCTGTTTTGTCTATGATGTTTTGTATACTTTTTTCATGTCTTTTTAATATCGGTCATTATATGATCGAATGTTTTTATGTACATTCAATAAATTATACTTTTTTTTAACAATATATATGTGTCTGTTGCCTACAAAGTCCCAATGAAGGGGGATTCCTTTTTCTTAACAGAATATCAGGGATGTGGTCTGATGTGGTGAAACCCCCCTTTTTGTAAGGCCAGCTTTAGGGTCCTTGTACACGGGAGTAATAAATCACTAATAATCCCTGATGTATTTATGAGGGATCTTGCTTGCTGAGACCAATAAAATTCAAGTAAAATCAGCAAAGTGCTTGCCTATACATGCAAATAGATGTTCGCTTAAATGTCCATAAAATTCTTCATCTATTCATTTTTTTTTTCCGTTAAGAATTTAATTTACCCCTGAACCCATATATGTATAGACTCACAGAAAACAATGCACTGCATTCAGATCCGTAAAAAAACAAACAAAAAAATAAGCAAAAATGCTGTACAGCACTTTTCAAGGACCCTAAAAGATGACGAAAATATGGTACAGCAAGAATGTAAAATGTTAAATATACATAAAAAAATATATATTTAAAGCTGAACTCCAGTAAAACAGCTGCATACATAGATGAAATGCATATATTGGAGCAGTTTTACTTGACCAAGGGTTTGTATTCCTGTGCATCCAGGTCTGCGATTTACACACAGGCCAGCTTTGAGACCAACCTTTTTTCTAATGTAATTTAGTAAAGCTAACAGGTCTTCTCCCTCCCCCTGCTTGTGATTGGACAGTCAAAGGAGAAGCAGCAGACTGCTCACTCCACTCGCTCCTCCTCAGTATGTCGCTGCACCACAACTGCTTGGCTCCTTGTTTTGCTTTTCCCTTTCCCAGACTAACATTAATCATGATGCCCGCCGCCACCGCCGACCCGGAAAAAAAAATAAAACACCTCCGGTCCCTACGAAGGCTCCCACCACCTAACAGTTCTTAAATAACTAAGGGGCGTGGCCACAAAAGACATGACTGACCCCCGCCCCTTAGTTTTTTAAAGGCTGTCAGACGGGGGAAGATTTTATCAGGTGCAGAGTTTCTTCTTTTTTTTGGGTCAGTGGTGGCAGCGGGAATGGTGATTGACGCTGGATCTACACCAAGGGACTTTTTTTTACATTTTTGTTTTTTAAATAAAGGACTTATCAAAAACTGCCTACTGTAATTTTTTACCCTAAATTTTTTGGGGGTGAATGAGTAGGGATACTAAGTCATTCACAAGGGTGGGGGGGGGGGTCTGGGGTCTTCCAGATTCAAATAAGTCTCCCTGCCCGCAGATCCCCACAACCACTGGCTAGGGTTGTGGGGAAGAGGCCCTTGTCCCCATCAACATGGGGACAAGGTGCTATGGGGGGGAGCCCCCCCTTACCCAAAGCACCCCCCTCATGTTGAGGGCACGTGGCCTGGTATAGTTCAGAAGGGAGGGCCCTCACTCATCTCCCCCTTTTCCTGGCCTGCCAGGCTGCATACTCGGATAAGGGTCTGGTATGGCTTTTGGGGGGGAACCCACGTCATTTTATTTTTCTGGCGTTGGGATTCCCCCTAAAATCCATACTAGCCCAGAAGGGCCTGAAATGGATTGGGGGGAACCCCCACAGTTTTTTTTTTCAGAATTTTTAATTGTTCTGTTTACATTTAGCTGTCAGTGGGTTTCCCAGCTGATGTTATCGGTTGTGGTCGGCTTCCCGGTCCGCTCCTTAACAACCAGCTATTGAGGGAGGGGTGAACCCCTGAACAATACCGCACGTGATACTGCCAGCAAAACCCTGATAATAATATAAATATATATATATATATATATATATATATATATATATCTTTTTTTTTTGTTTTTTTTGTTTTTGTGAATTGGAATTTTTTTTACCTCATGCAATAATTTATGCAAATGAGTCATATGACCATGTTATCGCATGTGGTAACCTTTAGTAAACTGACCCTGTTATACTTTGTACGGTGCCATATCTTGTATTGGGGTGTTCACTCCCTCTTGCACTAAAAATTATCCCGAAAAAGTAAAAATTGCACCGAAAACCCCCCAAAAAACACATTTTTGAAAGGCAGTGGTTGTGCGCTATGGTTTGCTACAAAGCACATGCATTAGTAATGTAATTTGAGGTACCATTACGAGTCAAATATGCAACATGTACGTTTTTTCCAGCAGAGGAAAAATGTGAGCCCAGCCAAGGTGAACATTATGACAATAAAATTCTCAATATGTTCCATTGAAGCCCTGGCAGGGCACACTGGGAGTTGTAGTCCCTCAGCAGCTGGGGGTTACAGGCTGTGAAACCTCGGAAAATAAACTTTCTATCTAGCAGATGCTAGTCAGAGCCAAGACACTGGAATAAAACTGATAAAAATAGTGTCAGCCGCTCTGAGAGGACATCATTTACCTTTACAGATGGAAAAGGTTTCTCCAGTCTGAGGCAATGACATGCCGCCTAATGGGCTAAGAATACAAACTGCTAATTGCCTGGTTACCATGGATAGAGAACACAGCTGAAAATATCCCCAGCCCTTCCCACCATCTGTGCTGCTGGAGGCCCTCCGCTAACGCCACGCTGGACCGAGCGCTGGTTACCGGGAGATGAGACGTGGCGGCTTCACCGTCTCAAATCTTATCATTTAAACATTTTAGAGGTAATGATATTGTGGACGGGGAACATCATCAAAGAGCTCCAGGATGATTCCTAAATACTTGCGGCTGTCACTGCTGCATCTGACAGGCGGCTGGGAGGCAGCGGGTCACCTCTTCATGGTCACAGCCACATGCATTCCAAGCAATAGCAGGGAGGTTGGGAAGCGGCCCCATTCACTTGAATGGGTCGCGTTTGGTGACGGTACTGCTTGCAGAACCTGTGGTATAAATTTGTTTGCCACTACAACTCTTATATCCTTAAGGAATCCCCTCAGGGGGACCTGGAATATGGCAGTACTTGGCCCTGTTCTGATCCTTGGCCACACTGAGTACCAAAGGACATCTTTTTTCTGTGTTTCTGCTGGCTGCCAGCTCCACCCCAGGCTGAAGCCCAATTTATGGCCGTTCCTGTGGTAGAGCCGCAGAACAGCATTTAAACCACCGCCATCTATCTCTGTAGAACAGGGGTCTCAAAACTTTTGAAACAAAGGGCCATTTTACGGTCCTTCAGACATTAGGGGGGCCGAACTGTGATCACTGGGCATAGATAAGGTCCTGATGTCAGTGGGAAAAACAATGCCCCATCTTTGGTGTCAGTGGAAGGAATTGTTGGTCTCATTGGGAGAAATAGTGCCCCATCATTTGTGTCATTTGGAAGAATAGTTCCCCATCATTGGTGTCATTGGGCACCATTATTGGTGTCATAGGGAGGAATTGGACCCCATCGTCGGTGCAGCATCACTGACCAAATTACTATGTTGCAGGAAGCGACACAAACGCCTACCTGCAATCTTGCTGTTTGTTTCATGGAAAGCAGTTCTGACAGTGGCAAGTTTCAGGCCTGGTGCATGGAAGTTTTGGTTGCATTCAAAGCCATTTCTGAAGGTGTGGCACCTACAGAAAAGACTACAATCTCAGAAAATGTGGTCTCACTCTTTAGGATAACACAGAAATATAGCAGTTGTGGATTAGAGACGGGTTAAGGCAGAGTGGGGCCCTTAGCAAACTTTGGGGCCCCCCACAATCCTTTTGGTTGACGCTGATAAGGATTGCTGTAGGAACAGTGAAGCCCACTTATGGGTAGTCTGTGCTGGCATCAGGGCTGCTGATAAGGCAGTAAAGACAGTTCCCCCTGTACCGGGCCCAGGCCCCATCAGTTCAAGAGAGGGGCCCGGGCACCTGCCAAGCAGGAGTAATGCTGTACTGCCTTATTGACGATTCTTGTGGCTCCCCCTGCTGGCTTCTCCTCCTTGTTCTTCCTCCGGCCGCACTGCAGGGGGATTGGTATCTGCATCCCCACCCCCCTACTGTCAAGGCCTTTCAATGTGCCCCCCTCCCCTGTAACATTGCCAGCTTCCCTCCTCTCCTCTCCAGCCAGCAGCTGCTGAGGGCACACAGGGGGATATTTCAGGATGGAGGAGGGGGGGGGGGGGTAAATATGTCCTATTTACCAGCCCCTTCCCTTCCTGAACGAACACAGTGAGCAATTGGCACTGATCACTTACTGTGTCCATTCATCACTGAAGCATAGTAAATTGTGTTAACTATGCTCGGTTTGTGAATGAGCAGGAAGCCTCAGAGCACTTCCCATTCATTCCCCACATCTCCCAACATTTTGAGATGGGAATGAGGGACACCTACTAGCAAATGTATGTAGGCATAGGACACACCCCCTGCCGCACCCCCTTAAAGGAGAATTACAAAAAAAAAAGGTTAATTAAATCCACAAGGACTTTTTTTTCCCACTACTATTCCTTTATATTGGCTTTTAAAATTTGCAAATGCAGTAATTTAGAATTTGGATGAAAGGTTTACCTCTGGGAATCCCTTTTTGAAATATAAAACGTGCATTTTATATACAACTATATAGATCAGAGCAAAATGAGGGACAAATGAGGAGAAATGAGGGACAGAGGGACATTGTTCCAAATCAGGGACAGTCCCTCGAAATCAGCAATATTTTCACAGTTCCGTGCAGCTGACGCTGTGGAGGAAGCGTCTGGGGAATATCTGTCCTCAGTCCCTTTCTCAGTCTCAAATGTGAGACATTAGGGGTCTGTTTAGACACCAGACAGTTCACCAAAGCCCCCCCCCCCTCCCCAACAGGGCTGTTAAAAGAATGTAAAACAAAAGAGAGGGGGGTAGGGGCCCTGTCAGGTAGGCTGTACGGGGCCCCCTGGCTGGCATGGTCCCATGAGACACCTACTGCCTACAAATCCATCTTCCCTTGTGAAAGGACGGCTGGGGCAAAGCTTTGACCAATTGTGCGGCTGGTTTACCGCAGGAGCATGGAGTTTGTAACTGGGGCCCCTCACAGGCCATAGGCTACTGCCTAGCTTGCCTTGTGGATCATCAGGCTCTGTCTACAGAAAGAAGGAAGGGTTGGCTGTGCACAAAGGATCTCAACACACAGAGAGCTACCATTAAAACTATTAATTTTTTACAGAGGTTACACTTTAGGAACATCAATAATAGCTTTCCGCTGACCCGGCCTCTGTGCAGGAAATCTGTAAAACATTGATGGAACTTAATGGAAACACAGAGGACTTCTGCCCGGCAACCAATGCATATTTTTCTTCTGGACTTATTCCACAGACATATATAGGGGGTCTATTTATAACGGGTCAAATCCGATAATCCGCCATTATTAATAAGGGAAATATCAACACTGATTGCTCCGAATGTCACGTGATCTTCATTGTGGCCCCCCTGCCCGGGGGCCATACATCCTTGCAAGGAGGACATCCCAGCTGGGTTCTTCTGCTGCTCACCAATGACTGCTATAGGTGAGCCGTATACATAGCGGCCTCCAGACATCCAACATGGCTCATGGATGGATGGCTCAGTATGGTTCGTCTATAGAAATGAATGGGACCATGTCGGAGGAGGACACACCCAGGCCTTGTCACTGGCAAAGGTCTGCACTATAAAGATCATCAGAGAGGTGAGGAAGGTATGTATTCTACCAGTCGGACTGCACTCCTTGGTGGAGGGTTCACTTAAAAGATGAACTTCACCAAAAGCAGAGCTGTCCTTTAAAGTGCTTGTAAACCTCAGACATGAAATATGAACAAAGCACATCCCTCTATAGTGTGTACTTGTCTCAGTCCAGAGCACTAAGTGTCATTTCTGTCTGCTGCCTCCTTCCTCTGCTATCAGCATGAATCACTTATGACAAGCTTTCCTGACACCAAGAGAAAAATGGTGACAGGGGAGGGATCTCCAGCACACAGCCTGTGATTGACAGCCTCAGCTCAGTTCCTGTGTGCTGTGTGAAAGGGGGGGGGGGGGTGAATCCCTTCCCTCCAATCAGCTGTCTGAGCTCTCCACACTGGGCTCTGCAGACTGTGACTTCAGCTCTCCGCTCCGTCTTTTCTGACAGCTCAGACAGCACTTTGAACAGATGTAGAAAAGAGAAGACACAGCACAAACCGATCAGCGGGTCCCAGCCAATGGATGACCGCCGGCACCCGCTAATTGGCGAGGAGGAGGACAGGATGGAGCTCTGCCTATGCAGACAATACAGAGTTCTGTCCGGTCAGCGGCGTTGTGGCGGATTTTGTTTCCCTGCAGAGCACATCCCTTGGGGAAAGCCGCTCACAGTACACACATAAACACTGGCTAGGCACACATTTAACCCTTTTATCACCCCTAGATGTTTAACCTCTTCCCAGCCAGTGTCATTAGTACAGTGACAGTTAATATTTCCAGCCCTGGTCACTGTATTGGTGTCACTGGATCCCATAAAGTGTCAAAAATGTCAGTTAGTGTCAGGTTGTCTGCTGCAACATTGCAGTCCCTCATGGTTAAGGTCCGGGGGACGAAGCAAAACACATTGGGGGAGGGGGCGTGGCCTGGCGGGAGCCCGGGCTGAGGTTGCCACTCTTATCACCTCTACCAGACTTTATGGATGTGCGGCACTGGGGAGTCTTTCCTCTTTTACCTCCAGTGAACACAAGAGCAGGAACGAGCTCCATCCTTCGCCGGCACTCCTGCTGCGGAATCATCTAGATTACTCCCCATACTGATGGAGCCTGACGGTCAGTAGTACAGTGACAGTGCATATTTATAGCCCTGATCATTGTATTAGTATCACTGGATCTCACAAAGTGTAAAAAGTGTCAGATTGTCTGCTTTTACATCGCAGTCCCGCTATAAGTCACGGATTGGCGCCATTACTAGTATATATAAAATAAAAAGAAATCCAGTATACAGTGGATATAAAAAGACTACACACCCCTTGTAAAATGTCAGGTTTCTGTGTAAAAGATGTGACCTATAAACTGTAAGAACTCAGTTGAACAATAAACTGAAATCTTTTAGGTGGAGGGAAGTAAAAAAAAAAAATAATATGGTTGCATAAGTATGCACGCCCTTACAGTAATACTTTGTTGAAGCACCTTTTGGTTTTAGTACAGCACTCAATTTTTGGGTACGAGTCTATAAACATGGCACATCTTGACTTGGCAATATTTGCCCCACTCTACTTTGCAAAAACACTCCAAATCTGTCAGATGGCGAGGGTGTCTCCTGTGCACAGCCCTCTTCACATCACCCCACAGATTTTCAATGGGATTCAGGTCTGGGCTCTGGCTGGGCCATTCCAAAACTTTAGTCTTCTTCTGGTGAAGCCATTCCTTTGTTGATTTGGATGTACGCTTTGGGTCTTTGTGATGCTGAAAGATGAAGTTCCTCTTCATGTTCAGCTTTCTAGCAGAAACCTGAAGGTTTTGTGCCAATATTGACTGGTATTTGGAACTGTTAATAATTCCCTCTACCTTGACTAAGGCCCCTGTTCCAGCTGAAGAAAAACAGCCCCAAAGCATGATGCTGCCACCACCATGCTTCATGGTGGGTATGGTGTTCTCTTGATGTTGTGTTGTTTTTGCACCAAACATATCTTTTGGAATTATGGCCAAAAAGTTCAACCTTGGTTTCATCAGACCAGAACACATTTTCCCACATGCTTTTGGGAGACTTCACATGTGTTTTTGCAAAATTTAGCTGGGCTTGGATGTTTTTCTTCGTAAGAAAAGGCTTCTATCTTGCCACTGTACCCCATAGCCCAGACATATGAAGAATACGAGAGATTGTTGTCACCACACAGCCAGGACTTGCCAGATATTCCTGTAGCTCCTTTAATGGTGCTGTAGGCCTCTTGGCTGCCTCCCTGACCAGTTTTCTTCTCGTCTTTTCATCAATTTTGGAGGGATGTCCAGTTCTTGGTAATGTCTCTGTTGTGCCATATTTTCTCCACTTGATGATGACGTCTTCACTGTGTTCCATGGTATATCTAAGGCCTTGGGAATTCTTTTGTACCCTTCTCCTGACTGATACCTTCTAACAATGAGATCCCTCTCATGCTTTGGAAGCTCTCTGAGGACTTTGGCTTTTGCTGTAGAATTTGACTGGGAAAATGTCAGGAAAGACCTACTAGGACAGCTTAACTTTATTTAGGGTTAATCAGAGACACTTTAAATGATGGTGGGTGTGTACTGACTCCTATTTAAAATGAGTCTGAATGTGATTGCTTAATTCTGAACACGGCTACATCCCCAGTTATAAGAGGGTGTGCACACTTACGCAACCACATTATTTTTTTATTTTTATTTTTACCCCCCTAAAATATTTCAGTTTGTCTTTTAGTTGAGTTTTACAGTTTATAGGTCACATTAATGGTGGAAAAAATTTCTTAAATTATTTATATTTTTATATCACAGAAACCTGACATTTTAACAGGGGTGTGACTTTTTATATCCACTGTATATATATATATATATATATATATAATTTTTTTTTTTATAATTTTTTTTTTTATATATATATAATTTTTTTTTTTTTTTTCTTCAAAATTGTCGGTCTTTTTTTGTTTATAGCGCAACAAATAAAAAACGCAGAGGTGATCAAATACCACCAAAAGAAAGCTCTATTTGTGTGGAAAAAAAGGACATTTGTTTCTTTTGTGTACAGTGTCGCACGACCGCGCAAATGTCAGTTAAAGTAACGCAGTGTCAAGAAGCTAAAAAAGGGCCTGGTCGTGGGGGGAGGGGGGTAAATCTTCCAGAGTGGTTCATTGAACAAGCTGAAGTTAGAAGCTGATTGGCTACTATGCACAGCTGCACCAGACTTTGCATACCCCAGTTTTCAGTAAATCTCCCCCATATATAATTAAACTGTGATTTGGTCCTTGTGTCGGTGGGAATGGGTTCAGCCTGAAGTGACACTATAAAGGGAGCAGATTTTGGGGTGGGGGAGGGAATGCGGGTGATCTCGCCCCGTCACTCAGCTGCAGGTCCTGTAACATAAACCATGACAGCGGGGCGCAGAGTATGAATGAAATGCCTGCCTGTGACAGGTCATGTAATCCCTCCCGGGACGGTGATTTGAGATTCTGGGTTCCCAGGCTCAGATTTCACTGAAAAGAACAATTTCTATACCTGAGCGGCTGGAGATATACGCAGGAAGCGAGGTGGGGACGGGGCGCGGCCGGCATCACAATGAAAAAACGCCTGTGGCCTCCTCCACGAGGAGCAACACTCTTCATTTAATACGACTTCTGGAGGCTCAGCGTCTCACGCGAGGCTTTGTTCGCACCTTAGGCGACATCTAGCCGTGCCAGAGGGATCTTAATACACATCATCAGTGCAGGCGCTGCACGAGGATTAAAAAAAAAAAACAAAAACTAATAAAAAATTAAAGTGTGTCATTCTGTGTTTAGTGTCGTCTCTAAAGGATAACAAATGTTAGGCTCCGTTGACATATACGCGAACTGGATGAGTTTTTCATCCGATTCGCATGACATGTGAATCAAACCGGCTTTCTACGGAGACGGTTCACAGATATGCGGTGCAGCGGCAGTGCTGAAAATTTAAAAAGAGTACTGTGCATTTTCTGAGCACTGCGGTGCAGTTTAGATGCAAATTCCAGGCTCATTGCCTTCTATAAGAACGCACCTGAATCGCACATCAGATCAGTTTTGAACACTAATTCGATCTGAAAAAATAAATAAATGACAGCGTGCCCCCCCCCCCCGATATATTACAGGCTGGTATGGATTTCAATGGGTAACCCAAGCCAATTTTTTTAAAAAAGTGGTGTGGGGTCCTGCCCAAAATCCATACCAGACCCGTATCTGTGCATGCAGCCTGGCAGGCCAGGAAAAGGGGAGGAGGACAAGCGAGCCTACCAGGCCACATGGCCTCAACATGGGGGGGGGGGGGTGCTTTGGGGGGTGGCTCTGCTATGTTGATGGCGACAAGGGCCTCTTCCCTACAACCTTGGCCAGTGGTTATGGGGGGCTGCAGGCGGAGGACTTATCAGAATCTGGAAGCCCCCCTCATGTGAATGAGTATGGGGTACATTGTACCCCTACTCATTCACCAATAAAAGTGTCATAAAGAAATAAAAACACAGAGACTGTTTTTGACAATTCTTTTTTAAAAAAAACAAAAACAATGCCCCCCCCCCCATGTAGATACATCGATAATCAAGCCGCACCGCCGACCCCCCCCCCCCCCAAAAAAAAAAGATCCACTCAACCGTCTGACACTTTTTAAATTGCTGGCTCCCAGATTGCGATAAGCCCCCCGCCCGCAGACCCCACAACCACCAGCCAGGGTTGTGGGGAAGAGGCCCTTGTCCCCATCAACATGCGATCGCAGCACAATTTATCACGGCAAAATCGCACCTCGATTGGAATGCCATTAAGAAGTACATGTGACATTGCAAACGTGTCCAGCGTTTCGCACGATTTGGAATCTCGCCGTTTCCGCCCACAATTCAAATCGCCTAGGTGTGAATGGAGCCTAACTGCATAAAAAAAAAAAAAAAGATCCTGAACCTCACTCCCGATAAGATGACAATCATTCCACAACCCCAGGAATACTGAAATATAGAAATATTCCCCAGCACTAGGCGGGCTGCTGTGGCGTGGAATCTGCACCCCCAGCTATGTAATAAATTGTACAATTAGCGGAGGGGGGGAGGCTACGGGTCAGATATAGGTTTTACCTTTCCAATAACCTTTGATAGGAAGTGTGTCAGGTATTCAGAAACTCTTGTGAGAAGCCGTAGATGGAGGCTGTGCTTCTCTGCCTACTCCTCATACTATCACTGCCCCAAACTTGGCACTCAGCCCTCTAGCCAGAGATTAACTGCTTCCATCCAAAGCTTCTCACACAATGTTTAGCTTTGGAGGCCCACTCCCCCCCCCCCCCCCCTACTTGTGTTGCATTTGAAATGGGAAATATCACCACTGCTGCTGGATCTTTTGTACCCCAGAGCCCCACGACGTATATTGTGTGCTGTAATGTAACTTGCTGGGGTGCCATTCGAAATGAACATCACCACAACACACTGCGATGTACCTCCTTGTGTTACGGTAACACGTGTGTTTTTTTCTACGAGTTACTGCAACGTGATGGAGTGAACGTGTCCTGGCAGCTGGAAGCCGTGGCTTGCTAAAAGGGTCAATAAAACTTTATTATGTCTTGTCTTTATATAAAGGTATAATTATTAACTTTATTTGATACAAAGTTTAAAGTCGCTGGAGCTTTATCAGAGCTGAATCTGAGGCCGGTGAAATTCTGGAAACGGGGAGAGAAATTTCCCTGTACGTGATGGCATCACCTCCAACATGAAGCAACTCAGAGGAACAATGCCAATTTCTGGCCTGATTCACACCTAGGCATTTTTAGTGCTTTTTGCATATTTGCACTACAGTCCATTTAACATGGTTTACTATGGAACACGTTCTGTAGTGCAAGTCTTCAAAATGCAAAAAGCACTAAAATGCATAGGTGTGAATCAGGCCTTAGGGTGAAAGTACCAAGGAGTCGGTGAAAAGTCGGTGAACATAAGGCCAAGCCAACTGGGTTTTGGGGCTTCCGCAGAGCTCAGCCTATTTTGGGATGGGTGCCGACGAATTGAAGCAGTGATTGAATGCTGTTTTTCCAGCAAAACGATCGGCAGAAGCCAGTCGTTACACTGCGGTAATTCAGGTAGTTCCCGCTGAACCATCCAGACTTCGGTACGCGTGTACCAGGCCAGGGGCATAACTACAGGGGTCGCAATGGTCCCAATTGCGACCCGGCCCCATGCTCCAGGGGGCCCGTGTGGCTCCCCTCTGCACCTGGACAGGAGGGGTGGCATATAGAGGAACCAATACCCTCGATACCCGATACCCTCCATGTTCCTCCTGCAGCCGCTGAATGTCAGCAGGAGATGTGTCAAGGTGGAGAGCGGGGAAGGGGACGGTAAATATGTCATTTACCAGCCCCTACCTTGTCTGAAATGACAGAGTCAGTGATCGGTAGCAATCGGTATTGTTGTTTTGTTTTTCTTTAATAACACTTCAAGGCACTGCAGACATGAAATAGTCCCTGTGAAGACAGAAGCTGTCAGTCTACCCTTCCTGAGATCTTTCCATATAATGCTGCTTTAATGGATTTTGTTGCTTTTTGTTTTTTTTTTTGCTTTACTCAGTGAGAGTTCGCCCCTACTGACACGCACAGAGCTGCAGGGGGTCGATTCTGGTTTCAGGGCAATCAAGTTCTCTGCACTGAGTGCCCAGCAGGGGGTGCAGGATGCGGGCCAGTGTGTCCTCACTAACCTGTTTAAATGCACGTAGAGGGCAACTGGGGCGTGACAATATAGACTCATTATTGCTCTTACTCTGGGGGTAGAACAAAAGACTTTCGTGAACTTAAAAACTTTTTCTTGAGTCTTTGGCCTGAGATCTGATCGGATTCACTATAGTCTCCCTCTAGGCTGCATTCACACTTCAGCTGAGAGTCGCTGGTAATTTTACAGCCTTTTTTTTTTTGTTTGATTTTGTAGGTGTTTAGGGCTTGAGTGCTTTTTTTTTTTTCTAATTATTTTATTAATTACTTTTAGCCACTGGAAAGCTAGCTATTAAGGAAAAGAAGTGTGTGATTTGCACATACTGAAGTCTACTGGGGTCGAAAATGCTGGAAGTTTGTATTTTATGTACTTTTTGAAGTCACAAACTTCAAGAGATACTACACCCAAGTGTGAAGGAGCACAATAGAAACCCATGGGGTTCTGGATGCTGAAGGATTTAGAGCTTTGAGCTGCACAACTCTCAGGTGTAAATGGGCTCTTAGGTATCTTTAAGACAGGCGGTTGGGGGTGGTGGGGGGGGCAGTAAAAACAAGTGGCTGGGGCGTGGTTTTACCACCCTCCGGCTGCCCAACCAAACTGTAAAATAAGAGCCAGACAGGGCTGTTTACAAGACTAGACTGCGCCATTTTTAACTCGGGTTACAGAGTTTGACTAATTGCACCGCTTGTCAAACTCGCCCACTGAGTTCAATGGGGCCATGTTGCAACCGCGTGCTCAGCGGAGATTTACTCCGGAAGATTTGCACCCCTTCATGACCAGGCTATTTTTGTGCTTTATGGCACTGCTTTACTTTAACTGGCGATTGCGCGGTCATTCAACACTGTACACAAATGACATTTATATCAATTTATCCCACAAATAGAGCTTCCTTTTGGTGGTATTTGATCACCCCTGTTTTTTTTTATTTTTTGCACTATAAACAAAACCGACATTATTTACATTTGCAGAGCTCTGTCCGGCCTCTCTCCTCGACGATCGGCGGTGCCGGCAGACACACCCACTGATTGTCCTCTGCTGTCACTAATCCCCCCTAGGCGGAAGTGCAGAATCAAGTATATATACGTGATTCTGCACAGAACGGGCACACTGTAGCAGTACACATGCTATGGGGCGGTCGGCAAGTGGTTAGTATTAAAACTTCCCGCCAGGAAGCCGACACTGCACATGGCCAATCACAGGCGGTGAGACATTTCTCCGGTTCGCAGCTGCACAGATCGGGAAATATCTCACTGCCTGTGATTAGCCCTGTACAGTTTTGGCTTCCTGGCGGGATCGGGCATGTGGGATTTCGAACACGCCCGAGCCCATCTCTAATTAGAGCACTTACCTGTCCAGGAATCCAGCGCTGTCCTCACCCGAGCTGGCTCTTCGGCTGTCTTCCTATCCAGGTGCCGGCATGTTTACTTTGGGAAGCCGGCTATGACAGCTTGAAGCTTCACAGCCGGATTCCCACCGCTCTTTGTGAAAGGCCCCCGTGGCTTTATGGCACCTGTCATGTGTCCCAGAAGGCTGTGGAGGAAGGGGAAGGGTGGGGCGAAACCAGGTACCTACCCCCCCCCCCTCCACCCCCAGAAAAATAAAGTGCCAAAAGTTAAAAAGGCGTTCCACCCAAAGGTGGAACTTCCGCTTTAAGTACTCCTCGCCCCCTAACATGCCACAATTGGCATGTAATTTTTTTTTTTGGGGGGTGGGGGGGGGGGGGGGGTTTCTGGTTTTGAGAGGGACTTCCTGCCCCACTTCCTCCTTCCATCTAGGCGACTCCTCCTCTCCCCCTAGGAGACCCCTCCCTTCCTGCAATCTTCTGAAACACGTCACGGATCCCAGAAGATTGCCTGGCAGAGCGTAGCGCGACTCGCGCATGCGCAGTGCGCGCCCGGCTGTGAAGCCGCAAGCTGTCACAGCCGGGTGCCCACACTTGCAATGCCGGCGCCGCAAAGAAGAGGGGGATGAGGAGCGAGGCTTCAGGCGGCCGCATCGCTGGACCGTGGGACAGGTGAGTATCTGTTTATTAAAAGTCAGCGGCTACATGGTTTAGGAGATATCCCTGTATTTGCATGTGCCGACGTCATCGGCACATGCGCACTTAAGCAAACTGAAGCAACGCACGTATGTGCCGTTGCTTCAGTTGTAGTGTGCCATTACTGGCGGCTCCCACGCGCATGCACAGGAGTAACGTCATCGCGGCTCCGGCTGATCACAGTGCCGGAGCCGCGATACCCGGAAGTAACCCCCGGGAGCGAGTGGTGAACGAGGACCGCTGCGGGGGCTTCGATCTCAGGTAAGTAATTCATAATGAGCTAGTATGCTATGCATACTAGCTCATTGTGCCTTTGTCTTGCAGGTTTTTTTTTATGATTCTTTAAAAAACGGGTTTACAATTACTTTAACAAACAGTGTAACTCCGCTTTAAAGAAGATGGGGGGGGGGGGGATTCAGACAAGTGGAACGCCCCCTTTTGGGTGAAGTTCTGCTTTAACACACTGCAAAAATGTAAATTGACCTTTGACCTTATAATGACTGTAATGATGAAACAAACCAGAGTGCACAGAATGGTGCAAATAAAACACCTTTTAATCAATAGATCAAGTGGCTTCTCTTTTGAGTGCAATTTATTTATATTTTATTGATTAGGAGGTGTTTTTATCTGCACTATTCTGTGTACTCTGCTTTATTTTATCTGTACTCCCAGTTATATCTACCTTCGAAGCCTGCAAGGAAGAGCAGACAGCCTAGGCACCAGCGAGACGCGTTACGTTCAAAGATTTTTTAATGCTGATTCTAGTTAATAATTAAAAAAAAACTGGTGCACAAGTTACACCTGGGTTAGAACCGCGGCGTCCGATTCCTTGGCTCCGGATCTTCATCTATCCATCCAAACGTTCGCTGTGAGTGCCAAGGCCACGTCCGCCGCTCATACAGGATGTGGAAAGCCAGGTGGACGGCGCGGTATGCCCATTAAATATGGACATTTATTGCCACTTCAAAGGCAAAAGACTTTCAACATTGGCCCGGTGTGTTCGGGAGAAGGGACGCTGGGAGCTTCGTGTCAAAAAGCGGCAGATGTTGACAAGTCAATATGAAGGGAGGGAAGACATCGCGGCAGATTGTCTGTGTTTATGTTCCATGATGTAGACACAAGAACCAGGCCGGAGAATATATGAGAACAGAAGAGCCAATCGGACAGGATTGCTCACACAGGGGACTGTGTTGGGATCTCTATTATTTTCAGCCATGCGAAGGAACTGTCAATGTTATCACACAGGTTAAAGAAGTAGTACCTAGGGAGCAAAACGGAGCACAATTACTAATAGAAGAGAGGGGTTGGCCTAATGTGGATGGGTGAAAATTAAGCCAAAAAAAGTGGCTTGATGGTTCTCAATGCCCAAGCTTTAAGTAAAACCGAGTGCACAGATAATAAAATAATGAAGGCACCACCATCTAAGTGTAGTCATTTATTTGTGTAGCCATGGTGTTAGCACTACTGACAAACAATCCACCAAATCACCCCACTGCCAGACTTCATGCATCCTTTCCAGAGACAATGAACAGTCTTTTGCAAGCTTTGTTTTTTCGTTGTTTTATTGGGTACAACTTGGATAGGGATATGGGATGTCCATAGAATTAATCATTGCCATCATTTTTAAAGAATTCAGTACACTTTGAGCAAAGTTAGAGCCTGAAGTTTGAATGTGCATCAGGGGCGTAACTACCACCATAGCGACCCATGCGGGCGCTATGGGGCCCGCAGCCGAGTGGGGCCCAGTGAGGATAAGAGCACCGCCGGCACAGTCTCCCAGCCAGGGGAAGAGAGAGGAAAGGAAGAGGCGAGCTGTCCGTATCAGCAGAGAGCTGAATTGCCCAATGTAAGAGCTTTCATTAAAACTTCCAGTGTTCCCGGGGCTTACGTCACATAGCTCCACCTTTTGGCCCGGTGCCTTTGATAGACAGAACGCAGATCCAATGCGGGACATGTGACGTCATCAAAGGCGTCGGGCCAAGAGGTGGGGCTATGTGACGATGAGCCCCGGGAAGACAGGAAATTCAAATGAAAGCTATTACAGCGGGCAATCCCGCTCTCTGCTGATCCGGGTGGCTTGCCTCTTCCTCTGCATAGGTGGGGCTGTATGGGGCACAGGCAGACCAGGCTGTATGGGGCACAGGTCACGCTGCATTGGGCACAGGTCACGCTGCATTGGGCACAGGTCACGCTGCATTGACACTAGGGCAGCTGTGGGGGGGGGGGGGCTGTTTGCAGGGGGGGCCCCATACAACATTTTGCTATGGGGCCCTGCTATTTCTAGTTACGTCCCTGATGTGCATAAGAGACTAGATATAAATCTTCCCCTGCATCTCCATGCAGACTGTTACTTCTCCTGCATCTCCATGCAGACTGTTACTCCTCCTGCATCTCCATGCAGACTACTGTTCCTAAGAGTTCTTCATCCGTTACCGTGTGTGGGACAGAAACTTCACTTTTGACCGTGTAAAAGCAATGGTCTTAGATCTCTTCACCTCCTGCCCAAACTTGCTTCCTCCTGTACAGACTTGATTCCTCCTGTACAGACTTGATTCCTCCTGCACAAACTTGTAGTTGCTAATTGACGTATAACACATCCTCTTCTATTGGGTAGTATGAACTCACTCTGAAGAAGCCCCTCTACTGGCTCTGGTGACTCGCTGCTACTAGGCCTGAGGCCTGCAGATCCTCTCCCCGGAGGCCTAGTAGGTTAAAAGTCTTCTAGGAAATGGACTACTGCTCCCAACCAGCCCAACTTGCAAACCATGTGCCCCCTCCGGCCACACTGATTTGACACAGATCCCCACAGTCTCTCCTCTGATCCAGGACGCCCCACCATCCACCGTGTGTATGATGAAGACTCTGCTAGTGACCGTGTAGAAGCAAAGTTCCCTCACAGATTCCCTGGCACCTCCAGCCCCCCACTGTGGTAACACTCACCGACCTTCCAGCCCTGAGTCCTTGATGAGGAAATTGTCCGGACCATGCGTTCCGACAGCTTCTCCTGCCCTTCTGCTCCAGGAGTTCCTTACCACCGTATGTGTGGTGACAAAGACATTGTCAATGACCGTGTAGAGGCAATGTTCCTTCACAGCTCTCCTCCTGCGATCGGTAACCCCCCCCCCAGATGGGGGTGTCCTCCTGCGGCTGTCTAGCACTTCATTCCTCACTTCTCCCTCCCCAGCAACATTTGACCTTAGCTCATATAGGAGGCCCGCCCCCTGCCAACACCAGATAGGGATTGGTCAGGGCTCCCACATGTGCTGCCTGCCACTCCGGGTCTCGGCCCAGCCTCTCCTCCAGAACATTCTTCCTCAGAACTGGAGTACAGGTGGTCACATCCACTGCTACTTTGACCACTCCCAGCCCCTAGATCAAAATATACAGGCCTAGCTTGCAGCATAAGCCTGCCTAAATTTGCCTGTGCTGCAACAAACCCTAGTAATATAACCCTTACTAGCACCTACCTACAGGTAGAGGGCGCTACATCTGTATAAATAAAACATAAAAAGGATGTATAGGGGTATCAATCCTAAACTCCATGAAAAGTTCAGCAGGGAGACGGCCGGTGTATGTATGCAGAGCTGCGCAGGGAAGCTGCTGGATGTACAGTGCATGCGGAAAGTATTCACAGCGCTTCACTTTTTCCACATTTTGTTATGTTACAGCCTTATTCCAAAATAGATTAAATTCATTGTTTTCCTTAAAATTTTACAAACAATTCGCCATAATGACAATGTGAAAGAAGTTTGTTTGAAATCTTTGCAAATTTATTAAAAGTAAAAAACCAATAAAATCCCATGTACAGAAGTATCACAGCCTTTGCCATGACACTCAAAATTGATCTCAGGTGCCTCCTGTTTCCACTGATCATTCTTCATATGTTTCTACAACTTGATTGGAGCCCACCTGTGGTAAATTCAGGTGATTGGACATGATTTGGAAAGGCACACAGCTGTCTATAGAAGGTCCCACAGGTAACAGTGCATGTCAGAGCACAAACCAAGCCATGAAAAGTCCAAGGAATTGTCTGTAGACATATGGAGGCACAGATCTGGGGAAGGGTACAGAAACATTTCCGCAGCATTGAAGGTCCCAATGAGCACAGTGGTCTCCATCATCTGTAAATGGAAGAAGTTTGGAACCACCAGGACTCTTACTAGAGAGGGCCACCCGGACAAACTGAGCGATCAGGGGAGAAGGGCCTTAGTCAGGGAGGTCACCAAGAACCCGATGGTCACTCTGACAGAGCTCCAGCATTTCTCTGTGGAGAGAGGAGAACCTTCCAGAAGACCAACCATCTCTGCAGCATTCCACCAATCAGGCCTGTATGGTAGAGTGGCCAGACGGAAGCCACTCCTCAGTAAAAAGCACATGACAGGCCGCCTGGGGTTTTCCAAAAGGAACCTGAAGGACTCTCAGACCATGAGAAACAAAATTCTCTGGTCTGATGCAACAAAGATTGAACACTTTGGCCGGAATGGCAAGCGTCATGTCTGGAGGAAACCAGGCACCGCTCATCACTTGGCCAATACCATCCCTACACTGAAGCATGGTGGTGGCAGCATCATGCTGTGGGGATGTTTTTCAGCGGCAGGAACTGGGAGACTAGTCAGGATCGAGGAAAAGATGAATGAATACATCCTTGATAAAAACCTGCTCCAGAGCGCTCTGGACCTCAGACTGGGGTGAAGGTTCATCTTCCAACAGGACAATGACCCTAAGCTCACAGCCAAGATAACAAAGGAGTGGTTATGGGACAACTCTGTGAATGTCCTTGAGTGGTCCAGTCAGAGCCCAGACTTGAACCCGATTGAACATCTCTGGAGAGATCTGGAAATGGCTGTGCACCGACACTCCCCATCCAACCTGATGGAGCTTGAGAGGTCCTGCAAAGAAGAACGGGAGAAACTGTCCAAAAATAGGTGTGCCAAGCTTGTAGCATCATACTCAACAAGACTTGAGGGTGTAATTGGTGCCAAAGGAGCTTCACCAAAGTATTGAGCAAAGACTGTGATACTTATGTACATGGGATTTTTTTCATTTTTGATTTTTATTAAATGTTTTGTAGAATTTTGAGAAAAATAATGAATTGAATCTATTTTGGAATAAGGCTGTAACATAACAAAATGTGGAAAAAGTGAAGTGCTGTAAATACTTTCCGGATGCACTGTAAGCGGCAGTAACGGAGCCACGCTGGGACCCAAGCTGTAGTGGACGGGGCTGAGGACTTCCAGACAAAACTCGATTGGCTCAGCTTGGCTGGACTCAGCAGGTGAGGTCAGAATGTTGACGTGGGTGGGCATGGCTATGCATTTCAGGGCTAAACAGGCCCCTATGTCTTGACTTTTTTTGATCAGACTGTACATTGTAACTTTGTAGCCAGTCACAAGGTGCGCACAATTACTAATAGAAGAGAGGGGTTGGCCTAAGAGTTAAACATATAAAAGTCTTGTGTGTGGATGAAAATGAAGCCAGAAAAGTCACTTGATGGTTGCAGCTCCTCAATGTCAAAGTCTTGAGTAAAACATAGTGCACAGATAATAAAATAAAGAGGGCGCCACCATCTAAGTGTAGCCAATTATTAGTATAACTAAAACATAGAAAAACATGTGTGCACTCACTGCATTAATACAGAAGTAGGCATATCAATACTAATCTCCATGAAGAGTTTGCCCAGGAAGCAGCCAGGCTGGCAGAATTCAGCAGGGGGGTGGCTGGTGTATGCAGAGCTGCGCAGGGAAGCTGCTGCATGTAAGCGGCAGTAACGGAGCCACGCTCGAACGCAAACTGTAGTGGATGACACTGAGGACTTCTGGACAAAGTTCAACTTGGTTAGACAGGTGACCTCAGAACATTAACATGGGAGGGTGTGGCTACGCGTTTCGGGGCTAAAAAATATATACTTTTTTTTATCAGACTGTACATTGTAACTTTGCAGCCAGTCGCAAGGTGAGAGGCTGAACCAGGAGTTGTTCTGTGTCATCTCTGAGCCGGTAATAGATGGGGACCCAGGATGATACCTAAACAAAGATGGTTCCGCCTTTCCGCAGAGAAAAGGCATTGTCAGTGGAGGGGTACTGTGAGAGGGAATACATTTCTGGAAGCGGTATATTGACATGTTACCTAGCATGAAAAATGACTGCATTCGAAGATTTCCAGAACGACATCAAATCTCCGCTACGGATTCTATTGATTTTCACCTGAATGCTGATTATTGTCAGTTGAACACGATCGTTGTTACTGACAGAGCAGCACAAAAAAAGGACGTCTGTTCTGATATCTAAATATAGGACATGGGGGGAAATGTTTCCGATACAACCAGCAGAACAGAATTCTCCAGGACAGATGTACTCGATCTGAAATTCACATGTAAGTCAGACGATTTAAGGGAGTGTGTGACAATCTGGCTCTGTAGGGGGCCGTTCATGAGCGATCGCTTACAAATGTCACAGGCGTTGTAACAAACATTTGAGAAATAACTATTTAATGACTGACGTTCAGTAAAGAAAATATCTTCCCTCCTGTGACAGCAGAACGGCAGCTCATATAGAGCTTGGTTACACTTGCAGTTGGGGGGGGGGGGGGGGGGTGTTCGCAGTAAAAACAGGCAGTTGAACTGCATTTTGACCATCCCCCAAACCGCCCACCAAGGCCCCTTCCACACATACGGAACGTTCGCCCGTTTTTCATCCATTCGTTGACGGATAAAAAAAGGGCATCAATACATTTCTATGGAAAAACGGATAACAACGGATGATCACCTATTTTCATCAGTTTTCTTCCGCTTCCGTCAACATCCGTTTTTTTTTTTTGAAAGCTCTATTTTTTCATCTGTTAAAAAAACGGATCGGATGAAAAATGGATGTAAACATACAAACGGTCTGTTGCATCCTTTTTTGCATTGGTTGTTAGGGGCAACCAGTCACAGTGGGGGGGGGGGGGGTTGTGGTGAAGAAAGGCCCGGAGAGCAGTATATAGCTGTATACACAGTGAGGGGGTATTCTGTACAGACCGGCTCCCTCGCTTGCCGATGCCGGCTGTCATTTTCGGCTTTTATTTTTCCTTACATTTTGGAGCGGGGGGGGGGGGGGGGGGGGGTAGTGTGTTCAAGGAGAGGGTCAGGACAGAGAAGTATACACCGTATACACATTCATGAATGAATGGAAGGGCCAGTGAATGAGAGTGAAGGAACGGGAAGGTGTTTTATAATTAAGAAAAAAAATAATGATGGTTATAGATTGACATTTAATAGTTGAAATACCTGAGACAAGGTTATTTTGTGTACAAGGATTACAGGAAATGTGTTTGTATTCCTACCTAAGAGTAGGAGGGGGAAAAAAGGGGGCTACCCATGGTATTCATGAATATTAAGCCCGGCATCCCCTCTTTTAGGGTTTGGAATTAAATTCAACATTGATAATAGGATTTTGGTAAAAAAAAAAAAAAGTGAATTTATATTACTTTATAATACTTTAAGAGTTATTGAACTGAAGCACTCAGGGCCAGAAAAGTGTTACATATATACTGAATCTGCGAAAAGGCTAAAGTTTAAGAGGAAAGTTTGTTTGCCGAAAGGCACCTGAAGGACTCTCAGACCATGAGAACCAAAATTCTCTGATGAATCAAAGATTGAACTCTTTGGCTGGAATGGTAAGCGTCATGTCTGGAGGAAACGAGGCACCGGTCATCACCTGACCAATACCATCCCTACAGTGAAGCATGGTGGTGGCAGCATCATGCTGTGGAGGGGGGGAGTTTGGGAGTTTTCAGCCGCAGGAACTGGGAGACTAGTCAGGATCGAGGGAAAGATGAATGCAGCAATGTACAGAGACATCCTTGATGAAAACCTTCTCCAGAGCGCTCTGGACGTCAGACTGGGGCAAAGGTTCATCTTCCAACAGGACAACGACCATAAGCACACAGCCAAGATAACAAAGGAGTGGCTACGGGACAACTCTGTAAATGTCCTTGAGTGGCCCAGCTAGAGCCCAGACTTGAACCCGATTGAACATCTCTGGAGAGATCTGAGCATGGCTGTGCACCGACATTCCCCATCCAACCTGATGGAGCTTGAGAGGTCCTACAAAGAAGAAAGGGAGAAACTGCCCAAAAATAGGTGTGCCAAGCTTGTAGCATCATACTCAACAAGACTTGAGGCTGTAATTGGTGCCAAAGGAGCTTCACCAAAGTACTGAGCAAAGGCTGTGATACTTATTATTATTATTATACAGTATTTATATAGCGCCAACAGTTTACGTAGCGCTTTACAACTTGAGGGTAGACAGTACAAATACAATACAATTTGATACAGTAGGAATCAGGGGGCCCTGCTCCTTATGTACATGGGAGGAGCCTGTGGTACTTATGTACATGGGAGGAGTCTGTGATACTTATGTACATGGGAGGAGCCTGTGATACTTCTGTACATGGGAGGAGCCTGTGATACTTATGTACATGGGAGGGGCCTGTGATACTTATGTACATGGGAGGAGTCTGTGATACTTATGTACAAAGGAGGAGCCTGTGATACTTATGTACATGGGAGGAGCCTGTGATACTTATGTACATGGGAGGAGCCTGTGATACTTATGTACATGGGAGGAGTCTGTGATACTTATGTACATGGGAGGAGTCTGTGATACTTATGTACATAGGAGGGGTCTGTGATACTTATGTACATAGGAGGGGTCTGTGATACTTATGTACATGGGAGGAGCCTGTGATACTTATGTATATGGGAGGAGTCTGTGATACTTATGTACATGGGAGGAGTCTGTGATACTTATGTACATGGGAGGAGCCTGTGATACTTATGCACATGGGAGGAGCCTGTGATACTTATGTACATGGGAGGAGTCTGTGATACTTATGTACATGGGAGGAGCCTGTGATACTTCTGTACATAGGAGGAGCCTGTGATACTTATGTACATAGGAGGAGCCTGTGATACTTATAAACATGGGAGGAGCCTGTGATACTTATATACATGGGAGGAGCCTGTGATACTTATGTACATGGGAGGAGCCTGTGATACTTATGTACATGGGATTTTTTTCCTTTTTCATTTTTAATTGGGGTCCGAATTGGGGTCCCATATTACGCAAGGTATCAATGTTGATTGGGACATCAATTCGTTTATTAACCAAGCATAAATTACAATTTACTTTAGATTTTTCTTTTTTCTGGCATTTACTATTCATGGTAGCTCGATAGTGATGGTCTCCCCCTTTTTTAGTTATATTTATATATATATACACTGCCATACGTTATATGGTTTCTAACTTTCTAGGCCTATCCTTTTTGTATACATTGTATGTGCTTTTAAACTTAATAGTTGGGCATGTTAATGTATTTATGCCCCCTACTGGAAGTGTCTGGGAAGTCAATAATCCGAATCCATATAATGTACACTATGGAATAATTTTTCTATCTTCTATCATAGATCTCTGTGGGCATTGATAGTATATTTAATTTTTCATACCATCAAGCTTTTTATGTGCACTTGTAGCACATTTAAACTCCATATAATTTGACTTCCATCCCTGCTGACATTTGTTTGTCACTTCCGCCCTATGCTATAGGGCTGAACCTTGCTTCCTGCGGGTGGACGTCTAGTAATTGATGACGAGGCGTGGTTGTTATCCCGGAGCGCACCGTCGTTGCCGCGTTATGCGCATGACGTCATCGCGCTATACGGGAGTGAGGCTTGGGTGACGGCTTGGAACGCACTGTCGCCGCTACCCAGCCTTACGCGTGACGTCATCGCGCTCAAATGAGGCTCGTCACAGGGTTGGAACGCAGCGACATCGTTGCGCTCCTATCCAGAGGATATAGACAGTGATAGTGAGGCTTGGTTACGGACTAACTATCCGGACCACCACTCACTTATTCTTGCCTCATAATTTCACCATAGAAGTTATATTTCAATATATGTCCCGACTGCCTAGTCTGCTTCTCTAAATGGCTTCAAAACACCAAGCCCATAATCTATGCCCCTCAAAACCGGAAATAAGGTCATCTGGTTCACTTCCGGTTCAGGACACTTCCATTGGGGGTCATTATTTGTTTGCCTATATATAGAGCGGTGGGGTGAGGGGGTCCACACCCCAGAAGACGACTTCTTAGTCGAAACATGTCGGGTTGATCCCTCACAACTACCGCTACACGATTGATACGCTAATTTTATCTGCAAAAAATGTGAGTCTGTTTTTTATTGTTATTTTTTAAATAAATCCAAGTTTTACGTTATTACACTATGTGAGTGTTTTTATTCCTCACATGTAATACGAATCTTTCGCATGGTCTACGGTGGTATATCTATCAATGTGGAAGTCGTGTTGACCGATTCTTCCTCCCCATGGTTTGTGTGACGATAACTTCTGACCGGATAATACGTCTAGACCTGTTGGTCACCAAGCCTTTTTGACCTGTATGGCATATGCCATTTCAGGCCATACCTTCCGGTAAGCCTCCATAGCTTCTGGTGATGGTCCTGGCACTGTTTTCAAACTTCCGTGCACCTCTGGTCTTCTATGGTCCACGTACCTACCAGGCTACTGGGTTGAAAGCTCTTCTACAAATATAAGAAAACACCTGCCTAATATTGTTTATGCACTGTTGTCACGAATTTTTTGGTGTTTTGGACTTTACAGTAGATAACTGTTCATGCACTGTTATCACATATTTTCTTTATTGTTTTAGATCATATTTGTATTTATTACCTCTGTTCACTAGTCACTGTCACTTGTGCTCACGTGTCAATTTTGTTTCACATTTTTATTGTGTGATATTACCTAATGCCTAGTTTCATATATTGCTACTATTAGCGCCACACTTTGTATTTTTTCGTTGTTATTTCTGCCCTTGAGTCTACGGGTGTGTTGGCTGCTCCCCCAGTTTGTTTTTAGCGCAGCGCTGTACCACATTTACTAACATTTTTAATAAATTTGCAAAGATTTCAAACAAACTTCTTTCACGTTGTCATTATGGGGGATTGTTTGTAGAATTTTGAGGAAAATAATGAATTTGATCCATTTTGGAATAAGACTGTAACATAACAAAATGTGGACAAAGTGAAGCTCTGTGAATATTTTCCAGATGCACTGTATTCTGACAGCAGAGGAGTCCTGCTGTCAGAATACAGGGGGGATTTACTAAATCTGGTGTACAAGGAAGCTGATACAGCTGTGCATAGTAACCAATCACCTTCCAGGTTCACAGCCCATTCACACCGAATCCGAATTTGAAAGTGTGCGACTTCCCTTAAAATCGGTACATATTTCAAAGCCGCAGGTCAGTGCGACTTCAGGTGCGACTTGGCTGGTATCTGTATGACATCATGCACAGATGCCTATGCACGTCACACCTGATATCACAAAAAGTAGTGCAGAAATATTTTTTGGCAAATCGGTGTGGCACCGCAAAGTCTGAGTCGCACCGATTTGAACAGGTCCGACCGGTGTGAACGGGGGGGCTCACTGTCAAAACGTAATTGAACAAGCTCAAGTTAGAAGCTTGTTGGTTACTCTTTACTGCTGCACCAGATTCCGTGTGCTCCAGTTTTAGTAAATCTCTCTCAAAGTGTCACCGAAGGGGAGGACTCCTCTACCTACCTCGCTTGTGTGTGGTTGGAGGAATCGGCTGGCTGACTGAGAAAAAAACAAGTAAGCTATGGCCAGCACCAGCATTGGGCCTAGTTTACACTGGTGGGCAGGGAGTGGTAAAAAAAAAGCTGTTAAGCCGCAGTTTTACCACACCAACCCCCAACACAGAGGAAGTCATACACATGCCGCGGCAGCGATGCTGTGATTTGCAACTGTAGCAAAAATAAATCTGTACTTCCTGTTGTGTTTGGCGGTTAGAGATTGAGGCCACGCCGCAATTCTTACAGAGTTAAAACAGGCAGAGAGAAGGTGACATATCGCCTCCCAGCCGCCTGTCAAATGCCCTCTGAAAAGCCATCAACCGCGGATTGCATTTAGGGGGTCAGCAAGGGTTGCAAGTGTAAAAGAGCCCTTAGATCCTGCTGCTGCAGGTCCTTGTGGTGGATGAATGTAAGGGAGCGCTTAGCCGGCATTCACACCGGAGCAGGAGGAATTTCTAGTGATTTTGAACCATTTTCTTGTTCTTTTTATTATTATTATTATTATACAGGATTTATATAGCGCCAACAGTCAGGTTTTGTGCATTTTTTTCAGGCGTTTTTGTATATGTAGCAAGCCTCAGGCATTGGGCAAGGGGGGAGGCAGCAGTTCTAGAGGAGGAGAGGAGTTTTTTAGGTGCAAACCTGTGTACAGATGTGTGTGTCCTGCGTTTACAGATGCCCACATCACCGTCTTTGAGGGTAAAAATGACGGAATATGCTAAAAGAAGCGCTCAGGCTTTTTAGTTTACACATTACAGGTATATAGCGCCGTCAATTTACGCAGCACTTTACATTTATCTATTGTACATTAGACATGTTGCACTGCCGAAAAATGTGTTCGTTTTCATTTAATTCTTTTTTTTGAAAATTTGTAAATTCGGAAAATTTGAAAATTAGAACCAAAATCTGAAAACCTGAAAATCTGAAATAATGACTAACTAATAATAACTATTACTAACTATTAAATTATAGGTACAGGGGGTCCCCGGGTTACAAACAAGTTAGGGACTGTAGGTTTGTTCTTAAGTAGAATCTGTTTGTAAGTCGGAACAGGTACATTTTTTAAGTGTAGCTCCATCCAAAAAAACTATTTTTAAGCTTTTTGGATAGCATAGGGAAGGGTTAACACCGCTGTAACATTTGTTTTGCTGTGTGTGCCCCTGTTCAGAAGATTTCACCTCTCTTCCTGTCCCAATGACAAATGTATTTTGAAAATTTTGGGTTGTTGTGGAAACAAGCCTTGGTGATAAAGCATCAGTGGAGGAACCTTTTCCCCATAATAGCTCTTACAGGAGTGAATTTCCCTTCCTAGGGGTAGATTTCCTCTCACTTCCTGTTATCTCCCTCCGTTTGTAAGTAGGAGTCGTTTGTAAGTCGGATGTTTGTAACTAGGGGACCCCCTATATTGGAATTTCCTTTCAAATTTGGCTGTTAGTGAACGTAACAAACACAAATTTATTTATTTAAGTTACGAATTATCCGAAATAACGAATGCCGCATCTAAACGTATGGAACGGAACAAACAAATAATAATAATAATAAAAATAAATAGGTTACGTTCCATTTCTTTAGATGCGGCATTCGTTATTTCGGATAATTTGTAACTTCGAATAAATTTGTATTTGTTACGTTCACTAACAGCCAAATTTGAAAGGAAATTCCAATACCTATCAGTTTAGTAGTAGTTAAGTTAATCATTAGTTAATTATTTCAGATTTTCAAATTTTCGGGTTTTCAAATTTTCGTTCTTATTTTCGGATTTTCATTCTTTTGACTTTTCGGATTTTCATTCTTATTTTTCGGGTTTTCGAATTTCCAAATTTTCGAATATTCGAATTTCCGAATATTCAGAAAAATTGGTTAAACAGGTTTTCATTAATTCAGATATTTGTTAAAATTTGTTAAAAAAAAAACCTACATTTGGGACAAAACAAATTGCACATGTCTATTGTACATTCACATCAGTCCCTGCCCTCATGGAGCTTACAGTCTAAGGTCCCCACCTCACATTCATACATACCAGGGACAATTTGTATGGGAGCCAATTAACCTCCCAGCAGGTCTTTGGAGTGTCGGAGGAAACCGGAGTACCCGGAGGAAACCCACAGGGGGGACAAGGGGAACATGCAAACTCTTTTGTTTTGCTGTCTGTGACCTGTTGGGGGGATTTCCATTGAACCCCCTCTATATCACCATAAGTCCTCATTGGAAGATTTCCTTTCTTTTCCAGTTTTAGTAACTTAGGCTCCTTTCACATTAGTACGTCCCCAAAGTCACGTGATTTCCAGCGCCACTTTGGAGTGTGACTTTGATGTGACTTTGGGTGCAATTTAGATTCGACTTTACATTCTATGGATCAAAGTTGCACCAAAACTTTTCAAAGTCGATGCGGTTTTAAGTCATTGAAAAGGATGGTGTGCGATTTGTCAGGCAACTTTGATGTCCAGCGTAGCATGGCAAATCACATAAGTGTGAATGGAGCTTCAAAGCTGAACTCCAGGATAAGCCAATATCATCAAAATCCATCATGTGTGTTCTTCATGAATCTCGGTGATCTTTGTCTATTTCTACAATGATGTAATCCTTTGTGATTATTGAGAAATGTATTTCAATGAAAGTTTTTGTTCCCCAAGCTTAGCTTTATAGTCCCTCCTATTCCGTTCAGAAAACAATGGCCACCAGGACAAATATTGAGGGGTAGGTTGTATCTCCCCAGTGAGGGCATAGGCAGCAATAAAAAACCTGATGGGATTCTGACCCCCTGCCCTCCATTAATATATAAAAAAAAAATTAAAAAAAAAAATTCCATGAATGCTTTGCATAAAATGTAAATGTTGTGCCCATGTCTGTGTTGGTTTTCTCTCATGTGCCGGGTTTCCTCCAACCCAAAAACACATTGCAAGGGCTACTGTCCAATCTGGAAGTACTGTACTGTGATGTCTGTATGCAGGGCTGCTGCTAGAAACCATGGGGCCCCATACAGACAACCCGACAGGGGGCCCCATACAGACAACCCGACAGGGGGCCCCATACAGACAACCCGACAGGGGGCCCCATACAGACAACCTGACAGGGGGCCCCATACAGACAACCCGACAGGGGGCCCCATACAGACAACCTGACAGGGGGCCCCATACAGACAACCTGACAGGGGGACCCATACAGACAACTTGACAGGGGGCCCCATACAAGCAACCTGACAGGGGGCCCCATACACACAACCTGACAGGGGGCCCCATACACGCAACCTGACAGGGGGCCCCATACAGGCAACCTGACAGGGGGCCCCATACAGACAACCTGACAGGGGGCCCCATACAGACAACCTGACAGGGGGCCCCATACAGACAACCTGACAGGGGGCCCCATACAGACAACCTGACAGGGGGCCCCATACAGACAACCTGACAGGGGGCCCCATACAGACAACCCGACAGGGGGCCCCATACAGACAACCTGACAGGGGGCCCCATACAGACAACCCGACAGGGGGCCCCATACAGACAACCTGACAGGGGGCCCCATACAGACAACCTGACAGGGGGACCCATACAGACAACTTGACAGGGGGCCCCATACAAGCAACCTGACAGGGGGCCCCATACACACAACCTGACAGGGGGCCCCATACACGCAACCTGACAGGGGGCCCCATACAGGCAACCTGACAGGGGGCCCCATACAGACAACCTGACAGGGGGCCCCATACAGACAACCTGACAGGGGGCCCCATACAGACAACCTGACAGGGGGCCCCATACAGGCAACCTGACAGGGGGCCCCATACAGGCAACCTGACAGGGGGCCCCATACAGACAACCTGACAGGGGGACCCATACAGACAACTTGACAGGGGGCCCCATACAAGCAACCTGACAGGGGGCCCCATACACACAACCTGACAGGGGGCCCCATACACGCAACCTGACAGGGGGCCCCATACAGGCAACCTGACAGGGGGCCCCATACAGACAACCTGACAGGGGGCCCCATACAGACAACCTGACAGGGGGCCCCATACAGACAACCTGACAGGGGGCCCCATACAGGCAACCTGACAGGGGGCCCCATACAGGCAACCTGACAGGGGGCCCCATACAGACAACCTGACAGGGGGCCCCATACAGACAACCTGACAGGGGGCCCCATACAGACAACCTGACAGGGGGCCCCATACAGACAACCTGACAGGGGGCCCCATACAGACAACCCGACAGGGGGCCCCATACAGACAACCTGACAGGGGGCCCCATACAGACAACCCGACAGGGGGCCCCATACAGACAACCTGACAGGGGGCCCCATACAGACAACCTGACAGGGGGCCCCATACAGACAACCTGACAGGCCCCATACAGACAACCTGACAGGCCCCATACAGACAACCTGACAGGGGGCCCCATACAGACAACCTGACAGGGGGCCCCATACAGACAACCTGACAGGCCCCATACAGACAACCTGACAGGGGGCCCCATACAGACAACCCGACAGGGGGCCCCATACAGACAACCTGACAGGGGGCCCCATACAGACAACCTGACAGGGGGACCCATACAGACAACCTGACAGGGGGCCCCATACAAGCAACCTGACAGGGGGCCCCATACACACAACCTGACAGGGGGCCCCATACACGCAACCTGACAGGGGGCCCCATACAGGCAACCTGACAGGGGGCCCCATACAGACAACCTGACAGGGGGCCCCATACAGACAACCTGACAGGGGGCCCCATACAGGAAATCTGACAGGGGGCCCCATACAGGAACCTGACATGGGGTCCCATACACGCAACCTGACAGGGGGCCCCATACAGACAACCTGACAGGGGCCCCATACAGACAACCTGACAGGGGGCCCCATACACACAACCTGACAGGGGGCTCCATACAGGCAACCTGACAGGGGGCCCCATACAGGCAACCTGACAGGGGGCTCCATACAGGCAACCTGACAGGGGGCCCCATACAGGCAACCTGACAAGAGGGCCCCATACAGGCATCCTGACGGGCCCCATACAGACAACCTGACAGGGGGTCCCATACAAGCAACCTGACAGGGGGCCCCATGCAGATAACTTGACAGGGGGCCCCATACACACAACCTGACAGGGGGCCCCATACAGACAACCCGACAGGGGGCCCCATACAGACAAGCTGACATGGGGCCCTTGTCACAGGGCCCCATACAGCCAATGCTTCAGTTATGTATGAGCACAGTGATCGGTACAGATCACGCATTGTGTTCATTCAGGAAAGAAAGGGGCTGTTAAAGGTGTGTGTGTGTGTGTGTGTGGGGGGGGGGGGGACGTATGGTGCACAGGGAGGGTGACTGGTGTGGCAGGGGGGCAATTACTGGAACCAATCCTTCGTATGGCTCTCTCTGCATCAGCTGAAAGCCAAGAGGAGGGAGAGGAGGAGAAGCCAGCTTTCAGCTGCTGCAGTGAGAGCCATACAGGTGATTGGTTCCAGTAATTGCCCCCCTGCCACACCGATCACCCTCCATGCCTACATTCAATTCACCCTGCTGCCTGGGCCCCATACAGGAGATCTGGTGGTACCCTCTTGCCCTGTGTGTATGGCTGGAGATATTAGAGTGTAAGTGCCTCGGGTCAGATGTGAGGGGTCTCTGGACTCCGTAAAGCACAGTGGAATCTGTTGGTGCTTCGTATATGTACATAAACAGTAATTATATTTTCCATATTCCTCTACCCACATGCAGCAAGTTCCCCCGGTAAAGTTATAGAGAGAGGACAGGTCGCAGACGCGGCTTCTCTGGACAGATATGAGTTAGAGGGCCTCTTGGCACCGGAGAGGAGCTCTCCAGGTCTTGGCAGGATTCCCCCGCCACATTTTTCACCGGGACTGTAATCAGCAGTGTGGGTCACCATCAATTTCCAGAGGTGTGCCAGGGAATGCAGGGCGGTGACTGGCATCCAGATTAGCCAGGCTCCAGAGGCGTCTCTCTCTCTTTAATCAGAAGATTTAAGGCCAAGACAGAGCGGAGGGAAGAAGGCCAGACTTCATCTGATACCACCAAGGTGTGAGGAGCAGAACACGGGGGGCACGGGAAGGCGGCGCGGCGTCATTACAGAGAAAGTACCAGGGACACCTTCACTCACCCAGAAATCTTTGTCATTTGTTTTCATTTCAGATCTTTTCAATGTACCAAAAAAAAAAATGTAAAAATTTAAATTTTGCTTCATGGCGGATCATTTCCAGAAACCTGATTGGTAGCTCATGTGATGCCTTTCCCACAATATACACAGAGCCTGAAGTACAATTGTGAGCATCCTCTGCTCTGTCTTTAGATTTACTGTAGGGAGTCTCATCTCTGGGGATATGTACCTCTGGAGGTATACCGAGTCGCACATTCTCTTCTTAGGACACCTGACATACTGAGCACAGAGGTTACTGCAATGGTCTATCTCAGTATCTACAGGACAGAAGCAGATAAGAAGAATGGCTAAAATCCTTGCAGTGTATCTAATTGGCCTGGAAAGGATTAAAGTGGAACCTTCCGTCATTTTTTCATCTTTACATCTATTAAATCTTCTGCCCTTGTTGTTGTTGTTTGAACTTTGGATAGTAAAACATTTTTGTTTTCTGCCAGTAAATCCCTTATACAGCCCACTTCCTGTTTCTTGTCTGGTCATTGGCCTATGGCAGTGATGGTGAACCCTGGCACAGATGTTTTGGAACTACATTTCCCATCATGCACTCTGCAGTGTAATTGAGCATAACTGGAAATGTAGTTCTGAAACATCTGGGGTGCCAAGTTTCGCCATCACTGGCTTAGGCTAATGACATCATGCACAGCTCTCTCTCTCTCTCTCTCTCTCTCTCTCTCTCGTGAGAGTTTGCCAGGAGGGGGGGGGGGGGTCATAAGAGGGCGAATGAGAGCTGCAGAGCTGGAGGCGTGCCTCTGTGTAAATCCAGGAAGTGAACAGGCAGCAGCTTCAGCTGCCCACAGTTAAAATGGCTGCAGCCAGACTCAGTGGAGGGAGATTTCTGTAGCATATTTGGCAAGTGCAGAATCACAGTATATATAAAATAATATGCAAAGTGGTTGGAGGGAAGCTTCAGAATGGCAAATATGTTTTTATTACAAATGATGTGAGCCGACTGCAGTTCCTCTTTAACTTTCCTTACTACAAGTGGAGATCTGTAGTGTAAATAGGTACATTGCAATGAAGGAACTGGTAAAATCTCTCTCTGTATTAAATCATTTTCCTTTCCTGGATCTGGAAAAGCTGATATATGCAAAACTTTTTTATTTTATTTTAGGTTATAACCCCTGTCAGGTTTCTTTTCACCATCTGTGTCCTATATTGCAGATGAGAAAATGGAAATGGTGTGTGGTCCCCCCCTCCCCCTTAGGCCTGGTATGGATTTTGAGGAAAATTCCACGGCAAAATTTTTAAAAAAAATGGCGTGCCCCCCCCCCAAAAAAATCTATACCAGATCCTTGTCCAAGCATGCATCCCGGTTGGACAAGAAGGGGTAGGGACGAATGAGCAGCCCCCTTCCCCTCCTGAACTTAAATGTTGATGATGTTGATGGGGACAAGGGCCTCTTCCCCACCACAACCCTGGCTGGTAATTGTGGGGGTCTGCAGGTGGGGGGAGCTTATAGGAATCTGGAGATCCCCCCCCCCCATGTGATCGAGTATGGGAGTATGGGGTACATAGTACCCCTACCCTATCACCCCCAAAAAAGGTGTAGTGTAAAAATGACAGGTGGCAGTTTTTGTCCTTTATTAAAAAAATAAATAAATAAAAAAATAAACAAAAAAATGTCCCCCGAAGTAAATCCATCATCAATCACGACGCCCGCCGTCACCGTCGACCCAAAAAATAAAAAAGTCTGCTCCCGCCACATGCCTGCTGCGCCACCTGGTTATGTAACTGAGTGACCCGGCCTCTTGTGATGTCAATGGCCAGGGGCCTGCCTCCCCTGCCCCAAAGCCCCCCCCCCCCCCCCCCATGTTGAAGGCATGTGGCCTGCTATGGTTAGGTGGGAGGAGGGGTGCTCACTCGTCCCCCTCCCTTTCCTGACTTGCCAGGCTGCATGCTCGGATAAGGGCCTGGTATGGATTGGGGGGATCCCACACTGTTTTTTTCCCGATTTTCTTTATTGCCAGCCATTCTTTTTTTTCATTCTGCTGTCAGCTGAAGACTCATTGGTTGTTAAGGATGTGGCGGCCGGCTTCCTGGCCCACGCCTTAACAACCAGCTATTCACAGTTTGTTATTGAAAAAAAAAAAAAATGGCGGCCACATTCATTTTCTTTTTTTTTTTCAAGCTTCATTTGCTTTATTTGTACCTGGTAATCCTGCACATAACACTCTCCCTGGGCCTGGGTGGCTACATCACTCCTCCACTGTATCTATGGAAGAAGCCATAGTTGTCACCCTAGTCTGCTATCATGGTATGGACTAAATATATGTCGTTGTCTCCCTATATACATTACATGGGGGGGGGGGGGGAGCATTTAGTAGTTTACAGAAGATAGCTAGGAAGGAAGCTGCAATATGATGCACTTTTGTTCTTGGATTTAGTTATCCTTTAATTCATCCTGGAAATGTGAATAGACATGAACTGCCTCCCGGAATGAATCCTGATGTCATCCACAGTCCTAGCCCAAATCTGTTTATTTCACCTTTATATCAAACTGGTAATACTGGCAGAATTCAGGGAGATGTCAGGGACTTCAAAGATTGGGTTCAATTTAAATAAAGCCCCGATACTACTTGGAAGAAGATTTATTTATAACGCCTTCCTAAAACCCCCACCTAATACACACTTATACGGGATGTCCAACATATGTCACTGCAAAAGGCTTCGTTCTCCTCCCAGGAAATGTCACTTTATAAAGTCATCTACATTCCACCAATACGGCTCTATGGATGTCAACAGCCGCTATTATTTATTGGTGAGGTTGCGGCGTCTGTCACACACGTGCTGGAATGCTGCGCATTACTTGCATGGCCTCATTTATCTTAGTTGCGAAATTGTCTGACGCACTTTGTAATGTATAAATTAGCAAAGACAACACACACAACACACTTCATATAACGCTGGTGGGGTGGAACAGGAGTCTTTAAAAGAGCACTTATCCTTTTTTGCCCCCTTCCCCTGACCTAACCCAACCTCCTCTCCCCCTCCACTAATGTACATTTACCTCCATCTGACAGCGGCAGCCTCCGATGTTTGTTTCCTCCTCCACAGATGTATACTCAATTCAAACCAAAGGCCACGGCCTCCAGCGTTTGTTTACATCTAGGGTGCAAGGTGTAAGTCTCACTGTCCTGGTCATTACAGCCTTATAGACTTCCATAGGGCTCTGTTCCAAGGCTGGAGTTCAGAAGGCAGATGGCCACAAAGAGGTCTCCTTCAATCCAAAGGCCACGGCCTCCAGCGTTTGTTTACATCCAGGGTGGAAGTCTTACTGTCCTGGTCATTACAGCCCTATAGACTTCCATAGGGCTCTGTTCCAAGACCGGAGAGTAGAAAGGAGATGGCCACAAAAAAGTCTCCTTCAAACCAAAGGCCACGGCCTCCAGCGTTTGTTTACATCCAGGGTGGAAGTCTAACTGTCCTGGTCATTACAGCCTCATAGACTTCCATAGGGCTCTGTTCCAAGACCGGAGAGTAGAAAGGAGATGGCCACAAAAAAGTCTCCTTCAAACCAAAGGCCACGGCCTCCAGCGTTTGTTTACATCCAGGGTGGAAGTCTAACTGTCCTGGTCATTACAGCCTCATAGACTTCCATAGGGCTCTGTTCCAAGACCGGAGAGTAGAAAGGAGATGGCCACAAAAAAGTCTCCTTCAAACCAAAGGCCACGTCCTCCCATGTTTGTTTACATCTAGGGTGCAAGGTGTAAGTCTCACTGTCCTGGTCATTACAGCCTCATAGACTTCCATAGGGCTCTGTTCCAAGGCTGGAGAACAGAAGGGAGATGGCCACAAAGAAGTTTCCTTCAATCTAAAGGCCACGGCCTCCAGCGTTTGTTTACATCAAGGGTGCAAGTCTCACTGTCCTGGTCAATACAGCCTCATAGATTTCCATAGGGCTGTGTTCCAAGGCTGGAGAATATAAGGGAGATGGCCACAAAGAGGTCTCCTTCAATCCAAAGGCCACGGCCTCCAGTGTTTGTTTACATCCAGGGTGCAAGGTGTAAGTCTCACTGTCCTGGTCATTACAGCCTCATAGATTTCCATAGGGCTGTGTTCCAAGGCTGGAGAGTAGAAGGGAGATGGCCACAAGGAAGTCTCCTTCAATCTAAAGGCCACACCCACCAGTGTTTGTTTACATCTAGGCTGCAAGGTGTAAGTCTCACTGTCCTGGTCATTACAGCCTTATAGACTTCCATAGGGCTCTGTTCCAAGGCTGGAGTTCAGAAGGCAGATGGCCACAAAGAGGTCTCCTTCAATCCAAAGGCCACGGCCTCCAGCGTTTGTTTACATCCAGGGTGGAAGTCTTACTGTCCTGGTCATTACAGCCCTATAGACTTCCATAGGGCTGTGTTCCAAGGCTGGAGAATAGAAGGCAGATGTCCACAAAGAGGTCTCCTTCAATCCAAAGGCCACAGCCTCCAGTGTTTGTTTACATCCAGGGTGGAAGTCTAACTGTCCTGGTCATTACAGCCTCATAGACTTCCATAGGGCTCTGTTCCAAGACCGGAGAGTAGAAAGGAGATGGCCACAAAAAAGTCTCCTTCAAACCAAAGGCCACGGCCTCCAGCGTTTGTTTACATCCAGGGTGGAAGTCTAACTGTCCTGGTCATTACAGCCTCATAGACTTCCATAGGGCTCTGTTCCAAGACCGGAGAGTAGAAAGGAGATGGCCACAAAAAAGTCTCCTTCAAACCAAAGGCCACGTCCTCCCATGTTTGTTTACATCTAGGGTGCAAGGTGTAAGTCTCACTGTCCTGGTCATTACAGCCTCATAGACTTCCATAGGGCTCTGTTCCAAGGCTGGAGAACAGAAGGGAGATGGCCACAAAGAAGTTTCCTTCAATCTAAAGGCCACGGCCTCCAGCGTTTGTTTACATCAAGGGTGCAAGTCTCACTGTCCTGGTGGCGCCTGCACATTACAGCCCCATAGACTTCTTTGTGACCATTTCCGTTCATCTCCAGCCTTGGGACACAGCCTGATGAAGTCTATGATGCTGTAATGAGCAGACATGGTCAGGACAGTGAGACTTGCATCCCTTGCAAACACTGGAGGCTCCTGGAGGTAAGTATACATCTGTGAAGGAGGGTGGGTGGGTTAGGTCAGGGTAAAGAGATGGGTGCACTCAGTTTTAAAGATTGCTTATCCCTTGGGGCCCATTCACACTATTGCACTGCCGCTGGTGTGCGCTGGAAGGCAGTGGTGCCAAGGCGCTGAAAACAGCACATCGCACTGTTTCCTCTCGTTTGTGTAAACTTTATTGAAAAGTCACAAAGTGACATTTCATTAAGTTGTAGTGGCCGTACTTTTTTTCTTTCTTAGGGAACAGCAGTGGAGTGAACTGACACAATAGAGAATAAGGTTTTCTTTGCTTTGTCTATGTATTAGGACTTCATAGGGCAAGACTGGCCAGTGCAGCCCAACGCCTCTGGTCTGAATGGGCCCTTAATAAGAAGGATAAAAAGGGCATTTGTCCCCTGGTCAGGCAGGGCCCAGCTACCCACAAAACACAAGTGATGGAGCTTGGATTATGTGCCGGTACAGGAGGGCACATCTCTACTGCTCAGGGCTGAATTAAACAAGACAATTCCCCATCTCGGTTCATGTGACCTATGTCATTATAAATAAAGCTCAATCTATAAAAATACATTCAATATCATTTCTAATTAATGCGCCTGAAAGGCCAAGTCTATTTTTACATTCATTTTTAATTACTAGGCGGCCTGCAAATGATAAAACGAAAAAAAAGCAGCTACAGCTTCCAACACCTACCTCCTCTTCAATACTCCCCCCCCCCCATCTTCTTCCAGGATGAATGAGGCCTATTCAACCTACTTCCTGTGAGTGCAGGGCATCATGGTCCTGCCACCTGGTGGGGTGTGATGTTATTACAGATATTTATGTAATACTATATATTTACATCAGTCCTTGCCCTCAAGGAGCTTACAATCTAAAGTCCCTATCTCACTTACTAAAGCAGCCCAGAGATGAATGGATTTTCCTGTGGTGGAAGAAAAGAAAATCCTTTACACCATCAACACATTCAAGTGATGATGGGGGAATCCCTCTGGCAGCGCCATTGTGTTCTGCCGGCGCGGAGCCTTCCCAGGTGGCAGAGCACAATGATCACAGTGATCGCATGCAAAAAATCCAACAGGCTGATTGTACTGAAGTCGTTCAATGGATCAACTTCAAGAAAACCAGCCTGCCCATCGGTTGATCGAGTCCCTGCTGAACCAGCTGAGATTCGAATCACCTATGGCCAGCTTAAAGCGTTTGTTGCCCCAACACTTCCTATTCCTGATATGTGGCTGCTGTACCACGTACTTGTATGAGAGAGTCTCCTGTTCTCTTTGTATTGCTTCCTTTATGTGAAATCCCTGGTGTTCCTGCCAGCCCCCTCTGCTTTCCTATTAAAAATTGACCACACTAAGCAGGAGAGCACATCGTGGTCAGTCCTCTAGCTATACTGGGTACTCAGTGTACTCTCCTCCATTAAACAGGCTTGTTCTGACACGCCCCCGCTGCACCGCATTCACTGGGAAGCTCAGTGTACTGCTGCTTCTCCTCCCCCTAGCTCCTATGCAGCTTAGAACAAAGGGAATGTGATCACTTATAAAAAAGGGGGGAAAAAAAGGTATTTATAATGTATTTTTATATCTATACAAAGAAATGTTTTGCCTTTCAATTCTATTTTAAACTGAATGGGTTGTTTTACAAGGTGATCGTTCACAAGCACTTTAAAGTGTAAGTTCACCTTTACAGAAAAATCTGTAAGGTGAACTTAAACAACACCCCCTCCTCACCTCCCCCCCCCAGTCCTGCTGACCTACAGCGCGGCTATCTCCTGTTCTGAGCCCCGGTATAGCCGCTTCATGGCTCCGTGGCTTAGAAATCCCCAGAGCTTAATCTTCTAAACGTACCCTGTCAGGAGCTATGTTTAGCAACATTATAATTGGTCGGTGCCCTTACATGGGTGGCACCAACCAATCAGAGCCCGCATAGCGGGAAAGAAAAAGAGTGAATGCCGAGGGGGTTTCTAAGCCTCGGATCCCTGAGGCGGCTATACCGGGGCTCAGAACGGGAGATAGCCGCACTGGAGGTAAGCGGGACTGGGGGGGGGGGGTGAGGGGGGGGGGGTCCTGTGTAAGTTCACCTTACAGAATTTTCTGTAAAGGTGAACTTACATTTTAAGTGTACAAACACAATGATTACTGCTAGTGGCTATAGCCTCCGGCAATAATCGCATGTAAAACATTTTGAAAGGCTGGTTGTACCCAAGTCAAATGGATCGACTTGGGTACTACAAGCCTGTCCATAGATGGATCACGTCTTGGACGGTCCCTGCATGTAAGGCCGGCTTAAGGCCAATTTAGACAGGGGTGATTGACCTAACATCGTGTCTTTGGAAACTATCACAAGCACAGGCAGAACATGCAAACTCCATGCAGATAATGTCCTGATTGGGATTCAACCTCAGTATCCCAGTGCAGCAAGGCAGAAGTGGTAACAACTGAGACACCGGGGTTGACTTACTAAAACTGGAGAGTGCAAAATCTGGTGCAGCTCTGCATAGAAACCAATCAGCTGCCAGCTTTTTTTTCTCAAAGCTTAAAGTGATTGGAAAGGATCGTTTTTTATTTTTTTAAAATAACAAACGTATCATACTTGCCTCTACTGTGCAGCTAGTTTTGCACAGAGCGGCCCCGGACATCCTCTTCTGGGGTCCCCCGGCGGCTCTCGCGGCTCCTCCCTGCATCGGATAAACCCCTAGGAGAAGCGATCTCCCGAGGGGGTTACCTTGCGGGCGCGCTCCCGAGTCCAGCATTTGCATCCACAGACACGAATGCCGGACTCCGCCCCGCCCCCCGGCGTCACCGTCATTGGATTTGATGGCAGTGTAAATTTTAGTAACATTTTAGTCTTCTGCAATTGTTTTAGTTTTAGTCGTATTTAGTCGACTAAATCTCCAGTACATTTCAGTAATTGCAATTTAGTTTTAGTCATAGTCTTTTGACTAAAATGGCATTTTCGTTTTAGTCTCATTTTAGTCTTAGGACTAAAATGACATTTAGTTTTAGTCGTATTTTAGTCATCTCAATTGTTTTAGTTTTAGTCGACTAAAATAGTATTCATTTAGTCGGCTAAAATGTTTTAGTCATTTTAGTCGACTAAATTAACACTGTTTGATTGACAGCAGCGGGAGCCAATGGCTGCGCTGCTATCAATCTATCCAATCAAGAGTCCGTGGAGCACATGGAGAGAGAGACAACGCATCCCTGCCGAGGAGATGAAGGGCTCAGGTAAGTAGAATGGGGGGGGGGGGCTGGGGGGCCGGTGACTGCCAGGTGTTTTTCACCTTATTGCATAGGAGGCATTAAGGTGAAAAAACACGAGGATTTAATTGAAGAAGCTGAAGTTAGAAGCTGATTGGCTACCACGCACAGCTGCACCAGATTCTGCACTCTCCAGTTTTAGTAAATCTCCCCCCACTGTACTATAGCAGCGGCCTGCACTCACAGTACCATAATGCGGTATAAAAGCACGATGGTGCAATGTTCACTACACCACTGAGAACAGCCCAGCGAGGGGCAGAAAGAAAGAGTACCCTGCATGTCATGTGACAGGTTTAAAAACATCACATAAAAGGTAAGTATCCAAAAAAAAGAAAAAGATTTGCCCCTCTGTGAGATGCCCACATATCGTCCTTGAATGAATGGATCTTCCCGCTCGGTTGTTTGATTTCAGAGCACAGAAAAGTCGATGCTGACCCAGGCGCAGCCCATTTATCAGCAGAGACTAAAACAAACATTTATAAAACGCCGCCTGTGTTTACTGAACTGCAAATGTCACAATTAAGATCACAGCGACAAGGAATTCCAATTTTCTTCTTTTTAATTAAATGCCTTTGTAAGTAGCGGAGAAATCACGCGGTCCAGACCGCTGCGGAGGAGAGCTCACATAGATCATCGCATTCCTTGCTCCTGTACAGGGCTCAGCATCTGCAGATGGGCAGTTCACCTGAAACCAGAGATTTGTCAGCGGTGTGCGGATGGCAAGGAAGAGAACAGAGACTGGTTTATGGTAAGCTCTACGGAACCGGGCCCTCTGATTCCTACTCTACCAAATTGTATTGTAACTGT